>JADDOH010001028.1:0-457063 GCA_016648135.1 Agrypnia vestita | reverse complement strand
AGTGCTGGTGTCGTTCACTACAGCTTTCTTAAATCTGGCCAGACGATTACGGCAGATGTCTATTGTCAGCAACTGCAAACCATGATGGAAAAGCTAGCTGCTAAACACCGAGGCTGGTTAATCGCTCTAGGCCACTGCTGCTTCATGATAACGCTAGACCACACACTGCACAACAGACGGCTACCAAATTAGAGGAGCTTTAATTGGAATGTCTAAGACATCCACCGTACTCTCCGGACCTTGCCCCAACAGATTACAATTTTTTTCGAAATTTGGATAACTTCTTGCAACGGAAAAAATTCAACTCCGATGGGGCAGTCCAAACCGCCTCCAAAGATTTTATTGATTCCCGTCCGAATGGTTTTTTTAGTAAAGGGATCGATGAACTACCTATGAGATGGCAAAGTGCATAGATAGCAATGGTACATACTTTGATTAAATAAATATATTATAATAAAAAAAAATCGGCTTTATGTTCCTCCCATACTAAACGCCAATTTCATATGTAAGGACCTTATATTATAATGAGTAATATTCCAGAATTCATATCAAAGCATCGAGGGAATAATAACACGGTTTTAATCTAATTTTAATCATTCTTCCAAAATATGAAAATCTCGAGATTAATTAATGACCTAGAAATTTCGTGGTAATCCTAATCTAGATTACGCATTTTGAAATGAGCATTTTTATATAAATTTCCTTTAAAAAAAATTTTGCCGTCGATGTAAAAATAGGCACGTTGATCGATTGTTATTTAAAGTTAGTTTGTATGAAATGGCTTACTGCTAGTTAAATAAATTTAAATCACAGAAATTTTGACGGAAAATTATGTCAAATTCATTATAATTTTTTGACATTTTATGTTTTATTTTTTGAGTCTTCCCGGTAATGTGAGTCGTGAAACTGTTTGTCCTTAAAAGGCTGATGCGAGCTTAAAAACTTATAAATTATAATATATATTTTCTTTTAAATACACAGAATCTATATTTAAAAAAAAAGGGTAATCGTGTAAAAAATATAATTTTCACAAATTTTGCAAACAGAGTCCACAAACGCCGGAAAGAAAGTACAAACTGCCGGTCTCACGGAAACACATGGCGCCCGATTGAATATGTAACGCAGAGAGGGACGCCGATACGGCGGGCGAGCGGGACGGGCGCGTATGTCGGGGCGCTTTACCTGATCACATAAAATAGTGAGAGCACTTAGTTTTAATTAAACTAAACGGCTTATTACCCTTATACCGACGGCATATACCGCCGCTGATTACAAACCGCGCCGCCGTTCGTTCATCCATTGTTACTCAAACTCCGGGCGGGCGGGAGGCGGTAGCAACCGGATAAGTGCGAAGCTCGTTATAACGCCATCTGCTCTGCAAAAATACTCTCCGGGTATAATGTTACGACTCCATAATGGATGATTAGTTCATGTTTTATCAGGAATCAGTGTGTACCTACTTTTGAAATTTAACACAGAACAAACTCGGCATCAAAAAAAATTTTTTTTCATGTGTAACATCTTTACGCTCGATTTACGGGCCTCATTTCGTAAATCTGACGACATAAAACGTGTAATATTAAGTAGGAATGAAAAAGTGTTCCGATTTCAAATTTATTAATTTTTTTCGGCAGATTCAACTTTGACAATAGGCGTTGGAAGAAAATTTCAAATTTGATAAATTAGGGATATATATTGAATTGAGATTTCTAATATCTCAGAAAAACTTTGGTTTATAAAACAACTGTTCAAACAAAATTATTTACAACATATATTTTATTGATTCTGACAAAAAAGATTTGGTTGTAAAATAATTTTATCCTAAATGAAGCGATTTAATACCTGGTAAGGAAAAATATGAATTAAATCAGCTGGATGGAGGCTTCCCCACATAAATAACTATTTTATCCGTCCATTGCGCAGAGCATACAATTGTACAAAGATGAACTAAACCTCGACTTAAGGTGAGGGGATCGTGTCCCCTCGAAAGAATGCTCCCCCTCGTATATATTAATTTAATACACATTTATACTGCGGTTAAAGTATTTATTCTTGCATAATTAAATAACCTTGTTTTTTGAAACGTTTTCGTTCCAAACCGAGTTTTCAAGTAAAAACATATTTTTTAAAAATGCGTGATTTATTTACTAAGATATAATACGTTTAAAATGACTGTATCATTCTAGAAATTTATCTTTGGTTTTAAAATACCGTCTCTTTATAAATAATTAGTATGCGTTTACAAAAATAATTATTGTTTGATTGAATATCTACGAAATCAAATACAACATAACTTCCGAAGCACACTGGATATAAAAACCAGCAAAAGCGTAACTTTGTACCACAAATAAACAGAAAAACATAAAGCAATTTACTTACATCTAGAGCATAGCATATTAGGCAAGTAAAATCTAGACGATTAATCAGAAAGGGTGAAATATTTTAAGATGTTATGCCGTAAACAAGAGTAAAAAATTA
Source organism: Agrypnia vestita (assembly GCA_016648135.1). Taxonomy (NCBI): domain Eukaryota; kingdom Metazoa; phylum Arthropoda; class Insecta; order Trichoptera; family Phryganeidae; genus Agrypnia; species Agrypnia vestita. The sequence goes on along the minus strand of JADDOH010001028.1, from coordinate 454,585 downwards.
GCTGGAGTACAATAAGTACTTTTATTTTTTTATTTAACGAAAACACATTCTATGATATTAAAACAAATTAGATGAATCAAATGAGTACAAAAATAGGTATAGATATATATTTTTCGTAAAAAACTATCCCAAAATCTCCCAAGCTAAAAAAAAATTGTTCATAATAATAACATCGAAAATGGAAGGACTAAAAAATTATGACCCATTCATAATCAAAGCAACTAGATATATCGTCTCCCAAAAACTACAGACCGATATCGCTAGCTTTTATAGTGTGTGAGTAGTTATGAACCAGTTTTTTATAAACCTGAATATTAGAGATAATCAGATGGGATTTAAAAAGAATTTGTCAACTGAGAATGCTATCTTTGTGCTAAAGCAAATCGTGGATCAATACAAAAGTAGAAGAACCACGATATATGCGTGCTTTCTCGATATAAGCAAAGCCTTTGACCGAGTTAGCACGAGAAGCTATGGATGAAACTACGCAAACAAAACGTCTCTCAGCCAGTGATAGATGTTCTCAACAACTGGCATAGACAGCAAGAGAACTCATCGCGGTGGGAAGGTGCCACTTCCGAGTCGTTCTACCTGCGCACTGGAGTCAGAAAAGGTGGATGTATGTCACCAATTCTCTTCAATCTATACATGGATGAATTGAGCAATCAACTAACAGACTCAAAAATCGGCTGCCACTTAAGCGGGACAAATATGAACCATCTTTGCTACGCCGACGACGCAATGAACAAAATATTCTTTATAATGCCAGTGAATCCGTTATAATGGCATTCAAGTATGGAAAAGGGCTAGATAATATCCCTAGTGTGGCTGAAGGGAACGAGATTGAGTGTTCAAAAAAAAGGAAAATATCTTGGCCTTATATTTGATGAAACTGGACAGGATGATGATGACATTGAACGACAAAGGAGGCAGCTAAGCTTTCGTGCAAACATGCTTTCACGTCGTTTTTACCGGTGCAGCAGAGAGGTGAAGAGCATCCTCTTCAAAGCATTCTTCACCAGTATGTACATCTGCGAGCTCTGGTCGAACTACAAACGAGTAACGTACGACCGTCTTCGCGTTCAATACAATTATTCTTATAGAATATTGTTCGGGCTAGCACGTTATTGCAGCGCTTGCACAATGTTTGCCGAAGGCCGAGTTCATGGATTCGTCCCATTCCTGAGACATCGTGTTGCTGGCCTCAAGCTGAGGCTGGAGTATAGCACCAACTCTCTAGTGCAAGCGGCGCTGTCATGGAGGTCTGGATCCGTAATTAAAGAGTGGCATCGGATACAAAATAGCTACAGATATGCGATTCCATAACCGTAACGAGCGGTAGTGTGGCAAGACATGAAGCACTCCATATTATTACTATTATTTTAGAATTTTTTATTGATATTGATTATTGATTTAAGAACTTTGAAATTGGTATATATGTGTATGTGTATTCATTGTCGAATTTTTATGGTATATTTTATTTTAAGTATTTAATAGCTGTTCTTTTTCCTTTTCTTCTTTTTTCTTTATTATTTTTAATTATTTCTGTTTTTCTTCCTTTTTCTCCTTTTTATATTTTCTCTCCATGTGTCTCAATATAACATATATATAATTTGCAATCTATATGGCGGACCAGGTCTTGCACTTACAACCTGGTTACGATGGAATAAACACATTAATATTATTATTAAATTGTTCGATATTCGTGATGTCACGTTGGCACGGAAATCGATTGTTTACGGAATATTGTTCTTTTCCTTATGTGGCAACACTGATTGGTCTTTATTTGAAAATTATCCTACCCTTAATCAGTACCAATTTACCTTTTTTTCGACAAGTTTTACTATTTCGTTGTTAAAAGCGCAAATTTTCGTCTTGCTTTAATTGTGCCTTTTATAAACATTCTATAACCTCGTCACTGCCGGACTTCGGGGGTAACGCACGTAAGTGGCCAACCGAGTCAAACAGTTGTTTGGTGAAGTGACATCTGGAAGGACGCCAAGAGACAAAAAGGTGAGTCGAAACGTCCCTCCCTTTCTCGATCCAATACAGTCCATTTTTCCCGACCATAATTCCAATTCCCTCACGTACGCGGCGATTTCGTGCCGCGTACACTTAGAAAAAATGCAAACCTTAGAAACATAATCATGTAAAATATTGAGGGAACAAGATAGAGTGGAAACTGAAACATATTCGCCGCCTAAGAGTTCAAGTAAAATAATTTGGTAAATAAAAAATAGATAAGATAACCCGAAAATTATCACACGAAAGTTCGCTTTATATTATGTCGCTCGCTGATCGCAGCTTGAACTTTAACGTTAACATTTTTGTAGCTACGTTGTGCCGCCCAGACTGTCGATAGGGCCGACTGTTCCAGAGCATTCAAACGACTCCGGAACTTTCCAGAAGGCTCGAGATGTTTTCGAGATGGTTCTGTAAAATTCTATGGAATGTTTACGTTTCACCAAATAATTAATACAACAGACAGCTTCTTTATAGTTCAAATACTTTTCAGACAACTCCTGTGTGGGATCTAGGATAGAGACTCGTAGTGAGCATTGCATTGATAAGAACACAATCGTTAAATACTTTCTTCTTCTTCACATGGCATCTTCTATTAAAGGTTGACGATCAAGATGCAGTACCCTGATTTATCCAGTGCTTGAGATACAGCATTGCCAACATTTTAAACATTGAATTACTTTCCGAGGTTAAACAGCCAAGACAGAAAGGTATAAATAATTTCATGGGAAGGGAGGGTTGAACAATTGAACAATAACAATTGTGAAATTTAGATAGTTTGGCCTGAGGTCATTTTGTCAAAATTGAACCATCCGTGTCGTGTTTCTCTGTGTCGTGTCCTTCTTGTGTACATTTTATTCACTTTTGTTACTTAGGATAAGAGTTTTACTTTCTGTTACTGTTATTTTCTCATCCTTTTATTTTTTTGCTTACGTTTTGACTGTCTTCTATCTTCCCCTGCTCAACAAACTTTAAGAGATCATATTTTTGATTGCACAGAATATATATCAGTGAAAAAACATTTCAAATTTTGATATTTGAAATATATAGTGTAAATATGTAGGTATCAATATGCGGATCTATTTACCATTATAGAATAGAAGGCCATGTAAACCACTGCAAAGATACAAAAAGGGAGTACTTTGAAGGTGACACAAGACATAGTTTAAAGTTCTTTTTTTTGTACAGAAATTGAATTGTCACTCCTCAACCAAAAACATATTTATGAAAAAATCACTTCCTTATTTTTGCTGAACAGGTAGGTACTTATATCTTACTTGTCATTTATTTTACGTTATACTTGATTATTATTTTTGTTGTTGTTTGACATGTATTATCTTTTTGCAAAAGCACTTAAAGGTGTTAAAGACAATAAACAGACAAATATTTAAATAATACGATGCTCTAACTGAAAATCAATTGATTGGGAAAAATCCACTACACATCATTGGGATGATTGCTTAACATTTATCATACATATAATACATTATAATAATTTCGCGATTGACGAATATGTTACACTGAACGACCGGGCTGGGTAATTATTTTGGATCAGTCGCACTACTAATTAATCCAGGCCTTAATCAATTAATTAATGTTAAAATACTGATACTATTAAATTAAAACTAATTATTTTTTGATTTATATGAAACAATATGTAAAATCGATCACAAACACATAAATGTTTGCATATCATTAGCAAATTAATTTCAACAAATTAAATTGTTATAAATAAACTCAAGTAGTTACTAAAACGTTAATTACAAAATTGATTGTTTACATGATTTTTTAATCCAAATTAAATTTTATTCTTTATCGAAGTCAAAAAAAGTATTAGAAGAAAATTTTTCAAACCAAATTATCATCTTCTTCTTCTTCACTGTCACTTAATGAGTTTTACCTCTAGGGTCGACATGATATTTATTATATAGTCTTTTATGCGTGTAATACAAAACAATTAAATAAAAATGAAAATTTTATTGAGATATAAGATAACTTCTACATATTAACTATTAAACTATTAAATAGACTAAAATTCCATGTTCCCTGTAGATCTCGTAGACACAACCCAGTCTTTCACATTGGTTTTACCTCATCCAACTATCGTCGGAATTCATATTTCTTGAGGGTATGCGATGCATTCAATAAACTGATAAGATTATTAGATATTGATCTGTTCGAGTGCAGCCACACAAGATTAAGAAAAATTTTGAGTGTTGAATTTTTTTCCACGTAATAATTAAGTTTCTTTTTCTTTTATTTAAATTTTTTATTATTTCTTTCTATATAATTAATATGCCTTAGTATATCATAAATATTTATCATTACTGACATATTTCTAAATGTGGAGACCTGTAATTGGCCATCTATGCTTTTTTTTTGTGCTGTTGGTCTTCCATAAACATTAAATAAATAAATAAATATTTGGGAAAAAAGCAAAGGCAGCAATATCCTAAAAAATGCAGTTACCTATGATTACTAATTTAAAATGTACTTAATTCTTGATTTTTTGTATCTATTCCTTCCAAAATCATGTTCATCAATTCCATAATCTATAAGTGATATAATATATATATATATATATATATATATATATTATATATATATTATATATATATATATATATATATATATATATATATATGTTATAATGAAGGTTTTCACGGGTGTTAGAAATGTTAGTATTGATTTCTTTGGGGGTAACCCGCGTCAAAATCTGGTCCTCAGAAGGACCATTCGTCAACCGACGTTTCGCCTGAATCACAACAGGCATCTTTCAGGTTGCTTGTTAATAAATTTCCGTCACGAGGGGCAGTGCGAACACGTCCGTTCGTATCGGAAGCTTATTACCAAGTGAGGTCTGGTAAGTTAAAGTCTAAATTTGGGTACTGTGGTCATTATTGGCCTTAATGATTTTCGGGAATTTTGTATTAAATAATGGGTGTTCCCGGCCGTTGCTGGCCTTAATGGCGTTTGTTTGGCTCCTTGTGATGCGCTTTGTACTTGATGTTGCTTCTATTGTGTCGGTGGTTATATTTAATTGATTTTTGCGCGCTAATATATTATTTTTATTTTTACTAAGAAATCTACTGTTGAATATAATGCTTTTCCATGCCGTTGGGAGACGTATACCATCATCTCTATTGTTTATAATATTTATTCTTTTATATATCTCTATAGCTTCTTTAAATATCCTTACTGTTTCGTTTTGGACGTTTTTCTTGAAATTATTCAGACTCTTTATTTATTACTAGCTGGTCGTACCCGGTGTTGCACGGGTTAAGGATTAAGTAAAAAATAATTTTGTGAGGGGAAACAAAGGTTTCATTGTTTTGTAAAGTTGTTTCTAAAAAAACAATGTTTCCATTAAATCTAGGGTTTTAATTGATGGGATAACGAGGAGGGAAAAATGGACTATGTTTACCGCCAGGTCTTAAAGAATATATTTGCGAAATTTGGTAGAATTTGATAGTTACCTCTTAAAAATTATAGTGATTATATAAAATTATTAATATCATCAACAATATTTTTATACCTATGTATATTTTACTGAATTTTGTCCACAGAGGAGCAATGATGAAGAATATCATATATAAATTAAGAATAATATTCAATTTAAATAAATATTTCACTCCAAAAAAATATAGATAGGTAATTATACTACCTACGAAATGTATGTATACTATTTTGTGGTTAAGATCATAAATGTCTGTAGCATAGTCCATTCGAATATATGAAAGAAACTGATTTAGAACACATACACAACTTTCAATAATGTGTGGATTTTCTCTCGGTGGAATGGGTGAACGTTGCATTGTGGAAGGTGATGACTTAAGCCAACTCATACAGCCACCCCGTGAATACTTCCCTTCAAAATTCCTATATAAATAGATTCGTGTCATGATATACCTTAGTTAATAATAATATACTTGATAATTCAGATATGTAACCGAATATTTCTGATCAATCTATAGCACACGCATTTAACCTTTATTGCCACAATTCCATAACTATATAATATACTTTAGTTAATAATAAAATATCTATAATATACCTTAGTTAATAATATACTTGATAGTTTAGATATGTAACCGAATATTTCCGATCAATCTCTAGCATACGCTTTAAACCTTTATTGCCACAATTCTTGAACTAATTACCAGTCAAATTCTGTGATCAGCAAAATATTAGACTGGTAATGAATATGGTTATGTGGTTGATATTTTCAATGATAATCTAGTGAAAATAAAGTTAACTCTTAAAGAAACAATAGTACTCCATTACTAACTTCCACTATTACTATATATATATATGTTATGATATGTGATATTTTTTTATATACACACTATTGCTTTGTACTTTATATTTTTATGCTCGTATTTTAATATTTATACCTGATACTTTTACTGCTTATACATGTACTTAATATTTTTATATTTTTTTTTCTACTGATAATGTTCTATACAGTTTTTTAATGTTATATAATACTTTTATATTTTTTTTTTATATAATACGAGCTATGACTTTATATTTTTATATCTTGTATGTACTTCTTCTTCCTGATATTGTTTTATATAATCATTTTTATTTGTAAAAGTCAATGGTGGGCGGGAATAAATAAATAATTAAAAAAGTCAAGTGTTTAAAAAAAATATTACCACAGTTGATAATGGCAGGTTTCAATATAACACTTTATGGTTAAATCGTCTATACAATGATGGGAATTATTGTCCGCACACAGCAGATTGATTTAAAATATACGACACTGAAAATCGTATTTAATCCTGTCTCCGCAAGATATAAAAGCGCGTATAATCACGCACACGGTTTGGCGCGTAAACGAGCTCGTGGCATTTTAAGAGTTAAGAGAATGCTCACATTTTACAAGGGGCTATTTCGTGCATCCTGCGGTGCACCCATCTACCCCGCACATGTCAGATAGCGCCGGTCTGGGGGTGGATAGGTTATCCCGGCTCGATAGGCGCCGGGACGCTATCCCGTGAAATCAGCGGGACGTCTTGTAACTGGATCTTTCCCGGGGCTTTTGAAGTTTGTAATTGGATCACTTTGCATGGGAATCGACAAACAGCCGCGCGAGACGCAGACAAGAGCGCCGGAGCCCGAATTTAAACGACCATGTATCAGCGCGCGGTCGGGAACGCCGCAAATTCCCGCCCCAATTAATTTCCCCCGGCGTTCCCGAGTCGAGACAACCAAAACAGTCGAGATTACTTTCTTTATCGCTCTTTCTCCGCCCGTAGTTTGGCAAACTTCAAACAACGTATCAAAGGGATCTCTCGAGGGTACACATGTTCGTCTTGTAAACATTTCTGGCTCCGAAACCGAAGGAGCCGCTTGTGCGGAAAACGGCGGGCGAGCGGAGCGTTTTTCTTTCAAATTAAAATTATGGATTTCAAATTTTCTATACGAAAATTCAAATAAGCTTCGGGGAGTAGTTTATAAGTACAATACTTTCATCGCCCTTAGGATACGCGAGTCGAGAGGTTCAAAGACAGTTGCCACTCGAGACAACTTCAACATTCGATTCTTCGATAATTTCAAAAATATTCTTATTTAATTGTGTTTCAAGTGGTCTGCACAATTAATTCATTCCAATTACTCATAAACAATAAACTTTTTTCATTTAACAGGTTTTACTACCAGACTTCACTTGAGATAATCCTTGCAAAAAAAAAATATTCAAAATGAATTGAGCAATCACAAATAACACATTTATATAAATTGTCTCCAAGAATAAATAAATATTCTTTAAATACACTATTATACTAATTTTTTTTTATTATATAACCGAAACACATGAAACAAAAAATATGGCGTCATTATTATTTTTTAACAGTTGAATAAATATTTCAAAATACCAAAGCTCATGATGGAAATGATATTGAGAACCAAAAATTAATCTTAAAATTGCATATGGAATTGTAATGTAAATGTAAATATCACGACGCTGTTCGCGATATTCGGACAAATAAAGTTTATATTATTACATTTCGAATCAAAGAAGAAAACACACAAATACCTGATAACAATTACTTAGTAAAATGTATATAACTGTGTTAATATCTAAAGATTGCTTGAAGTCAATCTTTTTCACTCTGCTAAGAATTATTTATTGCTAAAGGATGCCAAGAATACAAACCGATCAGGTTTATGAGTGGCGTCTTGAAAATATTCTTTAGATTATTCATGCGAGAATCTATTCCAAGTTTCAGAAAGGGATCATTGCTGTTCAATTCGGATTCAGGAATGGACTTAAAAAAGGGAAGCACACTCCAGCATCAAGTATTAATGCAAAAATGTTTAGATAATAATAACATCTGTCTACATTTATTTTGTAGATGACTGTCTACGCAACAATTTTCGCTTATTTATCATTGATAAAAACTTATTAAATACTAGAAAAATGTAATAATCGTGACTTTTAGAATAATATGGTAAGCACTATCAAATATTTTAATTAATCTGAGATAACAAGCTAAGTAATTTTTTAAGTTTTCAGTATTTATTTATCGATTTTTACTATGAAGTATAGTTCATCGCCCGTGGCAAGAAAAATTTTAATCAAAAATATCAAAGAGGATGGAAATTGAATGAATTAGAAATAAAGGTAATGCTTGCTGTAGCACAAAAGATACAAAAATGAATCCAGCAGAAACAGAGAGCATCCGCGAAAGACATGGCAAGACCAGATACATCAAATATTGAAGCATGGCTCTATTAGAAGCTTCAATACTCGAAGATCGTGCATGAAAAGATATACGAAGTGGATGAGGCAAAAGTGATCGCCAGAAGAGTATGGCGTTCTATTCTTTCTTCCTACTCATACGGAAAACAGCGTGATAGTTAGTTAGTTAGTTAGTCATAGTGTTTACCAATTTAAGTTACACTGTGTAGTTATAAATTAAAGCGCTTGTTGTAGTGAAAATAGATAATCGGTATAGCGTCTAGTCTAAATAAAGTGAGTAAGTATTCAGTGGTTATATATATACTAGTAATTCAGTGGTCGGTGAATTGGGCCCAATTCTAGGAAACCGGCAAGTTAGTCTAAGGTTCGAATTCAGAGTCAATACTTAGACGATTTAAAGGTGAAGGTACGCCTTAAAAGTGTTATTTTGTACTGAAAATTACGATTTTAAGGGATACGTTTGCCTTTAAATCACCTAAGTATTGACTCTGAATTCGGGCCTTAATATTACAAGAAATTTTTGAAAAAAAGCATGTATATGTGCTAATAAAAATAACGTATTTTTGTTATCTTCTCTTGGTAATTTTATATGATGGTATCTGGAAAAAAATATATTTTCAGAATACAGATACAAAAGATACAAAATATAGATGCAAAAAAACAATTTTGTTTGATAAAAAATATTTTATTTTTCCAAGGATAATATTACACTTACGGTACGAGTATGTGTGGATTGGCGCAGAAAGTTAATATAAAAGTTGGAAACGAAATGTCCGATTAAACTGAAATTCGACGGGTGTCAGAAAACGTTGAATTCTGTCACCCCTACAATATTTAACTTGCAATCCGACTCCATCTCTAAGGCACCATTAGAGGAATAAAAATGCTGAAGGTAGAAAGCCAAAAGGGCGGTAGTGATTATTTTGAACTTTACTGAAGGGTAAAAGAATATTCTGTCAATCTCAATTTGTCAATTCTTTTATTGTTAAATTATTTCCATATTTGTTCATCCAAAACAGACATGTAAATCGTTGAGTAATAAAATAAATATTGACAAAATCAGATTGACAACACATTTTTTAGCGCTTCTGTAAAGTATGAAATAATCACTAAAACCCTTTTGGCTTTATACCCTCGATGTAATAAAATGATTGTGTTGTGAACGAAATTTATTTCCCCTCCTTCCCTTCCCCTTGCCAAAGTACCGCTAATAACTTAATCAGTGACCTTTCGATGGCCGGGAATACGGTCTGCAATCGCTGGAGACGCTGTGTAGTCTGTATAAAACTATTAAGACTCCGTTTAGTCTGTATAAAACTATGAAGACTCCGTGTAGTCTGTATAAAACTATGAAGATTCCGTTTAGTCTGTATAAAACTATGAAGACTCCGTGTAGTCTGTATAAAACTGTGAAGACTCCGTGTAGCCTATATAAAACTGTGAAATTATCCTTGACGAAGTAGCTTTGTGAAAAATAAAATCTACTTAATTACTAACTTGAAACAAAAATTTGTCAATAATCAACACTTACATTATAAAGGAAGGACCTCAATAATTGAGTATTTTAATTTTAATTGCGTTTACAATCACAACATTCTTATTACACGTGTTAAATGAAATAAAAAACAATAATTGAACTATGTGAAAAATATTATTTTTTGATATTACTGCTACAAAACAAACAAAAATTATAAAAATTAATAATTATTTTAACTACTCCTTGGAACAAAACTTTGTCAATAATCAATACTTAGGTACATTATAAAGGAAGGACCTTATTAATTGTATTTTTAATATTAATTGCATTTATAATCACAACATTCTTAAGACTAAATTTAACATTTATTCATTTATTGAGATATTTTAATTACAATTAGTATTGTATGATTACCTGATTAATAACTAGTAATATTAGTTTCAACAAAGAAAGATAAGAAAGGCAAATATCGTTCTTATGATAAAATAATCAGTCTCAACAAAGGTTACTATAATTAGTTTGTGCGACAATTAAGTACTTAATTTAAAAATCAGTTTCTTAAATAAAAAACGATATTATTATAATATCACTAATTAACTTACGTTTTCGTAATTAAAAATTCTATATTGTATGCTAAAAAAAGGAGTATTTCTACATTTTCCACCTGACATCAATATCTTGCACTAAAGTATGTTCTGGCAGTCCGCATTATTTCTGATATTCTGTCAATTTTCTAGTTGATTGCTCACTGTGGTTGAAATGGCCTACGATTTTTCTGAATTTTTTAAAAAAAATATTTGGCTTTATCGTCTGAAAATAGTGCCCGTTTTATCACTAACTGCAGTGTGTGTGCAACACAATCTGTAGATTCATAGGGACCACGCATGGCGCAAAACATATTTGCTGCATTGTCACGTAAGATCACAAAAATCTTGCCGTGTAAACTGCATTCATTCACCATCTCTGTAATCTTTCGCTCAATGTAATTACTGGTATGGTCTTGTTCCAGCATTCAAGAACGCAGAGTTTCGGTGAGGCCGAAGGTTCAGCAGATTTTCCGTCGAAACCGAAACTGATGCCGAAACTACATTTTTTTACCGAAACTTGTTGAAACCGAAACCGAAACCGAACCCTCGATCAGTCACACACGGCATATAAAGTTATCAATATTTCACATTGCGTTTCATTTATCTTCAACAGAGGTAAACAAACTCTGGTCCGCAGTGGGTACCTAAGGCCAGCGCCACACTGCTTTCACGTCTTTTCCGTCGCATCGAATCGGCAAAGCAAATGGATCTGTCGCAGCCATTAAATTAGCTAGTTAGTTGGATGCCTAGGCCGTTCATTAAATGCCGGCATCCAATTAAATGACTGAAGGATAACTAGCCAAGTCATTGAGAGAAACGTTTGACTAGATGGCTGAACGTCGTGTAGTCATTTAGTTAAATCGGATTTCTGGTTCAATTCAAGTTTGATTAGAGTGACCACGAGTTCACAAATTATTTACGACTACTTATTACTAATACCTACCACGTAACTAGTAATCTATATAAATAAAATTCGTTTGTACAAAATCGATAATCTCTGAAAGTTCTTCACTGGTTGCTACGAAATTTTGATACAACGTTGCATTCAAATACGAAGATGTTTTTGTATACCTAATTTGTTTTTATATAGGTACCTTCTATTTATTTATATAAATAAAGATGTAAATATTCGAATGTCCAAAATCTTAAATCTACTATAGTTCTTTTTGACACAACGTTGCATTATTTGTTTTGGTGACTACTAGCGCCGCAGGGGAAAAAAACTGATCTAAATTTGAATCACTTGGCTGGGTCTTGGTCAGTCATCTTCAGAGGGCTGACTTTCAATACGCCAAGTAGTTAAACGTTGAGTTATTCTAGTACAATTAACTATCGGCCCAGGCATCCAATTGAATGCCGGCGTTTAATGAACGTCCTAGGCGTCCAACTAACTGGTTTATTTAACCAGATGGCTGCGACAGATCGACCGATCATCCGCGTAGTGTGTTTGATAAGCGCATATTGTATCTGCGATCGAAAAGATGCGACGGAATATCCGCGTAGTAGTAGTGGCGCCGGCCTTAGAGATTCGCAAATTCTTCATATTGTCACGAGATTCTAAAACAAGAAGAAGTACACCATATTTCCCAAAATTCTAGACGTTTTAGAATACGTTTACAATACGTTTTAGAATACACCTAGAAACTGATAAAACTAAAGAAAAAACCATAAGATGGTGAGAAAACATTTCTTATAAATTGCGCGACAGTGGACGCGAACACACAGTCGAATTTGACATTCACACATATAAACCACAGATAATCGTGATAAACGAGTGAACCACAGATAAAGGGGCAAATAGACAAATGATAGACTAACAGCGCAAATTAAATGTTCCACAGACGTAATATTTAAGGAGACGAATATTTCACATATGAGTGAAATATTCTAGTGGAGAAACTGTGCGAATTACAGAAAAGTGTTCCAGCAAAATTTTGTGTTAATGACTCAGTGAATTAGAGAAAGTTAATTTTTTTAAGTGTTTCATTGGATCCCACTACCGCGCATCCATGACAAGATATATAAAATCCCAATTCTTTCCGTGTGTCACGCATAAGGGAATATATAAATGTTTTTGATTGTAATGAAGGATTAATTTCCGTTTAAATGTGTATATGGTTGTTTTATATGGATGTTACATTTTTAAGTAAAAAAAATTGTGAATTTCAATAATATTTCTTATGCTTCTATTTATCACGATCTTTTTTCGATATAAAAGACCAACTATTTTTTAGTGCCTTTCAAGACTTTGTTGTCGAAAAAATATTTGTGCTTTTTAATTTTTAATAAAGTTCCAGTTAAGAAAAAGCGATGCTTAAACGATATCCTGTGATGGGTTTTAAACCCCAGTCGTACTAAAAAATTAATTTGTCGTGCTTAAAATTAACAAGCTTCAATTTTAACCCATGAGCCTGATATTAATGATATCAGTATCAATTCTTAATATTAAGATGAAATAAAATATAAACAATATTTCCCCATTTTTTCTCATTAATTCTAAGAACAGTATCGTCTGCGTATGATATCATGTTTCCGACAAATGGAAGTTCCAGTATTTTGTTAACATATATGATGGAGGAATAACGTTTTGATAATATCCATTAAGGAATTCAGAATTCTAGCGCTCCTTAGGCCCGAATTCAGAATCAAATACTTGATGATTTGAAGATTAAGGTACGCCTTAAAAGCAGAATTTTCAGTACAAAATAATAGTTTTAAGGCGTACCTTAACCTTTAAATCATCTAAGTATTGACTCTGAATTCAGGCCATAGTCCAATTCTTGATTTTGCAAATTGCTATCCGTTATGTATTGTTTACTTTGGTGCTATCGCCATACAGTATACCATACAGTATGGTATGGTTTAGTTTTTTATGTATGGTATAGTTTTTAAATAGTATTTTGAGAGGAGTGTAGATACCTATTATTTAACGCCTTTCTTATCAAATCAATTAAGGTACCTGAGGATTAGTTTTTCTCAGTATTAGTTGGATCAGTTGCATTCTGGGAGATGAAATTAAAAAAAATATCCTATTAAATAAAACCTCTTCTTATTGTTTTTTAATATAATTTTTTATTGTTTTTTTTCTCTTCTTATTGTTTTTTTTTAATCTAATTTTTCTGAATATGCTTTTATTATGAAAGACAGCCGCTTCCCTCTCTTAAATAGAAAGTAATCTTTAAGGAGAATAAATTTCTCAATTAAAATGCTACGCATGCATATGTCTGTTATTAATATATTGAATACAAATTTAAGCAGTTGCAAAGTAATTGCATATTGATTAAGAATTTGTAACATTTAGCTAGATACCAAGGGGTTCGCCGGGCAATTGTATAATATAAAATATATTATATTAAATAGGTAAACAAAATGTTATAATTTAAAAATGCGACAAGTATTCTAGTAAAACTAGGTAGTCAAAGCGCATAAAAATTTGTTAAATTAAAAACATAAAACTATCAGGTAACTCAAATATTCAAAACACGATGTTATTACTTTTTCATGAAGAAGTTTACACACTACTGTATACAATTTTCAGTAGGAATTTAACATATTTACGCTAAAACAGTGTTCCTGATGCAACAGTGGTAACTAACTTACCATTACGCCGTCTTCTCGCAGTCGTTTTATGTTCCATATTACCAAACTACGAGGCGTATCCAGAAAGTAAGTGTACAGAGGCTCTCACGACCGAATGAATTTTATTTTCGACATGTTGGCTACAGTCACATGTAGCCTGACTCTTCCCCTCAGCAACGAAACCGGTTCGAGGTCAGAACCCTGAGAAGTGTCGACGCCACAACATCGACAAGGCCACAAACATTCCTGCTTTCGCTCTCAATTTGTTAATTCCGCACTCTATCGTACAAACATAGATTTTCTATTTTTTTATATTTTTTCTAGTCCGTAATTATTATAACACAATTATAATAATTTCAAAAAAAAGAGTATCGTCATTTTTGACGGGTTACAGCTAGTTTTCAAAATAAAAATAGTAAAACTTATTCACTCAGGTCCCCCCAATCATGACTATCACTAGACGGAATTTTCGTCACGTCAATACTCTTACTTTTTCCAAACTAAGCTTAGCGCTTGCTCTATGAAAATAGGTCGTACTTGGTGGTCTCTTGTATAGAAGCTTTATCCCCCCCAAAAATTTATTCAAATTGTTAATCTGTCAGAGTGTCTGCCAGAGTTTAATTATATAAAAAAATCTTAATTTTATGTGCGTACTCTTTTAACGGGACAAATATGTAGGTGTCTTACAATAGGCTTATCTGCAAATTTATTATTATCACATGTGTCAAAATTAGGTGTGCATATAAATTACAATAAAAATATGTATTAAGTATTTATAAAAACAAAAACAAACAATATTTACGTACAACGGGTACATATTTTCAATCATTGTGGTATAAATATACACATTATTTGCCTAATATTAAATGATAAAATGTATAAAAAACATGTTTATAATAATTTATTCAGTTCATTGCCGATAAATCAATGTTTATTATTTAAAAAGTATTTTCATAGCACACATTTTTTTATTTAATCACATTATCGGGAGAATACGTAGGTATATAGTACCTACCTTTTATCCTGAAAATCCTGTCGGCATCAACCTGTTTCGATGAATATGTTGATATTCCTGATCTGAACCTCATAGCAAAAAAATAATAAGTACTAACAAATAAAATTATTGATTAACTATATTTGTATATGTATGTTCTGAGAACACAAGAGTGTCCGCAGTTGACCGCAGAGGGATAATTATTAATTAAGACATATTATTACAGAAGACTTAGAGAGACTTACTTATTTATATAGGAAACATATAGAAGTTTTAATAGGCTGGCCCAAAGCTTAAGACTCGTAAGAACTGGCTTAATTGATCATTTGTAAACCGCCCTTGAAGCGTCTTTCACGTAAAAACGGCGCCATAAAAATTATCACAAATATAAACATAAACATTTTACTCAGTGCAACGTTCACCAATTCCACTGTAAGAACATCCATACATTGTCAATTTTTCTAAAGTTGTATACGACTTAAAACAATCTGGCTTAATAAAAAGTGATCACTTAAGCCAGCTCATGCAGATCATAAGCTCTGGGCCACCCTATAAAGACTTCCACATAGATGGCTTCGACTCTGAGACTTCTATAATTTATCTAAGTTAAAATTTATTTTTATATGAAGCGTTATATTTCTTTATTGATATAATAATCAGACACACCACCAAAGACTGGGACTCTAGGCATGTGTACACTATTGCGCTACCCTAATTGCAAACAAATAATAAAATAAAATTGTTAAATAAAGCGTTAAGTTTCGTTATTGACATAATAAGCTGTACGAGCGCGAGTTCCTCCCTCTCGGAAAAGTTAAATATGTATTTCAATATCAAAGTATTAAACGAGGGTGAATTTCCATAGAAACTGGGGACAATTCATTAATATGCAAGCGTATTCGCCACATTCGCATTAGCCCGCCAGACAGCCGACATTTTATATTACATCTGGCGAATAAAAATATACAGCCACCAAGTGCCGGCGTTACTCGAGACAGAAATTTATGTTGATGTTTCCAGCAAACAAATTAGGAATAAGTTAGTATTCGGCCATGAAGTGATCCGGCGAAGGAGGTTTACTACGCCTTTGATTACCCCACTGTAGCCAATGAAGGGGCGGCATTTTCTGCAAATGTCTTCCCAACCCTGCCGGCGCCGCACGCGGCAATCAAATACCCTCACAGCTAAAACTGTTTTTCAAATAATAAGTGCTCACCTTTGAAATTTCCGATTCCAGAAAAATTCTAAGTTTTTTCCTTCTCTTGTCCCTTGATGTTTAGCTTCTCCGGTTTATCTTATCCATCTGAATGGTGAACAGGATTTGCAAAAGTGGGCAACCTTATCTCAATCCTATTCCGATATTGAACTCCTCCAATATTGCGCCGCTTATTCGTACGCAGATTTTTCAATCCTCACACAATAATTATTTTGACTCGGGAAGATCTTTCTCTGTTCCGTATTCGTCCAGCACTTTTCACAGAATGTCGTATACGTTCTCCAGGTCTATGAATCCTATGCAAATATTTTTTTCACATTTTCAGCTATTCTGTATAGTTTGTTGCAGCGTAAACAATTGGTCTGTCGTGCCTCTCCCAGCTCTGAGACCGCACTGATCTTCTTGGATCTTGTTTTCCTTTATTTTGTGACGTTTTTTCTCCAGAATGCGAGCATGTATGCAATTTACCTAGCTGACTGAGCAAGGTAATTCTTCTGTAGTTGGAACACATTTTGTTATCTCTATATACGAAAATATACGGGCTAGTCTAATTATTATCTTATTGCTCAGACTTTTCAGCATCCCAAGCCTTATCTTATCCCTGCCAGCTGCCTTTCCATTTTTTGGCAACTTTAAGCCACCACCACTTCCTCTATGTTAAAACCGTTGACGGTCGTTGCTATCTGATGCTAGAGTGTACTAACTCGTCAACCTCATGGTTGTCGGGTTAAGAAGACATTCAATTTTTTTTCGTATCTCTAACACATCTTTTTCTAAAATAATATAACATACCTAATGAGGTTTCCTGATCGTTTTTGATGCCTTTTACACCTGATGACTCTCCCTTCCGTAGACGCCAAACTGTTTGCCAACTATATAATTATTTTCTAATTTCGTTCCAAAACTTTCCCATGCTAGTTGTTTGCCTCCTTCATCACTCTCCTGGCCTCCGATTTTTTCTCGAAGTACGTCTTTTGATTTCCATCATCTTGATTACCAATGCGTACTGGTAAAGAAAACAAATCCAACAACAAAACAATCCGATTCATAATTCTCTCAATTATTTTAGCTTCATTAAGGCTAGCCTCGACGCGAGTTTGCTTAATTAAATATCTTAGATAACTTTTATTTTATTTTACAATAGACGTTTTTTTTTAATAATAAAGTCTTCAAGTAAAAACTATTTTTATAATTAAGCGCAATTTATTTACTATTTACTATTATACATTATACTTATAACGAGTATTTAATTTGGCCTTTTAATAATTGTAATATTTTTAAACAATGAATTTTTAATGAAACCAGCTGCGGAACCAAATCGTATACCAAAAAATCTATTTAGTTCATGTCTATATGTTTTGGTGGTTTTTGGTGTAAATTGATTTTTGTATATCCCTTACTTATACCTTGTGCCTCATTTTTTTGCTTGTCAAGAATAACATACTATACATGCTTACTTAATGCGACACACTCTATGAACACTGGATTTCGTATGTACAAGGAACAAGATTTCGTATGTAAGGTAGGAGTCCTTCCCTTCACTATCAAATTGTAGTCTCAATAACCAATGCGTAACCTTAACAAATCTTCCAAAAATCCGATCCTAAATACAAAATTTTTGAACAACTTTCTGTATCGTGTTTGTTCATCTTACTACTTTTACTTTCTTCTCCTAATTGCTACGTGCTTCAAATTTCCAACATTAAAAAACTGGATGCAATTACACTTCAGTTTGGCTTGTATTCTGGAGATAATTCACGAGTAAAGATCTTAATGCTAGACTTTTGACGGTTCACTTACAATCCTTTCACCCTTCGCATGAGCTATTCCCCGGGAATAGCTGCGAAAGATTATGTACTATCAGCTATCTAAGTGTGACATAAAAGTACAATGTAAAAATATTCCACGACAATAAAGCGAACAATATGTTACAGAAAACATTTGTATGTATTCAATTTTGTACCAGCTGGTTCAAAATTACACAAAATTCAGTTCAAGCCACGCCAATCGACCAATGAGATACCGGCTGCCTGCGAGCCGAGATCTCGGCCGCGCGCCGGTACCACCACCACTCTTTCGCCGATCGTCGTAGTTTATGCTACGTTACCCATTGTATTCCATACTTCATTATTGTAACCGTTTCACGCCAATAAATCGACCGACTAAACTGCGGAAATTTTTGGCCATCCTGTATCTCCATCTGTCCTGCCTTGGCTTGTCCTATGGATCTTAATCAATAACATGCTCATTTTTCTTAAACTGATTTATTCTTATTTTTCTATAAACGTTGTATTTAATTCACCGACTTTATACTCTCACTTGGTATTACTTGGCTATGTATCTATCACATGAACTTTCAGTCCAATTCTTTCTACTTTCTACTCTTATTTTGAGTTGTTTCATTTTGCTTTATTTATATTCATGCTTCGTTATTTTCTGATATTTTATGATACTTCTAATGTTTGATATTTATGCTTTGTTATTTTTTTCCTTATATTTCTCTGCTTTTGTTTATATTTTGTTATTTACTTGTGATTTTATTTTATGTATTGTTATTTTCTTTGAATAAATTGTTTTCATAACGTACCCTAGAGACAGTGAAGTGGTTAGTGCAGTTTTCTCGAGTAGCGCGAGTGATTTTGCGTTGTCAGCGGCGTAGCGATGAAACAACTTTAGCATGTAAACAATGCCAAACTGAATGGAGAGAGTGTAGGGCCGGTACGGGAGCTTTTGATCGTAGATCGTCCCTGGGTCTATGGTGGGACCCACTTAACTGTATTCCAGACTTCATTATTGTAACTGTTTCACTAAATAATCACTTCAATAAATCGATCGACTAAACTGCGAGTATTTTTGGCCATCCTGTATCTCCATCTGCTTGCCTTAGCTTGTCTTATATTAGGTCCTTACATATGAAATTGGCGTTTTGCCGTACTGGCAAATTTGATCTCAAATATCTTCTCTTTGGTTAGGAATTCCAAATCCAAATTTATACAGCTATTTACTCATGTATTTGTGTTTTGAAAATTATAATTCATTTGTTTTTTCCTCAATTGTTTTTTTCTTTGCGTCACTCAGTTTACAAAATGAAAAACTTGAAATATCGCGTTATTTACGAGTACGAGTTCCACCGTGGCACCAGTGCTGCAGAAACGGCTCGAAGGATTAATGATGTGTATGGCGACGGTGCCGCAAAAGAAAACACAGTGCGTTTTTGGTTCCAACGTTTTCGTTCTGGAAATTTCGACCTGCAGAACAAGCCCCGTGGACGGCCGGAGACCAAAGTTGATAATGAAGAATTGAAGGCTATTGTGGAAGCGGATCCATCGCAAACCACATCCGAGTTAGCTGCAGGCTGCGGTGTTAGTGATTAAACTGTTTTAATCCACTTGAAGCAAATTGGTAAGGTGAAAAAGCTTGAAAGGTGGGTACCTCACGAATTGAGTGAAGCAAATCAACAAACGCGCGTTGACTGCTGCGTTGCATTACTCAACCGGCACAATAATGAAGGGATTTTAAATCGAATCATTACCTGTGATGAAAAGTGGATCCTGTACGATAATCGGAAGCGCTCATCGCAATGGCTGAACCCTGCCGAACCAGCCAATCCATGCCCCAAGCGAAAATTGACTCCAAAAAAGTTACTTGTGAGCGTTTGGTGGACTAGTGCTGGTATCGTTCACTACAGCTTTCTTAAATCTGGCCAGACGATTACGGCAGATGTATATTGTCAGCAACTGCAAACCATGATGGAAAAGCTAGCTGCTAAACAACCGAGGCTGGTTAATCGCTCTAGGCCACTGCTGCTTCATGATAACGCTAGACCACACACTGCACAACAGACGGCTACCAAATTAGAGGAGCCTCAATTGGAATGTCTAAGACATCCACCGTACTCTCCGGACCTTGCCCCAACAGATTACCATTTTTTTCGAAATTTGGATAACTTCTTGCAAAGGAAAAAATTCAACTCCGATGGGGCAGTCCAAACCGCCTTCAAAGATTTTATTGATTCCCGTCCGAATGGTTTTTTTAGTAAAGGGATCGATGAACTACCTATGAGATGGCAAAAGTGCATAGATAGCAATGGTACATACTTTGATTAAATAAATATATTATAATTAAAAAAAATCGGCTTTATGTTCCTCCCATACTAAACGCCAATTTCATATGTAAGGACCTAATATATCTTCACAATAAACTCGAGTGCATTCAGATAATTCACATAGTATGCCTTCAGCGCCGCACGTGACCACCGATATTTATGTATTTTACAGATGGACGTGATCATAATACATAACACGCACCTTCAGCATCATTCATATCCCTGCATAGTTACAACAGTCAATTTACCATACACAATAACCATATCTGTTACAACTGTATAAACAATAGATTGAAAGCAATGGAACAAATAAAATAAAAAAATTAAGAACTGCCATAATAGAGAACCTTGGTTTTAATTGATTCAATATGTTATTGCCACAATGATAACTTCAAGAATCAGACTTTACTAAATATGAACAATTCAAAAAAAATCTTTACCTTGACCACAGTCAATTGTAACACAGTTGTTACACTTGTAATTTGGAATGTAACATTTACATATTTTAAATAGTTTACATACACTAAAAATGTAGATAAAATAGAAATTTACAGTTTATAGCAGCATTAATAAGATGTATTTATAAGTCAATTGATAAAAGATGTGTAATACATCTTCTATAAGCTCGATTGATTAGCTCATTTTATGGAAAGTAAGGCAAAGATTAAATTTATTTATTTAACATATGAATATAATATAAAATGTGTTGTGAATATATAAATGTATATGTATGTATGTTGATGTATGAAATAAATAATAACACTGTTGTAACTAAACGTAGGTAATCTAGGTAAAGGAAAGAATCTGTTGATATTAATAGAAGATCTATTGTAATATTTTCATTCTATCGCGACACTATTTATAACCTATCATAGGCAATGTAAATATAATGTAAATTGTAACTTGTTATAGTTTACTAAATTTTAAAATCTACTGTGTTCTATAAATATTTTACCTTATCAGCGCTTTTTGACATTTTCGCCCGAGGTTTTGTCTTACAGTACCGGTGACAAGAGGGTTGATTCAAGTACCGTCGATTCGAGCTAAGCTTCTGCGTGGGCTTTAATAAGCTCTCTCCCCCGCAAAAGAAGCATAAAAATTAACTTTAGGTACTTTGAGAGACTACAAGAACCCTCCAGCAGGGCTTAGAACAAGATCACAAAGTAATGGACAGTTCGCTTTACTCCCAGTTGAGGTTTGCATCAACTCTCGTACATTCTTTAAACCGTTTTAGATGTTTTGGGGTGTGATTATTTAGTTTATTACTTAAAAAATACAACTAGACCACGATTAACAATCTTTAATAAAATAGATCTTAACTATAATCTGAACTAATTTTTTGTGTTATTTGTCATAAATATATTTTTTAAGTTGTTCATATAAATTAAACAACATTTCAATTATTTTATATTTTATTCAAAAGTTTTTTATTTTGACTATAATGGGATTACCTTTTGTATTTTTTTTACCTTTTTTAATTAATTGTTTATGACTAGGTACTATTTTTTAATTAAAATAAATAGAGACGCGAACACGGAATACTTGTCTACTTTTTCAAACGAAGCCAATTGCTTGTGCTATGAAAATAGGACTAACTAGCTGGGGTCCTGGAATGAGCTAATTTATTTGAATCTGTTAAGACTCGCTTTGAATAAAGTATATGTTGAGTCTGATTTTGCAAAACATTTAATAGAATATTACCATACATATAATATTAATACAGGTTTAAAATTAACATATTAGTTATAAGATCCCACAAATAAATAATATAGAAATACTTGAAATTAGGAAAAGTGTTAATATTAATTCAAATATAGTAAATAACCAGACTAAATTTGTGCACAACCCACTTTTGAATATTTTTCCACTTTAGATTTTGTCCCCTTGAGATGACATTCCATAATTAACAGCTCCGACCCTCCCCCCTCCCCTCACCAACCCATCACCGGAACACACTTGTATAGTTAATCTTTATCAATTAGTACAATCCTGAAGAAGGGAACATTGTTCTAGAAACATTCAGATTATGAAATCTAATAAAGTGGTGAAAACAAAATTATTTGTGTTTTATTTTAATTATTCGGAATCATAATTTTTTTAAGCATTTTTAGTGAAACATAAGAATTCACATTATGGCGAAGCCTGGTAAAAAAACTATTTTGATTTAAAAGTTACATTTCGTGTGTACGTGATATCAACGGATTTTTCTTGGTGGTGTATTTTATCTTAGCTTCTGAATAATTTCTCTCAGTAATGTTCCGTTTTATATACCGCGCAGACACACGTGCATACACGCCAACTGCTTCCTCCGAAGAGCGCCAAATAACTACAATAAACTAAGAACGTTGAAATATTTCATGATATTGCACCCTTTTAAAATGAATCGTAATCTCCCTCCTTATCCCTCCCTGTTTCCAATCCCAATACAGCACAATAGTTTATTCACTATTTCAGAAGTGGCAAACATTTCTACTCAAGATGCTTAACCATCTATTTATTCATTTTAATTTTTTTTATTCATCAGAGCATCTTTCTACATCTATGTTTGCAGATTCATTGCCTTCAAACATAATCTCTCATCGACAATTGAAATATCACCTATCAATGTGAGATTCTGTTTTCTCGAAACTTAAGAAGCGAAAAAATATAAAATATTAAACTCGCGTAGAGATAACAAAGTTAACATTATGTAATGATCATCATGAGTAATCTTTACAATGTAAACATCAATAATATTTACATCCTCATTTTATTTTCTTAGCAAAAAATAGAACTAACTTTGGTCTATTTTTTAGTCTCTACTAAAATAGGTCTCCTTAGATGACGCCCATTAACCTGGCATATTAGATTACTACTATCTTAACAATGAGACATTAAACATGCCAATTGTAGGTTGCCGTGTATCGCGTAAAAGTTTTAATTATTATTTATTTATTTATACAGTAGATACAAAATAATGTTTTTTTTTAATATTCTATGCTTTTACATTTTAAATACATTACACTCTCCATAATATGAGCCAATAGCTTGAGCTTATGGGAGGAGTATTTACAAGTCAAATTAAAGTACAAAAAGAGAAACTATTTAAAATTATGAATGTTCTTAGATTTTCACGGCCACTCAGAATCTTCAAGTTTGTGATTACCGGGGTATGTGGGCTGATGTGATACACATCAGCCCTGATGATGGACCCTGCACTGGGATCCGAAACTTCGGCCCGAAAGGTCGTAACAACGCGGCATAATACCCCAGTAAACACAAACTTGAACATTTAAAAATAATTTTTAGTAATACTATTTCTATAATTCACACAATTATACCAACATATTTGAATTCTTACTGATTTATTTTATAACTAACTAACTAACTTACCATCACGCCGTTTCCCCGCAGGGGTAAGCAGAGAGGATTGAACGCCACACTCTTCTATCCTGGCACACCACTTTTGCTTCGGCCACCTTCATACATCTTCTCATACAAGTTCTACGGTTGTTGCGGCTTTTAACGGGGTCATCCTCAAACACTTGTTGTATCTGATCGTGCCAGGTCTTTCGCGGACGCCCTCTATTCCTGTTGCCTTCAACACTCGCCTCATATATTTTCTTAACCATCCTTTCCTCGTTCATACGTTCCACATGACCAAACCATTTCAGCACTCCTTTCTTTATTCTATCTACCACACTACAGCCAGCATTGCATTCACATATAATTGTTCATTCCCTACTCTATCGACCAAAGATTTTCTACACAAGCATCATAGCGAACGCATTTCTACCGCATTCAGTCTACTTTCATTCCTCTTTTGCCAATTCCAGGCTTCACTTCCATACATTAGGGTTGGCACAAGAACGCCATTACGTACCGCTAGTCTTGCTTCCTTTGACAGATTCTTATTGGCCATAATTGCATTTAGAGCACTATTATTGTTTCCCGCAGTCACTCTCCTTTCGATATCATTCTCAGCCTTGCCGTCTCTACTAAACATACTTTTCAAATACACAAACTCGTTCACTTGTTATAAGCATTCATTGTTTACAATTACATCACACTTAGTCACTCTTTCGTCTCCCTCGAATACCATCACTTTCGATTTGCTGACATTCATCATAAGATCACTCTGCATGCATACATCGGACATCTTGGATACCAGGCACTGCAGATCAGCTTCACTGTTAGCCACTAATACTGCGTCGTCTGCGAATAGTAGGCGGGATGTGGTGAGTTCATCCATTTTCGCTCCAACATCTAGTTCCTTCAGTTCTTTCATACAATTATCCATATACAGGTTGAAAAGCCATGGTGACATTACGCATCCCTGTTTGACACCTTTTGTAATATCAAACCATGATGTGAATGCCCCATTTTATGGATTAATAAAGTACTAAATAGTAACATTAAATATCTGAAATATTACTAAATAGTAACATTTCAGATATTTAATCATTTAAAAAAAAAAAACTTAAAATTAACAATTAAGCAATTTATCTGAATAAGTCATTGCTATTTTCGTCAAATTTTTGTTTTCAAATTTAATTGGACCGAAAATCAATAGCGGCTCAAATTCTTCCACACGTAATCATTAAAACACCCTGAAGTAGAAATTTTATTTTATTTATTATATTACAAGCAGGGCATTTTTAGGATACACCAAGATCCATATAGATAAACATTGACAAAATGTTGAGCAAATCAGTATTAAATCTCAATCAAACATAAAGACGTGCTACCGACTATACACATACTATACGACTATACACATACTATCGAATCAGAGAATTTTGATTTTTGGTCTTAATCCAATTTACTCCTTACTTTTAAATAATCTTTATAAAAAAGGTTAATTTTTGTTTATATTTGGTGTCTTTGACATTGTCCAAAAATATAGAGTAAATTGGATTGGTTAAAAGTACTAAAACAAAAATTGTTTTTTTTATTGATTCAAATGTTTACGTAGGGACCGTCGATATTGCTCATTTCGTATTAAATGAGCCATATCGACAGTGTCTTACTTTTTAGAATTTTGAAATATATTCTCAGCCTGAGAAGGTGTGATGACCCAGTTAGATAGTGGGTCCTCGTCAAATGACGGTATTTTCTAGAGATGTTTTCTGTTATATGAAAAATATTATACAGTCGTAAAATAGTTGACGCGCGTTGAATTTTATTATCATCAGGTATATTATTTCATTTCGATCTCCTGGTCGCGGCTACCAACTGTGATGACCCATGTAGATAGTGCATAGGGTCTTGATACATTTTATAATAAATTAGTATAGCTCCTGGTCCGGCACCAGAGTTAGACATCCCATGGGGTGTGTGTTGAATATATAAGGCGAAGCAATTCTATAATACAAATCATTCCATTGCAACTCAATGTAAATCATATTCTTTTCACGGCTAACGATGTAAGATGACCCTAATGTGGGTCCTACTAAATAATGAAGGTTAGTAAGTAGCAAAACGTCGCGTTCAAAATACAATATATTGGATTATTAAATATTTCATTATTCTTATATGTGAGCGCGCGCGATTGAGCGACAGGATGCAACCGGTCGACTTCAACCATATGATGTAGCGATACAGTTGTTAAAAATTAAATATTCTATACAGAAATATTACTACTACTAAAATTCAACTTTTCATATGAAATAATGTTCTATTCTATAAGAAATTACTCTATACGATAAAATAACTAAAAATACGTATTAACTGAAAATAATTATTCTGTGAAAATTGCGCTTTTGAATGCAATACTAACTAAAAATATTAACTGAAAATATTTCTACTAAAATCTTGGGTTCGCAGACGAAATTGATAATACCTAATGCCCTTTGCATTTACTAAGTATATTACTTAAATAGTCACAGCTATACCATCCTGTCCGTCAGGGACGAAACATAAAACACAGTTATGCTCCTAAAAGTGCTACCTCTTACGCGACAAAATTACCTATTGCAGTCGGGCTATGAATATGAACTATTTACGCCTCATAATGGCGCCTGGAACCAATACTAAAAACCTCACTAGAAATAATAAATGCGACTAAATCTCGATAAATACAATAAATACTATTCGTAATACGTCGTTGAATTGGCACATGATTCGTCTAATGGATGAAGGACCCCGTTGTGTATCGTAATAACTTCAAATTCTTTTATAGGAGCAGTGTGGAAACAATTGCATAATATTACGTAATAAAAACATCTAACGAACCTAATAATCTATACATTTATGTTACAATAAAATACATTCACCAGAAGAATTCGTGTATTAGAAATAAAACATCTCCGTTTGGAAACAACCCAATAAAATCAATCGAACGGCATAAAGAGGAGAAATTCACATATTAAATAACACTAAAATTAATAATTTTAAACACTTTATATTAACATATTCTTACCTTGAATGGTGTCGCCTTAGACGTGCATGAACCTGTTCAGATTAATTCCTGGGGAAATAATACATATATTTGCTATCTACAAAATAAGACATTTTTGAAGCGAAACTTCTTTATAAATAAGTAGATAAGGTCTCGGGGATGGTTTGTTCGTAGGAATTTTATAACAGCCCGTGAGTTTATATAAAATAATAGTTTCTTTGAATGTTAAATTTTTGTTTTAAACCCCCAGCATCTCTGCTGAGGGGGGTTAAGGCTCCGCGCCCGCCTTAACCCGGTGACCAGCTTCCTAAGTGACTAAATGGCCCTCCTTGTTCCTCTGGAACTTACTGCATCCCGAGACTCTATCTCTCCTTTACGAGCTGTGATCCTGTGACGCCCTTCTTTTAGGCTTATAATTGAGATGGCCGTACTCTTTTGGTACGAGTTTCTGATGATGAGTGTTGTCTTGAGGCGCCTTTCTTTTAGGCCGGTGTTTGAAAAATCATGTACTCTCTTGGTACGAATTGATAACGACATTAGCCTCCTTTGCGGGCATAGTCAGCGATGTTACAAATTATTGTGCAATCTCATTATGCCTTTTCAGAGCGGCGTCCCACGATTCTGCATCTTGCAACATTTACTTTGGTCAAATGTTAGGGTGTTAGTAACATATTTATAATATCCCAGCTACTCTATATGAGTGAATGATTTTTGTACTGCATCTGGCTCTGTCTTTTTACAGAGGATGAAATAGAAGTTAACGTTTTCTATTGAGATTTCATAGCATTCAGGCATGAAAATCCTTCCAAAGTCAGAGAATTCACGACGTTGGTTCACGCTGTTTTTGAGCAGGATGAGGCGCGAAGGTCGAGTCTAGTGGCCACTCCGATCAACAAGGGAGGTCCCGCTTTTAAGAGTACCTCACAGGGGCTTGCGCGGATTCCAGGCTTATGACACGAGCGTCATCCACAACCTCACCTAGCTCAACGTTCATAAACCAGAAAACTCCAATTTCAGTTAGATCTCCCCATTCTGTCCTTTACTCGTCGTTCTGAAGCTACTTATTAAGCCGGATATACCGAAGTACACAATTCATAAAGAATTAGCTGAAGACCGGATTGCGCAATACTTATGCAATACATAACGCGTCGACAATTATTATGAATCTATTAAGCGCCGCTTATAGAGCTCCGTAAAATCAATTGTTAATACAAATGGTATGAAAATCCCCATGCATCAAAATATATTCGTTTGGGAAATATTCCCGTACGAATTGAACCAATATCACACAAGAAATCGTGATATTATTTATACATAATTGCTCCGATCTTAAATCTTCCCAAAATAAATACATTTCGATAATGAAAATAATTAACCGTAATAGATAATATAAATGTGTTCCTTAGCTGTTACACAGTAGCGGTATGGTCCTCTCTGTTAATGATGAAATGGTAGATTCCTCCACACGTCCGGACAGCAACTCCGTCCGCAAATGATGTTCTGGAACTCAGGGCTCCGTCGGTAGTCTGTCGGGCAGCGCTCCCGCTCGCAAGTCTGGTCTCGAACTGAAGGGGGCTGAGTATATCGTGTTCGCTCCTTTTATAGTAACGATTGCACCATATCTCCGAAATCCACGCTAGTGCAGTGATTCATCCTATGCGCGCCATTGGCCGGATCCAGTCATCAGGACGGTCGCCTCCGGCTCAACCCGTCGAAGGCAAAGCGCGCCTGTGATTGGTCCGTTTCGTTAAAATAACAGTAAAGCACCCGCCACACGCGAGACTTGCTGTTTCGATTCATAAATAATAAAGGCTCGTTCGCACCTACTCACAAGGTCGAGTCTATTAGGATTGGCAAACAATATTAATTTAACACAGAGTAGCTTGTTGGTCCTGTGGTTAGGACACTGGCCACGTGATCCAAAGGTCGCGGGTTCGAACCTCACTCCAGACTATCAAGTTAGTCCTATTTTCATAGCACAAGCGTTTAGCTTAGTTTGAAAATAGTAAGAATATTGATGTGACACGTCTCTATTTAAAAAAAAAAAAAAAATTATATCTATGGTATAATAAAGATCTAAGAAATATTACTTGTATAGCTGAATATTCAATATTTTGTTAGCCTCTTGTAATACATAGAATCTTAAGAAGAAATATATCAGACTTTTACTTTTAAACGATTCCAAACAGAAGAAATATATTTTTGATGTCCATATTTGACTTTTTTGAATATTATTATTTTAAGATTTTCTAAATTTATTAAATCTATCTCTATGTCGACCATCACAAAGGTTATCGATACTTAAATCACAGAGACGGCTGCTCAGTTTACGACCAATATTCAATATTGTCTACACTCTTATATATATATATACATAAATTACTTACTTATATCTGTAATATTTCCAAATAAATTATAAAAAAAGATGCAGCAGAAAATGCTCTCACGTTCTTTGTGGGACGAATGGTTATCAAGAATTTATAATTTTTTTCAAGATAAAGAGATCTGGAATTGCAATTCAACGCATGCATATTTGGCTTTAATTCATACCATAATAAAATTAAATAAGAAAAAATTCATAATATAATCTATATAAAAATTCAGCCAACTCCACATTAATTTATAAGAACTACTTATTTAATGGGAATATTACTACACATCTAAAGAATTGACTAATCTTTTACATTATTTACATTTATTAACCCTTTCCTTTCCTTTCTCAATTTCGAGACACCATACGAGATCGCAAGGGAACTCCTTAATTTTAAGAACGAGTAGGTCACGTAACGAGCTAACGAATCGCACAAGCATTGATATTTTCAATGTGAATTTAAGTATTATTAAGAATGCGATGTTTGGGAGAGAGTTGTTCTAAAAACTGTTGTTTTAAAAACTAGTGTTGTTTTAAAAACTAATTTAAAAATTGTTTGCATACTTTTTTTATTTCACTTTCCCCTTGATTTATTGCTTTTATTACTGTTTTCCTACTTTGTTTATTGCTGTTGTCATACTTTGTTTACTTTACTCTTGTTTTATTTCTTATATAATTGGTTAGATTAGCGTTAAGATCTGAAATTAAATTGATATATTGAGTCGTTCATAATTGAGCTCCAGTAGGATATTTCAAGATGTTTCTTTGATTTACCGTGAACTTGTGAATACTCAAAATAAATAAATAAATAAATTTAAAAAAAACATAATCTAAGAATGCATATTTTGGAAAAATGATAGTATTGAAAACCCGATAGCAAGACTCGAATTTCCGCTAGTTTTATTCTATACCAACAGCCGGATCATGGGACTACAGGTGACATGTTTTCCAAAATGGGAGGGATCGAATTCGATGTGACTTGCTATTCTCTTGTCTATTGTCAGGACAACTATTTATGGTCGCCATCGAAGCGAAGGTACCTATCACCAGCGAGGAGTGTATAGCGATGGGCAGCAGAAGTGTTGCTTCCCGGGCAGACACTAAATACATGTTTCCTCCAGTTAACACACGTACAGTGTGAATAAAAATATATCACCTTTGATAATATCATTTAATTTTATTTAATACTCGCAAAATATCTTTATGGCAACATTAAATCTTATTAATAATAATAAAACACTTTGCTTTAACTACCATTTAGCGATAAATAAACAAGCTTCAGGGTCAACGGTTCCTTCATCAGGATACAATGTATACAAAAAAATAAAAGTTTGGACGTATAAATTGAATATTGAAATTGAACAAAAAACAATTATCAATAGGGTTGGATTTCTAATAAGAACTAATGTGAAAATGAATTTTATAAAAAGGATTTGATTGTTAATTATATTTAATTTGCTATCGACACTTTTTTTTATATCTATATAAAATTTCCAATAAATCTATCTGAAATCCTACTTTATTTGAACGTAACATTTTTAAACCATTATTAAGATAACAGCAAAAATTGGAAATACCTTATCAAGTCTATGGCCCCGACCGTACTAGAACAAGGAGATGAAGATTATGATGATTATTAAAAATATTCTCAGCTTTTACGCCCGTTCAGAATCTTTTGCATGTAGTTTCCTAGAATATTCTGCCGTTTATATCCGACCTCTCTGGCCGACGTTTCGGATCCCGTTGTAGGGTCCATCATTAGAGCTGGCGCGTTGTCAGAGTACATATTATCACAACATGATGAACCTGATGTGGGATCCGAAACGCTGGCCAGGTAGGTCAGATCCCGATCCAGAATATCCCAGAAAACTACACGTAGGAGACAATGATGATGATCAATATAAATGTACTTTATCGAGGATATAATTATCTTCTTGTATTCAAAGTTTATTTTCTATATTACCAAAACGCTACACATTTTTTTTAATAATCACAATTCATATACCAAAAATAATATATATCAATTAATGTATATTATAGATATCTCACAGAGACGAAACTGTATTAATTATGGGAAAGTAGGTATAGAAGTCATTTGGGTGTAACAGGACTTATGACCTGTCTTTTTATGGTTGGCTTAAGTGATCACTTTACACAATTGTAACATTCGCCATTTCCACCCATGATAGAATATACCATGCTTATTCATTTTTTGGAAGTTGTATATATGTTCAAATTGCGTGAAAAGCTTTCATATATGAGTTGTAAGCGCCTTTTCCATGCGGCCTGTACAAAGCCATTTTCATTCCCCTAAATCCCCACAGATGTCGCTAATGAGAAAATCTACATTTGATTACGGAATTTTTGGGAGCAATATACTTTATTGTGTGTAATGAAATTCATCCGAATACTTGCATTACACTAGGATACGCCAGGAAATATTATTTCCAATTTTTGTTAAATTCCTTTTTTTACCAGTATTTACAATTCAGAATATTTTGAGTTTGTTCAAATCTTTCAGAACAGTGCTGGATTTATGTCACAGAGACATTATTAATCCAGCACTGTTCTGAAAGATTTGAACAAACTCAAAATATTCTGAATAATATATACATAAGTTGAATGTAATGACAGTGTCGGCGGTGTCGCGATAATTAACTGCAGCCCTCGAACAGGCCCCATCCACACAATTGCCTGCCGAGTGGCCAGATATGACCGAGCCGGCACTCAGCTGCGCTAATCAAGTGCGATGTAGCACTTCGCCCCCACCCTCGTCCCGGCTATAAATTGTTTGCAGTTAATTTGATACGACTGAATTCCCAATCTCCCGATACATTACGCTGTTTTCCAGAGGGCCAATACATTGATAGCAAACTGCTGCTTGTTCAACTTGGCCGCTTCAATAAGGGACGCTTTCTCCATTGAAAGGGGACATATTTCTACATTGACGTGAAAGGCATCTCGTCTTTTACGAAAAATTCCCCCTTTTCTCATTTTTTAAATACTACAAGATGTAACCCAATAAACATGATAAGAATGAAGGAATTTTTGTCCTCTTTATTTGACTGAACGCAAATAATTAAAATATTTTAGAGGTAATGAGGTTTAATCATTCAAAACGTGATTTAAAAAAAATAGAAGTAGGTACCTAATTTTATTTTTTGCAGTGTTGTAAATAATTTAAGATTGCATAACATACAATAAAAATATTCAGAATAAATTTATATTTTATATTTCCTTAATAAAAAGTTTTTGCACTTAATGACTTTTACCTGGATGGAAAAAAAAATATTTTACTAAATAATTTTCCCTAGAAAATGGTTTAAAAAAAATTTAAACACTATCATTTCATATTAATAAAATATATTAAAATTTTAAAAATATGTATATTAAATGCAAAAAAAAAAAAACATATTTAAAACATTTTTACAGTAAATCTACTAATCTTCTCCGCTAGCACTTTTTTCATTATCGGCTGGCTCTGGAGTTTTTGAATTTAATTTCATTCTCAAACAACAATAATAATAAATTATGATTAATAAATACTATGTACCTTTACTACTCTTATACGAAATATTTTTTAAATCGATCTTTAATCTAATGTCGATCCAGATGTTGTGAAACAGCGCCCAGTTTAGTGGGCTATAATTTCTCCGAAAACGGAATATTATCGGATTTCAAATATTTAATAATATTTGTATAGTTAAATAAAAATTAAAATAATACAAAATATTTATATAACTGATCCAGCTCTTTTAGTGTGGGTATTACCCGGATTATGTTATTTGCACTTGTTAAAAGAAATTTACAGGGGCCTTTCTTTGTTTTGATATTTGGCATTATTTTTTTAAATAAACTATTTTTGTTGATATGTATACAACGGAACTTACTGAAAGAGTATCACTTTATCATTACGTGTTCCGAAAAACATATTATGTAGAGTTCGGCTACAAATATTTATGTATATATATATATATATAAACACATATATATATATACGTATAGGAAAATTTTCGTTATTATTTTCAAATCCAAAGATTAGAAGTTGAAATGAGATTTATTTAATATGTTTAACTTTCAGCAGTCATTTCATAGTCATTGTAAAAGAATGTAGGTATATTCTTGATTAAGCTTAGGTACTTGGTGGTTTCTGTCGTAATTATTAACTCCTTACATAAGTACGTTTCCTGAAGATACATTTGGGAGGTTGTTAACATGTAAATGTTATGGGAAAGTTGATTTTTGGTTCCTTTTGATGTGCTAATGAGTGATTTTATGTATTCAGATTACATTTTCAAAATTATATACCTTTTTACTTTCAAAATTTATTCGAGGTATCTCCTCCAAATTCTGGCTTAAAGTAGTACATTAAGTATCCTCAACCTGTTAAAAATAGAAAATTATGACTTAGAATGCTAATCGTCATAAAAAATTTTACACATAAATTAAATTTTATTTTTATTTTCATTCATTTTTGTTTTCTTTATTTTGCACCAAATGATACATTAGCTTCCTCAGGAGAGAAATTTTAATTACATACCAACGAAAGTTTTATAATAAACACACATATAAATAATAAATTAAATAATAACGATCAAGCGTAATAATTTCACACCGCGAGGAACACTATATAATAAATCAATTTAAATATATATATATATTTTATTTTTTTTTGCATTACAGATCGCTCCATTTACAATGCAAGTATATCTTGGAGTACCTAAATGGACGCGATCCGCTGCTTGGTGCATTCAATGCTATCATTAAATACATCGACATGATCGCTCAGTTCATTTAGGAGTTGCACACTACGCGTTATGGTGTGCTTATTCATTATATACGTTCTGCATTTTGGGACTTGAAATAACGCCTGACTTCAATTTCGCAAATGATTGTTTGGTACAAATAGGGCGTAATTCTCTAGCAGGTTCGGGG
The DNA here is from genome assembly GCA_016648135.1 of Agrypnia vestita. Taxonomy (NCBI): domain Eukaryota; kingdom Metazoa; phylum Arthropoda; class Insecta; order Trichoptera; family Phryganeidae; genus Agrypnia; species Agrypnia vestita. Next base: position 420,214 of record JADDOH010001028.1, on the reverse strand, counting down.
CATCAATTTCGATACGTAGTTACAAGTATCCCTCCCTACTCATTATATATAATGAACGATAACAAACTAAGTGCGGTGCAAATACTCACGGTGAATTTAAATCACGCAGGTGTACGCAAAAATCATACAATTAATGCAGAAAATATAATATTTCATAAAAAATTATTATTAATTGTTTGGCGTTAACATTGTAGAGAATATTTATTATTATCATAAAATGGATGGAAAAATCAATTGAATTCAATTATATTTTTTCTCTCTAGTATTGACAGTGTCCAAAATCTTTTATCGACAAGTGAAGTACTAAACTAACTTCATTTAAAAATAAAAATAAAAAAATTATATAGATTAGGCGAACATTTTTATTTTCATATTTTTGTATAATCAATTAATTAGATACTGGCATAAGGTCTGGAGTTAGTAGTGGGAAGGTGGCTGTTGCGTTTGATTAATTAATTGCTATTATTATTACCAAATCATTTATAACCTAATTAAAAAATAAAATACTTGTATCTGCACCTAATCCATGTAAATTATATTTTCTGTAATTGAGTGTAGTCCGTTTAATACTTCCACTTGTCGATGAGCGGTTTCGATACTTTTAAAAATCAAGAAATTAAATATTGAAAAATATCATTAAACTCAAGTAGAGATATCGTTGTTTATGTTTTCCGTGCATTTCATAATCATTTTAGTGTAAAATAATTTATTTTCATTTTTAAATAATACCTAACTAAATATAATCTTGAATAAATTTTTCATTTTAATTTAATCAAAAAAACTATTATCATAAACTTTAATTTGTCATAAATGTTATCATAAAACACAAACGTAAATAAATTTAAACAATCCAGAAAATTACTTTGTATTTATGTGTTGATTTATTTTATTTTTTTGGCAACGCAAGACAACCTGTCTTGCGAAAGAAAATGATTTAACCAATTCAAATAATTCATTTTCAATTTTATATTTCAATGTTAAAAGATATCTGCTTTCAAAACGTCTCCAGTTTCGGGCCACCAGAGACCAGAGGGCTAAAAATAAGGAAAACCACCTATTTTTTATCTCATTAAAATTATCAATTTACAAGGAAAAAAATAAATTTAGACGTCGCTTGTTAGGTGAAACCTGTCTGGAGGCAGACCGTGACTCCTGGACAAAAATATTTCCTCCTTATAATAAAGTTTCCTCCTTCCAGCATCCTGCGGGAGGAGCTGTCGCGGAGTTTCGGTTTCTCGACACCGCACAGCAGTGAAAATATTTATGTTTCTGGCCATAAAATTACTGTTTTCGAAGGAGAAAGAAGCAGCCGTAAATAATGTGACTGCACTTACTTTTTGCATTAGACCCAACAGGTGGATGCATTTTCTCAGAAACCTAAATGTCGCATAAATTTATTATAAAATATTTTTTTTATTTAAACTTTGCGCTAGGTACATGTACAATATTTGGGTTTGTATCACTCCTACACTTTCATAAAGAGCAGTCTCTCTCATCATCAGGTATAACTAAAATGCCTCAAGTCATGAACGTTAAAAATAAATTCTAAACAAATCAATCATAATATCTATCTTCTATATAAATAAAAACGTAAATGTTTGTTTGTACAAAATCGCTAATCCCTGAAAGTTCTACACCGATTGCTTTAAAATTTTGGCACAACGTTACATTCGAATACGAGGATGTTTTTGTTTACCTACTTTATTTTTATAAACCTTTTATTTATATAAATAAAAATGCTAATGTTCGATTGTCCAAATCTTAGATCTCCTAAAGTTCTTCAACTATTGATTTGAAATTTTGACGCAACGTTCCATTCGCACCTCACAAATTATTTAAAGAAAAAAAGGTGCCGGTATTTACCTATACTTTCAATATTAAAAAATATTTCGATATACCTACCTAACATTTTCCGAATTCAAATTTTTTGATTACAATCGGTTTACTTTGCTTAAACAACGCGTTTGAACCAGTGAGGAAGCGCACTTCCGAGCTTATCGTTTTAAACGACATTATTGCGAAATTCATAAAAACCTTTAATATTGCATTTTAATAATACGCAATTACTATAACAATATTAAATACAAAACAATATACTTCTAAAATAAAGTGTATTTCATTAAATACCTACTTAAAATAGCACGAATAACACGAAGTAAATAAAGGACAAAACATGATAATTTTTCTTTTGAACTGTGAATTATCTTTACTTGTCATTGAACAAAAACCAATGTACGCATGCGAGATTCTCCAAAACAGAGACAAGAGTCTATAAGAGAACTTTTCTTTTAAAATAAATGTATTACGTTAGATTTAATAAATAAATAAATACCTGTTATTGGAGACTCCAAAATAATGATGTTTACGAATCGAATGGAATTAAATATATTTATGTTTATACGGGCATCATTATTTTCTTATGTACACCTACATTATATTTATTCTCTGTACAAATAAATACAGGAACATATTGAAATAGTTAGCAGTGAAAATAATGATGTGAATAGCGAGAATGTTCAACTTGGAAGAGCTTGGATTACCAGTAGATGTAAAATAAAGTAACGAAATGTATTGTACCAACAAAAAATGATGATTTTGAGACAAATTTATGCTGGCAAGTTGAAAAAAGTTTTAAAATAAATACACAGTATGTAATACCATGTTTTCGATATATGTTAATAATATAACAATTGTATAAGCAAATACAAAAATAATATAAGTTTGATAGTGATTTAAAAGAGATTTCGAGCTCTTGGCAATATTTTAGATGCATGGGGGCATCAGGCATGTGGGTCAAACTGTGTTGATGGTTATGATAATATAGCTGAGTCAGATAAAACGATTAGGTTAATTGATTAGGGACACGATACTGCAAATCAAGATAATACATTTTCAGCGACCTTACGCTATTGCATAAAAAGAGGTGTATATATATATATATATATATATATATATATATACATATATATATATGAAATAAATAAATTAAATGCAGAGATACACACAAATATCAAATAATAAAACTGAAAAATTAATTGCTGGAACCTGGATTCGAACCACGCACCTCTGTCTCCAGGTTCCAGCAATTAATTTTTCGGTTTTGCTATTTGATATTTGTGTGTATCTCTGCATTTAATTTATTTATTTAATATCAAATATTATGGGACTCGTTTCCTTAAAAAGAAATATATATACGTCGCAGCGAACCTTCACCATGGAGTAGAGACGTTCTCGTCGGGTATCATGAGCCGCACGTCCTCAGTCTACTAAGCGAAGATGTAATTGTGATTTTGCATCTTCAATTGCTACTGGAGCTTATCTCCAGTAAAAAATAAACATTCACGCTCTTTCATTCCGCTTTCATTCCGCCGTGGTGTTTTCTCTAAAGACATATTTAAAATCAATCAAAATATGCATTCTAACTAAAATATAATTACAATACGTTATTTAATTCCAATTAAATTCTCTAAATGAAACCCTCCTTGTTGGATCAAAAATGGCGGAACTGCCAAAACAAGAAATATCAATTAAATTTTCTGCCTAGGTATTTCCTAGACAGACCTGTCGAGATATCAACGTAAATACCATTCCCACATAAATTTATTCCAACATAAATATACTCCTACATAAATAAAGCTTTGCAAAAGAAACTTACAGCAATCGTAGCGAACATTCCGACAGCAGCCTTTGATATTTATGCAGAACCATTCTGACATTTGGACATTTCTTCTAAAAATACAAAGCAAACCCATCGTATTTTAAAATTTAATATTTTCACTGTTTTGTATGATTTGATTTTAAATATATGTTTTCACCAATACATACGTACAAAGTTGGCCTTAAATAGTTAATTTGCAGGAGACCTCTTTAAAAATAAATTCTGAAGAATATTCAATAATGGAAGTTTCTTGAGCGGAAATAATAAAAAATTTCATCTCAAGCTCCACCTGTTCAAACCAAGGTTTTGTACGATTCTTCATTGTTTTATTTCATTTGCACTTAACTTAACATCTTAGCTTAATCATTGCTGTACATGTACATTTATATGTACATTCTTCTCTCGTTTACGATATTCTCTCTCCCCTTACATTCTTACCGTCGCTTACCCATTGCTGATTAATTATCTAGGGGAACTAATTTATATGCACATTCTTCTCTCGTTTACGATATTCTCTCTCTCTTTACATTCTTACCCTCACTTAACTATTGCTGATTAATCATCTACAGGAAATTATTTATATGTTCATTCTTCTTTCTTTTACGATATTCTCTCTCAATACATTCTTACCCTTGCTTACCCATTGCTGATTAATTATCTACAGGAACTAATTTATATGTACATTCTTCCCTCGTTTACGATATAACTTTTTTAATCTGAGAAACTGGACAACTTACCTATGTTTTATGTATGAAAAACTACCTAGGTATGTCTCAAATTTTTCGTAATCTCAAATTATAACCAAAGTGAACCCACTTTGAAGGTTTATGTTTTTTCATTTTATAATATTTATAAATTTTATCTATGCAACGACTCCCAAAAACCTGTGAATAAATAAATCCACACTAGATGGTTTAATTTAAAAAATGTAGGAACGTGTATTCATGTACGTACTGTAGAAGTTAAACTTCATTGGCAACATTGGCGTGATTATGATATTTGATATTTACATATTGGTTTAAAATGTATATTAATGCAATAACACCTTATCTAGAAAGATGATAAATATAATTTCTAACATTTTGAAGTGGTGCAAATGTAACTATTGGTTTGTGATAGCCAAAATCGAACCAATGTCTCACGATGATTCGAAGTTATTAATTTTGTATGTTTTCGTTTAAAAAACAAAATTTATTACAACCTTGCTTTTCTAAATTAAAATTCAATATGAACATAAATTTTGTTTTCATTTCTCATCAAATTACATACTGTTGTCCAGTTTTTGAATTTTAAGCATTAAAAAGTAAGCATGTACTTACATACCGAGTGTACTTTTGATCAAAATCATTAATTTTTCCTTAATTATTGCAATATTTTCGTTTTATAATTTACACGATGTAATGTGTTTTAAAAATAAAATTGTGAATTCGATTAATTCTCTAAAAATTACACACGATAATAAAACTTGTAGTAAAATAGAGATCTTGCCATATTAACACCAAACTCTAACCTCATTGGAATATGACCTCCGCATTATATCCAGGCCTTTTTACGAAATAACTAGTTTATCTTCCCCGGCGTCTCGCGGGGAGGTTGGAGCGTCGCGATGAAGAAAAAAAAAAACTTGCTCGCTCACATGAAACCCGATGATTGCAAGGCGGGGAATGTCTTTTTTCCGAGGGACGTAAATCTTAAGAGGGGGTTTAACCTATACGTCCATACCATAAAATACTTCCACACATTCCGAGGCGTTCCGTATACATAACTTTTTATCGAGTTTCCTCGGAAAAAATGCGAGGTTCTCGTTTACACTCTGTCGACTAGGGATAAAATGTTACATCCTAAAAGAGTTTGAAAAGAAAATAGTATGACTGCCGCTTCATTCGGTGTACTTGGGGGTGTAATAAATCTCGATTATTACTTGGCTGGCGCTAAAAATATATATCGACCTCCGCATTCTCACAACTGGATTTCGCAGTTAATTAAATGAAGAAACTATTCCGCCACTATCGTCTTGCTAAAGATTCCATCAATTCAATTTTAGTATGTTATCTTGAAAAATATATTTTTATGGAAAATTTCACAATATTTCTTATCTTGGTATGAAATGGAGTCTCTGAAGTGATAAAAACATACAAACGGTGCCCTTTGGCATTGTGATATTTTCAAGCTTAGTTTGTCTGAAATTTACAGGTCAACGTAATAATTTTTAGCTCACAATTTTATTTACTTCAAAGGTTAGAAGCTTTGAAGTATATGTATAATATATATTCCATTGGGGTCGCTGGAGTCATATCACAGCGTCATCAAGGGAGTGCCCTATCGCAGAGGGGATCAAGGAGTGCGTCCTCCTCTCCTTTTCCGAAGAAAAATTATTCGAATACGTGTAGACTCCCGAATATGTAGAGTTAATAAATAATTAGTATTGATTTGATTTGTTCCAATTTGTATCTTTTCTGCAAGGATCAATATATTTTCAGCGTTTTTCAGTGAATCATAAAATAAAAAATAAATTTATTCAAAACTCCAAGTTTTGGGCAAGGCCAGGTAGTATAGCTAGTTAAACATTCCTATATAAATGAATACATCCATCAAAAACAAATTCACACATACAGAACTCGCCTAAAATACAGCCATGAAACTAATTTCATTAAAAATTTACTTTGGAACTTTCTTCTTCCAGTCGGCATAAAATCCAATAACCACCTTTATGAAAACTTTGCTGAAGGTTAACTACACTTTTTTGAATTCATTTATCATGGCCGAATTTAATTTTTCCTATATAAGAAACAAACTCCCGCTGGTTCGGCGGTCGGCAAATAATGATTGTAAATAGTTAACATCTTAAAACTTGGGAAGAGTAATGATCGTTCTTATTTTCAGTATAACATTAAGGTAATCTTTTTGTAGAGTAAAAATGTACGCTCGTACGGATAATGCCTGTATCATCTGTCCGCCTGAACGCGTTTGCGCGTTTCAGAAAATTTATACATGTTCATAAAATTTGACAGAGGTGATGATGCCATACTGCTGATATAAGAGGAGTATTGAAACCGCTCGCTCACGCTTACTAGACCTGTGCTCCGCGTCATACGGACTTCTTACTCTTTAACACACTTCTTTTTCTCCTTTGTTACGCTTTGGCAGGGCGGTCATGGTCGCTGATAATTATGACAATACAGACATGTGCCTTCTATTCTGATCTGTAGTATTCCTGACGGCCTTCTGAAGTGATCTATTGGTTCCATCTATTGTCTTCACCAAAACCATCTCCTTTTTTGGTGATCTTCCACGAGAATGGGGTACTTCAACTCGCCTCGCATCACCATGAATTAAAACACTAAAATTCGAAGTTCTTTAATTTTCTCATCACGAGAAATGTAAGAGTTAAAAAATCAGCTTAACCTTGAAATAATAAAAAAAAAACTTTAATACACATTTCATATAATTTATCGCAGTTAATATGATAAAAAATAGTAGATAACTAAGTACTTTTAAATTAATATAATTAATAAATAATGAATTTCCTTTCCAAGAAACGTGGTATTTTTTTGGGTATCCAAATTCGTTTATTCGAAACTGTTATTTTTTTTAACTAATCCTTATTAACGGAATCAACGCATAGGTCCAAATGTTTCACCCACTAGTGCCTCCATCGTAGGGGTTAATGAGTCGGACGGAGAGATAACATTATTTCGGCAATGCCAAAACCTACCCTCCATTCCCGACCAACACCCCACTAACGGGGCACAATTATTGTAAACAACACACAACCTTTCTTCTCAATGGGTCGTTTTCCTTGAAACGTTTGACTTTTGAAATTGCTCCACTAATTTAAACATTACAAACATGAAATATGATGAAGGAACTTCCATTAATTTGTATTTTTATGTTTTTTTTTTTTGCAGAAATTTAAAAAAAATATTTTAAATACTAAGAAAATGGAGAATGCTTATTCTTCTATTTTTATTATTTCAATATCGAAATTAGAAAGGTATATATATTTTATTGGTACAGTGAGATTTTAAAGAGTTTTTTAATTCGAGATACAAATTTTCTCACATAAGATTCTATGGACAAATCTCTGCTTTCATAATCCCCGTGTACACACCAAGTCTCAGATATTCGCCATTTTGCGTTTCACTACACGTTCCCCTAAATCAAATGTCACTAAGTTTGGTGAGCTTCATTTTCCCCAACGGCAAAACGGATTTTTTTAGAATAGATTTTATATATATTACATTACTAAGATACATTTTTTTTGTATCGTTTAAAGTTAAGACTTGTGAATGAGTACAGGAAAATAAAAATATTTATTAGAACAGTTATAAATTTAATACTTACTTATATGTTATAAAATAAAAACATTCATAATTTGATAAATTAGTATTGTATTATTATTTTTCTACAATAATTGTTCATTGATTTTTTTTAATATGATGATTTTATGATCTTATTTACTAGCAGACTATTGAATCACTTAATTCCTTAGTGCATGTAATAATGTGGCAAGGCTGTTTATTTTATTGGATTGAGGAAAATTTAATTTTCTATTATTTGTGTTCTTTGATTACCTTGACTATGGGGTGTATTTGTGCTTGTTGATTAAAATATTATTTTTGTGTTTATAGCTCTGCGATTTTTTTATATAGCCTTTCTAAAGAAGGAGATTTTGGAGGTTACAAATTTTTTAAATTATTTTGTTATCTATTTTCGTGTGATTTTAAGAGCCTGGAGATATATTTTATATGTTCCACCCCAACGAATGATAACTTACTACAATATGCATTGTATAAATACATAAATTGTTATTCTAAGTGTGTTTGTTGTTTATATCTTATAAATACATATGTAAATGAATTTTAGAATACAAAATTGTATTTATTGCATATTTCATTTCATTTGTTTATCTACAGGTATTCCCAAATATTATAATATTTTAAAACAACTCAATATGGCCTTCAAATGAATTTAATGATACTACATGGTAATTTAATCAATCTAAATAATTCTGCTCCTACTCGACAAAGAGATAATTTTCCAATTCGATAATAATGCCTTTGGCAGTTGCGACGATCGTTTTATCATTATCACTAATTGTCGAACCACTAATTGTTAAGTATTGTCATGGCTTTCCATGGCGATAATACAAGGTTGTGCTAAATAAATCGGACACAAAGTTGTTTAAATTATAATACATGTCACAGTCGTTCACGTACTTTGATTATAAAAAGATGAATTTTATTAATCGAGCTACATCGTATAAATCTTGATTTTTCCGCATCTATAATTTTTTTTAAATCAGCATGATTACATTTTGCAGTCAACTCAGACCTTCGCCTCCGAAGAACGCTGAAGAAAGGCGTGCAACATAACTCAGTTGAAAGCTTTCCGCCAGCCTGAGTATGCATATTTCCAATATTCTGAATTATCAACCCATTGCTCAAATGTATCGCCTGTCTTATATGCTACATTACTAACTTATTGCTCGAATGTCTCACCTGTCTTATATGCTATATTACTAAATTGCTCCAATGTGTCGCCTGTCTTATATGCTACATTACTAACTTATGGCTTGAATGTGTCGCCTATTCAATGTTACACATTTCCAACTTATTGCTCCCATGCTTCACCTGTCCTATATTTTACATTACCATTACTCTAATATATCTTTCTTCTTTAAAATAAGTGACTGAACGAAGTGTCGGTGTCGGTTTCAGCCAGTTTCGGCCAAAAAAACTAAGTTCGGCCGCGGTTTCGGTGTCGGCCGAAACATCCGTTTAGCCGAAACCGCGTTCAAAAATTGTCGGATGATGTTCGGCTTTACTCGGACGCGTTCGGCGTCGTCAGCTGAGTGACCTTTGGTTCTCCAAAGGTTTAACAAAGAGCCAAATACAAGATCTCAATAATTTTATGAATTATAATAAAACAACTGAGAAAGTAATTATTTTCTTATATTTCAAAACGTACCTTAAAGATAATTCTTGAAGAACTTGTATGAGTATAATTAAACCAATTAAGTTTGTTTACACCACTTAAATTTATTTGGTAAAACCAACCGGTTTCGGAAACGACGTTCCTTCGTCAGGGTATGCTTAGTACTGTATTAAGTATGCTTAATACTGTATGAGTTTTTAATTTTCAAATATTGTTTTTTTTTTTACAAAGTTACAGTTAAATAACTGATTAGTTATTTATTGTACTGCTGTTAAAAATGTTAAAAATACAATTAGAATAAAGTTGATTTGTTTGTTATTAAAAATTTCACTGATTTGTCGACTAAAATTAGTTAAGTATAGTTCCAGATAATAGATTTTTTATCAACTAAATTGGCTTTTTTTATTTTATTTAACTTTATTTTAATTTATTTAATTTTAATTACGTTTTACTAATTTATTTTAATTTAACTCGAATGAACTATTTTAAGTCTAGGACAAACCGCTAGATTTTAGGGTATAATGTAATTTTTAACATGTTTAAATAAGTTACGGCCAAAACGAGAACAGAAGCCAAAATTCTATTTCAGTTTTGGCTATAAATATAGTTTCGGTCGGTCTCTAGTTAAAATTAATTCCTTAAGTGCAGACATTGATTTTAGTTACAAACGTAGATTTTCAAACCATCACCATATCACATACATATTATGATAAATACTAAGACCCAAAGTAAAACTTATGTGTATCCATTTAACAGTGTTTTAGTAGACTAAATAATTGTGTGTAAATCTGACTACTCAATATGAGGCACGTGATGAATATTTATAAGCGGATTATTTATAGAATTATTGTTAAATTGATTATATTTGAAGTTTTGTTAATAATAAATAAATATAATTAGTACATCAAGGTTTATATATGAGTTAATAATTTAACTTGAGAACGTTTGGCAGAATAATCGCCCTAATGTCATAAAAACAAGACCAAATTGCTTACTGTAAGGCCTGTTTTATGCTCATTCCAGTACTTTAATACTCTACGCTATTAACAAACTATCATAAAATATTATAATATTGCAGCGCACTAAATTATTTGAGATTGTTGTCTATTTTTTATTTATTTAAAATATTTTCTAAAATGATTACGCTTATTTATTTAACACATTGAGTGCAAATATACAATTTTTAGATTTTTTAAATTATGTGAAAGATCTTTGTTAATAAAATATATAAAGATACGAATACATTTAAAATAATCCGGATTTTTCCGGATAGGAACTAGGGCTAATCTATCAACCTAATCTTTACAAAAATATTTTTTGTGAAAATATAATGTATGTCTGAAATATTCGTCCGATATAATCAACACCCGGTAAATTGTTGCTCGGAAAAATCACCGAACCATTTATAATATTAATTTATTAAGAAGTCTCACAGAGACGAATTTATTTATATTGGAAAAATATATGGAAAGTCTTTACAGGGTGGCCACAGGGTCTTTTTCACAATGCAATGTTCACCGATTCCACCATTAAAACAACCACACTAGATAGGTATATCTTTTTTTTTTAATGCAGTATATATGTGGTGTATAAAAGCATTTTTTTAATGCAGTATATATGTGGTGTATAAAAGCAAAGGAAACACAATCCAAAAAATTTAAAAAAAAAGTAATTGCAATCAGCGAGAACTACTATTTTAAAATGAACTGAATTATAGATTGCATGTATCTATCCCTTCCAAAATCATTTTTTCTTTAAATTTATAGTTATGTTTTCTATAAAATCTTAAATTTAATACCTTATAAATTAGTAATACTCGATGACTGCATTAATTTTTTCTATAAAATCTTGAATTTAATACCTTATAAATTAGTAATCCTCGATGACTGCATTATTTTTTTTTGGATATTGCTGCATTTTTTCTATTCCCCAAAATTAATGATTTGGATCTGTACAATTTTTATTTGTGTTGGTTTTAACTTGAAATATTACTCTTGGATAGTGTTTCTTTTGACTAACTACTCATTTATTTTCAACTAATAGATCCGCACTAGAGAAATGTTTATATAAGCTAACGATTTTCAATTAGTTTTGGTGCTAAGAACCTATCGAAGCGTTGTTAGAAAAATATTTATTACCCTCTCGGTACTGGTGTGAAGTCATTCACTCGTTGCCTTATATGTGTGTGATTTATTACTTAGTGAGTGAATTTATGTGTGTGGTAAAACTCAACAAAACCCAGCGTATAGATTTGTCTTACATCTAAAACATTGTATTCTCTAAAAGGAGATTCATTCAGCGGCGTATCTGCTGGATGATCATCTGTGGATATGAGCTTCTTGATGAAATTAAGTCTGTAAAATGTAACAAAATGTTATTAAGATATTATGAATGAATTTTAACTACGACTTTTAAAAGAGGTACAAAGGAATTACCTGCCTTTGTTAATTATCAAAAATGTTTACACAATTACAATATATTTGCGTTAGTAACAATGTAACCAACAATTACACAGCATTTACATGACATGGATACATATTTAGTTATGATTTTTTTTTAAATTTTTTTTTTTTTTTTTAAATTATACATCTTTAGGTGCGTTGAGAGAGAAATTTTAGGATGCAATAAAATATTTAAGTATCATGCAATGGAATTTTTCACACTATAAAGTCATGACTCACTACATGCTAATATTGGGCCTTTCATGTGATGATTTAATCAATAGCAATTCTTATAAGAAACAACATCCCATCGTTTGAAAATGCTGTTATGAAAATTGCACAAGCTCAAAGCGCTGTTATTAAGAAAATGCAAAATGGATAACAATTACTTTTTGTGATCTTTTTGTTGGCTTCTCGTGATGTTTTATGCTCCTCCCCAAATAAAAATTGCGTAGTTTATTAAAGAGAGCCCATAGCACATACGCCGAACTTAGGTCGGAGAAAAATACTGTAACATGTTATTTTTAAAAACCTTATATTCAGTTTTCCATACGCTTATGAAAGAAATAAATTTAATATATTTTACGTAGCTCGCAAAAGGTACAATCTGGCAACGTATGTGATTTCTTGTATTCACTGAAAAAAAATGAATAAAAAAATCCCAAATATATCAATTCATCACAATTTATTTATTCAAAGCGAGATTCAATACTTTGAATTTTTTAGATTATATCTTATTGAATAATAAAAAAAAACATGCAATAATATGGCATCTTGTTTTTTTTTTATAAAAAAATGTAAATTTCATAATAAACCTAAAAATTCTAGACACAACATCATGAAGTAGGTTCAGATATCAAATAATGAAATTTGTCATAAAAAACATTCTTTATTGTTACGTATTGGTCAGGTGCAGTTGGTTTAATAGTTTGTTCATTCAATTAAAATTGCAAAATCTAGTAGTGAGAATGCGAAGGACGATGGATATTGCCAAATAAGTTGTAATTACGGCATCAAGTATAATCGTATTCTAATAAATTTAAAATATTTTGTATTGATACGGATCGCGGCACTGGAAGATGAAATGTATCACTACAATAGTTTAAACTTTGGTTTACTGGTCACAAATTAATTTATTTAAAAATTCACTGGACATAAACTTAACTGGAGCTCTTTTTATTGATTCACATTAATTGTCACTCGAGTATATTCCACGTATGTGGGTACCGTGATACTTTATTCGCTGGCTGATTATGTTCTCTCAAATTTACCACGCTATCAAACAAGACTGTTTCTTCGCAATGCTTTCGCCGCTTACAAAATTTCTCGAATGTTCTATATAATCTCTTATAATCCATCGATTTCTAATTGTTTTTCAATTATTCTAAAACTATGTGCAGCCACGTAATTACTCGATGGTGTGTAATAATTATTTTCATTTAGGATTAGGATTTTGTTCCATTATGAATGTCAATACAGTTTGCGTACTGCTTAAAAATATAATATTGTTATTATCAAAGCAACAGGTCAATTTATTATCGAACGGAAAAGACGCCGTCGCTTATTAATATTAATCTAGTCGGTATTCGCCTTTGAACCGTTACGGCGGGAACTTGTAGCGGAGGTACAATAATGGCGTTATTGCCAGTTAGTGGGCAACGTTTCATTTCGGCCGTAAAATAATACATTTATCCAATAAAAACACTATTCCGTGATGCCGCCCCGGCACTTAGCGGAGTCGTGTTACGATATGATACTACGCTCGGCCATTACTGTTTGCTTTGAAATGCAAATTTTATTCAAAGTCTGAAATCGACGGCTCGGGAGAGATTTAAAATTGTTTTATTCTAGACCTGTTTTGCCCGGCAAATTCGAACAGTTTTCAAAACAGGCGTTAAAAGTTATGATTTTTTACGCCATATTGTTCGGGGAATTAGGATTTTCCACAATATTACGCGTAGGCCCCTAATTGCTTGTACGTACGCGATGGCAGACCTAAAACCAATTCTCCAAAATATTGCGGAGGAAAATTGAAATCGTTTTCTGTTCATCCCTTAAACCCGTTCGGCCCCGGACTCTGCCCCCAACCCAACAGCCCTACATCGGGCCGCTTCAACACCTCGACGCCGAGAGACTGCTGAATAATATATCCAGTTAACACGAGATATGCTGACACGAGCATCGCATCGCCTTAGGCTCCAAATATTCCCAAGAAAAGGTTATTTAATTTGGTCGTGCACGGTTTCAAATTGCCGCCCCCGACTTCTTATACACTTTTTTACCCGCGTCTGCCTCAGAATCCTCGCATAAATATGTATTTGATACATGAGATCAAATGCATGCAGAGTGAACTTTTGATGAATGTCAGCAAATCGAAAGTGATGGTATTCGAGAGAGACGAAAGAGTGACTAAGTGTGATGTAATTATAAACAACGAATGCTTAGAACAAGTGAACGAGTTTGTGTATTTGGGAAGTATGTTTAGTAGAGACGGCAAGGCTGAGAATGATATCGAAAGGAGAGTAACTGCGGGAAACAAAGTTAATGGTGCACTAAATGCAATTATGGCCAATAAGAATCTGTCAAAAGAAGCAAGACTAGCGGTACATAATGGCGTTCTAGTGCCAACCCTTATGTATGGAAGTGAAGCCTGGAATTGGCAAAAGAGGAATGAAAGTAGACTGAATGCGGTGGAAATGCGGTCACTAAGACGCTTGTGTGGAAAATCTTTGGTCGATAGAGTGAGGAATGAACAAATTAGAAGTGAATGCAATGCTGGCTGTAGTGTGGTAGATAGAATAAAGAAAGGAGTGCTGAGATGGTTTGGTCATGTGGAACGTATGAACGAGGAAAGGATGGTTAAGAAAATATATGAGGCGAATGTTGAAGGCAACAGGAATAGAGGGCGTCCGCGAAAGACCTGGCACGATCAGGTACTACAAGTATTTGAGGATGGCCCTGTTAAAAGCCGCAACAATCGTAGAACGTGTATGAGAAGATGTATGAATGTGGCCGAAGCAAAAGTGGTGTGCCAGGATAGAAGAGTGTGGCGTTCAATCCTCTCTGCCTACCCCTGCAGAGAAACGGCGTGATGGTTAGTTAGTTAGTTAGTTAGATCAAACTACCCACGACACGGCGCAATGACTACATCATGTAGTGACAAAAAACGAATTTGTATTATTGTAAGAGATCATTAGAACGATTATCATAGTTATTATTGCTCTAACAAAGATCCAATCGTGAATTTAATTATTTTTATATAGCATATTTTTAGACAGGAATAAACATGTTTAAATGTTGATGTTAAGGAAGACTTGGCAATAATTACTCTGAATTTTCTAATCACATTTAACTGTAAATGGTTACGGATATTTTGAAGGAACCGTGTGTTTTTTCGAGAAAATATTCTCGACGTTTCGTTGAAGTCGTTCTCCTGATGACGTTGAATACGACCAACAAAACATCGAGAATCGTTTATCGGAAAAACATACGGTTCGTATAAAATATCCGTAACATTTACAGTTAAATATGTCTAACGACCGTAATAATAACCTTTCACCTCTTTAATTTCTAATCACATTTTGGAAACAAACCGTTTTTTGCCACAGAATTACAGTTGAATAAATTAGAAATTTTGGAAAAAAGAAAAAGTGTTAATAGTAATTTTAATTAAAAAAAAAACAACATTACTTAAGTTACATCTAATAAAATATAAAATAAATATAAATAATTTCTTTAATAACTGCAAATATTAATTAAGTCCATAATTGAATTTCGTAGATAAATACAGTCAGTAAAGCTTGTTCAAATCGTGAAATAATTCATTTAGAAATTTGATAGGTCGATTGTGGCCCATTCTCAACAGAATAACATTAGCCCTTAAATGCTTGGTTCAATCCATAGCTAAGTAATATCCAGATGCTAAAATGAAAGCGTCCACCAAAAACGTTTAATTAAATCACAATATTCATACTACTGGTTGTACAGTCGATTACCTCCCAAATAAAAAAATATAATTAATAATTCACAGAGAACCATATAACTATCAAATACTGACGACTTATAAGTAGCTGGGATAGTGAAATTGGTAACACGCTGTCCGCGTAAGACATTTAATTTTTCAGTTTTATTATTTGATATTTGTGTATGTCTCTGCAATCAATTATATATATATATTAATATATATATATAGATATATATATATATATTATATATATATATATATTATATATTATAATCTGTGAATTATTTAAATTATTAGGTCCTTACATATAAAATTGGCGTTTTGCCGTACTGGCAAATTTGATCTCAAATATCTTCTCTTTGGTTAGGAATTGCAAATCCAAATTTATACAGCTATTTACTCATGTATTTGTGTTTTGAAAATTATAATTCATTTGTTTTTTCCTCAATTGTTTTTTTCTTTGCGTCACTCAGTTTACAAAATGAAAAACTTGAAATATCGCGTTATTTACGAGTACGAGTTCTACCGCGGCACCGGTGCTGCAGAAACGGCTCGAAGGATTAATGATGTGTATGGCGACGGTGCCGCAAAAGAAAACACAGTGCGTTTTTGGTTCCAACGTTTTCGTTCTGGAAATTTCGACCTGCAGAACAAGCCCCGTGGACGGCCGGAGACCAAAATTGATAATGAAGAATTGAAGGCTACTGTGGAAGCGGATCCATCGCAAACCACATCCGAGTTAGCTGCAGGCTGCGGTGTTAGTGATAAAACTGTTTTAATCCACTTGAAGCAAATTGGTAAGGTGAAAAAGCTTGAAAGGTGGGTACCTCACGAATTGAGTGAAGCAAATAAAATAAACGCGCGTTGACTGCTGCGTTGCATTACTCAACCGGCACAATAATGAAGGGATTTTAAATTGAATCATTACCTGTGATGAAAAGTGGATCCTGTACGATAATCGGAAGCGCTCATCGCAATGGCTGAACCCTGTCGAACCAGCCAAACCATGCCCCAAGCGAAAATTGACTCCAAAAAAGTTACTTGTGAGCCTTTGGTGGACTAGTGCTGGTGTCGTTCACTACAGCTTTCTTAAATCTGGCCAGACGATTACGGCAGATGTCTATTGTCAGCAACTGCAAACCATGATGGAAAAGCTAGCTGCTAAACAACCGAGGCTGGTTAATCGCTCTAGGCCACTGCTGCTTCATGATAACGCTAGACCACACACTGCACAACAGACGGCTACCAAATTAGAGGAGCTTCAATTGGAATGTCTAGGACATCCACCGTACTCTCCGGACCTTGCCCCAACAGATTACCATTTTTTTCGAAATTTGGATAACTTTTTGCAAAGGAAAAAAATCAACTCCGATGGGGCAGTCCAAACCGCCTTCAAAGATTTTATTGATTCCCGTCCGAATGGTTTTTTTAGTAAAGGGATCGATGAACTACCTATGAGATGGCAAAAGTGCATAGATAGCAATGATACATACTTTGATTAAATAAATATATTATAATAAAAAAAAATCGGCTTTATGTTCCTCCCATACTAAACGCCAATTTCATATGTAAGGACCTAATAATAACAATTTTTTTTTTATTGTGATCAATTTCTCTCGAAAAAAAAAATCTATCTCAAAATTATCAATTAATCACGCAGTCGTGCTTTGGCCGTAAAAGGCAAAACCAAAACAGCATCTCGCATATATCCTATTAGTTATTTAATTCGCTAATTAATGTTTACAACTTTGAACAGGAAGTTTTATTTTTTTATTTATTATTTATTCACTTTTTGTATTAGTAATGCAGTAGCGGGTTTATTGCCAGGTATCAATTTCTTCCAGCCAACCCCAAACTCGGTGTAATAATTGAAACACATTTTCGATATACAGTGTTACAGTTACAAAATTAGCTCCATGATAACGAGATGGTAAGAGATGAATGGGGTCAAGAAAGGGTTAAACTGGGTCATGGGAAGAATAAAATTGCTCGAGTCAGCTTTTGAAGATAGTTGTGATGATGTGATATCTATGTATAGATGATTCCACAGCCTAGTCCACTGAAGTTTAAATGAGGAACTGAAGAATTCTCTATTATAAATGGAGGTAGATAGTGAAGTGTTATCAAGTAGAGGAACAAATGGGAATTGCGTAATTTTTATTTTACAGTGAATCGGGGAAGTCTGCTTAAGGAGTGAAAACTATAAAATATTTTTGTTGACATGTGAAATATATTGATATATGATAGATCTGCATAAAAATTAAGGTACCTAGATTTTTCACTACTTAAGCATAGGTTATGAACCGATAGGTGATGTAATTTTTAACACCTCTCTTGCTAATATTGTGTGAACGTATTTACGTGTTCTTGTAACCCAAAATTCTTCTTTCTATTGATTTCATAAAGGAAGCATACCTTTTACTTTTACTCTTTGTATGAACTCGTAAACAATGGGTTGTTTACAGTATAGAACCTTCCTAAACACCACTAAACTTAAATTTATACAAGGTCAGCAACCTACCCTTATACGTTATTAATAAGGTTGGGGTTAGCTTGGAACAACTTTTAGGCGAAATATTTCCCTAGCTTTTGATCTCTTCTTGCCTAAGGTTACTATGGTAGATTTTCTGAGAGAGAGGTTCTGAGAGATAATATCAGTTGGTCGTCTCTACTGTGTATCATGCTTTGTTAATATTATATTAAATATATAAATAAACTTATATTTGTCACATCGTTATTAATATGTAAAACAGGTAATTTAATCCTCTTTACTGGACATGGTGCATTGGTTATAATGTATTTTTAAATAGATTTCAAAATACTGATAGTTTTGAATGCTAATTAAAGAGATTTTTTTTACAAAACTACCCAAATCAATAAAGAAATTAAATATCATATATAAATTGGGGAGTGCGTCCGTTTTAGTTTTGTAACGTGGGTGTTAATAAGATAAAATGTATGTTTACGACAAAAAAAATATTGGATCAATGAGAAGCCAAATGAATGACGAAGATGTCACATAATCATAACGTCAGCGTATATAGCGCCCAATTTTTTGTTAAAAAATTTCAAAAAACTTAAAATACAACTAAAATGTATTGTGTGAGTAGAACAACAAATTATTCAAGACACAATCCTACCCCGCAAGTATGAATTGCGCGAGTTTCAAAGTCGGCTTTTAATATATTTTCACCGTAAAAATGTTTTTTTTTTAATATAGTCTTGCCGAAGCGGGGGAAGCGTTTAAAATATATATTTCTATAATTTTTTCATGAAAATTTAATGAATTATTATGATTGAAATGTTTATATTGCAATTAATTAGTGTATCGAAATGTAACCGATCGGTAACAAGGCTTATGTTTTGTTTCACGTGTACGAATATATTGAATGCCCTTCCACTAAATGTGCGACAGCTAGAAAATGATACTCACCCCGTTCATCAAAATCGCAATTGTCATAGGTACTCCGAAACGAGTCCCTCGCAGGTTTCTACATACCATCAATATATTGAATTGAATTAATGGTATGTAGATTGAAACAACAACAATTGAAAACGTCTCGTTGGTCAATAATACTAACCAAATTAATTAATCAATTAGAAAGACATACAGAAAAATCAAATCCACGAAATATTTGGCTGCTACTGGGATTTCTTCCTATCCGGGGCAGGCGCGTTATCCAATTACGCTACAGCGGCCTTATATATTTCCGTGAATATATCGACCTTATTATTAAATTATATATCGACGTAGTAGTCAAATATTTTTTCGTGGATTTGATTTTTCTTTGTCTTTCTAATTGATTAATTAATTTGGTTTTAAATTTCACAGAACTTTGTTCTGAAAAAATTGCAACTTCACAATTCGAACGTGTTCTTGAATATAATAATATTGACCGTGTGAGGATAAATATTGACAGCAGAAAGGCTTTTTGTTATTTTATTATTATTTTTAGAAAAATATGTAATATGGAAAACATGTTCATATATTGATAATTATATATTTTTTAATTAAAATACTGATGTTTGAGCCACTGCCACACGAAGTAGGTTGGGATAACCACGAATGTTATCCGGATCGCCCTGGACGGCACAGTCTACTGTTGTCCATATCAGTGTAAGTACTGATGGATCTCGGGACGGGACTATTATTAAGAATTAGGTACCTAACGATCCCCAAAATCCCAAAACAATTGGATTTCTTCGATTTTATGCATGTAATAATATTGGCTTGGAGACACTTAAAAACATATTTTCTTTTAAAAAAATATAACTTTTCCTCCTCGAATTTTCTTCTTCAGCTAAGTATAGACACACAAGAAGAAGGAAACGAATATTTCTTAAACATCCAGTAGTCATATTCCAAATTGAAACTAGTGGAAAAAACAAGAAGCAGTATTTTATTCATATTTATTCAAAAGGAAAAACGCCACCACCTTCTATTACGAACATAAAATTTAGTTTTTTTTTTGCAATTCCCAATAACCATTATTTTCTGTCCGATTCTTAGGAAAAAACATTGAAGTATTTGGGTAACAGTTGTGAGTCAACAACAGTAATAAAATTATACGACGGAAAAAGAGTCCCCGCTTGGCCTGAAATTGTATGTTAAAAAATGTAAACTGCATCATCTTATATTTATAGCTCTGCATACCCGGCGTTAAGCGGGAAATCCTGTCGCCATTCCGCGGCGCAGTCGGGAAACCAAATGGCGCTGCTTGCGAGGAAGGCTCGCGGTTGCAGTGGACCTATATTCCAGAGAACTGGCGAATGCCTTATGGCAAAAAATCGAAAAAGATTCTTGAATGAAAATATTTGTAACATATAAAGAATCTCCGTAAGAAAATTTATTTAAGCGTGAATAAATTATTCTACTTGTGAAAGAAAAATTATTATTGGTTTTCTGCGTTTGTTCAATGGCATTTCTAAAAGACTTTCTTGGGAAAAATTAGTTTACAATCTCTTGATTTAACGCTAATATATTTTCCATTGAGTTCATTCAAGAACTATATAAAAAATGACGCTATGAATTATAATATGATTCTATCAATTTTTCACACAACTTTTCACGTAAACCTTGTTAATATATATTTTTTTCACAGTGTTTACACGCACACAAAAACTTTTTGTGTACGTGTAATTTATTTCAGTCTAATTTCATCTTGACACCGATATTTTAACCAAATAAATAAAATAATTTTCGTAAGTAGAAACAATAGCTGTTAATAACTGCGTAAAGAAGCTAAAAAGCGAATATCTCCGAGTAATGCAAGTTTATGAGTCCAGACCCCCTCTCAGGTTGTGAAAAGGCTGACCTAACCGTGTATAAGGTGGTTGAGCCTTGGCTCACCGAACCGAAGCTACCAACTAAATTTTTTTTTAAATCTAACCGAAATTAATAAACCATCTAATATAAGTTCTAATTCAGATACGCAACCTAAAATACTCTTACTGATCTCGATCGTACTGTTCCGAAATACACATTATAAAATAGATAATAACCTATAAGTATCTCTACGTAGATAAAAGGTTAGAATTATCCGTTTTGAATGAACTGAAAGGATTATTTTGTAAGAACGCGATGCGGTCGTAATGTTTCTTATCGATGTTTAATTAATATCAAAATCCTATTAAGTTACCGCAAGTTTCATTCTAAATGCAAATACTACCTAATGGCTTTTATCCTAGTTTACCAGGATATCTCTCTATACTAGATTATCTATTAAATGGCTCATGATGTCGTTTTTTTCCTAATTTATAAATAAATAAATCACTATACTCTCACTCAATTACTATAGAAACGTCGAAGTTATTGGCTCGTGATATCGTCTTTAGTCTATAACTCCCCCTCTATTGTGACGCACGTGGCAACCCTAATATTTCAGAAAACGTGTTGGAAATTCTATATTTACACATACAAAGATAATAATATACTTATAATTTTAATTCGGACTTGACTACAATACGTATAAAATTTATTGTTTAGAGTTTACATTTACTGGAATAACTAACCATAACAGAAACGTAAAATATCTGAAAGAAAAGGCACATTTACATATCATTTTGTTTTTAAATTTGCTTACTTTTGTTGGCTGCTTCTATATACAATTTATAGTTTGGAGAAAAACACATAATCAGATTGTTTCAGTGATTCGCCTCTGGATTGGTTATCTTGGTAGAAACTGTATTTATCTGCAAACCGAGAGTCTAATAATTTGAAAATAGGTCTACTTCCGAGTATGTGGTGTCTGTCGCTAACAGAACTTCACTTTCTCGTTAGGAATTTATTTAACAAGTTTTTAAAAATGAATCTATGGAAAGGAGGATTGATGTCCGTGGGTAATGACATATCCTCGGTTTCCGCGCTAAAGGGGCCCCATCGTCCCGCCCCTAAAATGCCATGAAAAACTTCCTTCTATACATTTTCTCTGGCGTTTCCTTTACCTTGATAAACAACCCGAAGCTAAATCTTGATATAGCCACGTAGTATGTTCCATTGCCTCGACAAATCGTCAGCATTCCGAGGAAAATGTAAATCCAAGGTATACCCAATACTTTAGGGATCACTTGCGTCTAAAGATTAAGTTGGAAGATATTAATAGTGGCATCTAATTCTTTTTAGGGGTCCTTGCGTCTAGAAGAATGTTGGTTATTAGTTTAAAGCTGATTATTGCAATTTATCCTCTGTGGAGTATAAAGATAATTTCTTGGTAAATGAAAATGTGAATTCCTCCTCGTAGAATGAAGACAAGTATGTTTAACCAATGGAACATTCCACGTGAACAGAATATATTAACCATGTGTCAATACATTCATAGATATCCAAAGCGTAGTGAATAAATCTACCTCACCAACTTCCTATGACCATGTGACTATATTTATACAATAATTAAACGAGTTATCTGAGCAAAATAATTCGTGTAGATAACGGGAATACTTTATTTCAAATATCGTTGAAGCATTTTTTAACGTCCGAACGAAATCGCAATATTCAGGGGTGTATCCTGAATCGGTTGCGCATAATTAATAACCCGATTCACTTTCTCTCCCTCCCGTTCATATAAGTCAGAATCAAATATTTCGAAATCACAGCGCTCTCACCCAGAAGTTTCTTCCTTCAATCAAGTACAGGTGTAATTTCGCCCCATTGAGGAATGACCCATCTGTACTTCTTGAAATTCCCTAGTTAGAACTAGTTCTTTATATATAGGGAATATGCACGTAATTATGGATTTTTGTCCTCATGATTGAACGTCTCCTTGGCAAAAAGCGGGGCAAACCCAAAACAATCAACCCACTTCATTCGCTCCCTCTCTTGCGTTCAAATGATTTGAATTACGTCTAATGGGATTAAAATAGATTGGTTCTTGTCTTTTTCCACTCCATAGTCATATTATTTCAATCCTAACTGCATTATTTATAATGAATCTAAAATATCGTCATAATTTTGTTACTCGTAATCAATATATATGGATTATTCTATCGGCCTTCACGCACTTTTGATGCTGAAGGCATCACTACGATAACTCTTGGTTGTTCTAGTATAACTGATCCATCAGAAATCACGCCGAACTAATTCCGGAGGTCAAAAACACAGACTTCGGACCAAACGTCATACCTAATGAGTTATTTCGGGCAGTTTCCTTTTTAGGTATATAAAGCCTTACTTATAAACCCATTGTCGGACGTATATCATGGTCTTTATACTCCATGCTTGCTACCACCAAAACTGAACGATGCCATCGCAAGACGAGTCTTGTTATTTCAATCCTAACTGCATTATTTATAATGAATCTAAAATATATTGGATAACTCTTGGTTGTTCTAGTATAACTGATCCATCAGAAATCACGCCGAACTAATTCCGGGGGTCAACAACACAGACTTCGGACCAAACGTCATACCTAATGAGTTATTTCGGGCAGTCTCCTTTTTAGGTATATAAAGCCTTACTTATAAACCCATTGTCGGACGTATATCATGGTCTTTATACTCCATGCTTGCTACCACCAAAACTGAACGATGCCATCGCAAGACGAGTCTTGTTATTTCAATCCTAACTGCATTATTTATAATGAATCTAAAATATATTGGATAACTCTTGGTTGTTCTAGTATAACTGATCCATCAGAAATCACGCCGAACTAATTCCGGGGGTCAACAACACAGACTTCGGACCAAACGTCATACCTAATGAGTTATTTCGGGCAGTCTCCTTTTTAGGTATATAAAGCCTTACTTATAAACCCATTGTCGGACGTATATCATGGTCTTTATACTCCATGCTTGCTACCACCAAAACTGAACGATGCCATCGCAAGACGAGTCTTGTTATTTCAATCCTAACTGCATTATTTATAATGAATCTAAAATATATTGGTTCCCGTTTTTTTTTGATTTAACCACAACAACTTGAAATAATAGTTTATAATCTAATTTGTCTATACAGAATCTAAAATATGATTTGTAACAACGAAAAGGTTATAAAAGTCCATCGGAATGTATAACATGAAAGGTACTCACTGTATGTGAAAGGTGAAATCCCGAAGCACTGTTTTTTTTTCTTCCTTCCTTCCCTGGTTTCACCGTGTATGTGGAAGGTGAAACCCGAAGCACTGTTTTTTTTTCTTCCTTCCTTCCCTGGTTTCACCGCTGTCTCGTTCCGAAGGCACGTTATTTTATTTTTTGAATTTATTCTCTAATATTATTTAGTCAGGGACTATACTGTATCCACTGAGGTTTTTCAAAACCCAAGCGTCATCTACAGCATAACTTCCTACGTGAAAATCAGTCAAACACTCTCTCGTTTTTTCACTCTGTCGGCTTATTTATAAACTTTCATTCCCGACTCTACACCTATACTCTTACAAAGTCCGAAAGAGCCGATTGGTCGGTTCAAAAAAATGCTTTTAAATTGGACCTATCACGTGCCTACACATAAATGTTCGTTCCGCCAGGGGCGCAGTCAACTTATCTATAATACGCCATCATTAGTATTTATTTATTTTTGAACCAATTTCGTTTCTCCAGTGGAGCAGTCGCAACTCTCTCGCATACAAGCGATAAATTAATCTTAAATAGTTCTTTTGAGATATTCGATATAATTATTATTTTCTTTCTCATTTCTTTGTAGTAGGGTGGCAGGTTAAATCCATCACAAGGTGACCATGGGACCAGCTGGATGCTATTATCCGTCCAATAATCCACGGCTCTCCGGTCTAAGATCCCTTTAGTGTTGACCTTTTGTATGTCTTAACCGTGCTATTATTACAATTTAAATTTTACCACACACTTGGATTGTTACCCTTCATCGACGGCATTATTGGATTATTGCCCGGCATATCAGCATTATTAGTGCATATCATTTTTATCTAATGCTTCTTTTTTCTTCTCTTTCTTCTTCATTTTTCATTATTTGGTAAGAGGCGACGACAGATTGTGTAGTATAATCTGTCATCGCCTCTACCAACACCTAGTATCTGTTTTGCTTTCAAATTTTAACTAGGCTTGTCTATGATATTGATGTAGGTACTTTCACGAGATCTGAAACTTCCAAATTTCAGAATATTTTGAGTTTGTCCTAATTTTTCATAGCAGTACTGAATTTTTGTCACAGAGATATCATTATATTATAGATGTCTCACAGAGACATTACACATATAAAGGTTATTGCTAATAAACTCCAAAAAATCAGATAATAGATGTCTCATTAGTGACGACTGTGGTCATTTAAGGGGAATGCAAAAGCTTTGGTTGCCGGCCACGTTGAGGATCGTGCAGTATAATTTTAATATATACAACTTCCAAAATTTAGTAGACATGGTATTCCATCATGGGTGGAAATGGCGAACGTTACATTGTGTAAAGTGATCACTTAAGCCAACCGTACGATAGGTCGTAAGCCCTATGTACACCCAAAGACTTATTTACCTACTTTCCCATAAAATGAGATAGTAGGTAAATAAGTGAGATATCTATAATAAATTGATTTCAAATTTCATTACATCATCAAATTTTTATCAGAATATCTGAGAATTTGTAGTCGTGTAGTTAAAGATATTAAATTCTTCCATCCGTTCGGCGGGCTGTCCATGCGGAGATTGAGTCGTCAGTACCACATTTCTAAAGCATCTGTCTTTTTGCACCTTCATTCTCTCAAAGTCTACGTTTAAACATCCCAAAAAAAAACTAGAAATACTGACTTTGATTTCTGGGTTCGTTTGTATAATCATAAATAAATACTAACACATAAACCCTTAATAAAAACGGTCCCGCTAAACCTTCTAAAGCTGAAAAGGCGTTTCCATAATATTATTCAAAGTACAACGTAATCTCTTTGTATCCCTAGTAAAGAAAAACAACTCACCGAACACATAAAAATGTATACTAAATTGAACAAGAAACATCATTAAATAGAGTAACTTTTCTTATAACGTGTCTACAAAGAGTTAACAAGTCGTCTGTTTGGAATACGTATTTACCATTGAAATGGAATCCTTCCCATCCCTCGCGAAGGATCTCAGCTTTCACAAAAAGTTTTACTCACAAAGTAATCACAAATGACTCAGCTAGTGACAGTAAGATACAACCTTCTCGAGGATCTCCCCGGTGCCGGCTCCCTCCGCGGCAGATTCGATCTCAGCCAGCGAGCGCGCCCTTACTTATCGAATATTACATTTCCGACCAGCCTCCGATGTTCTGGCGGTTGGGTGTTTGAATTCCGCCACCTGACTCGATATAATTTGAATACCTTTCGGCTTTTTGTTCGAATCGTATAATATATTTTTCACTGAAAACTTTTAACTCTCGATACATTGATTCAATATTCTTTGAAATTCAGCGATTTGTAAACGGATGCAAAACAAATTCAATTTTATGTAGTATGGAAATTTTATTTTATTTTATTTTGGTGTGCAAAATGGTTTTGAAATATTCTAACAGGTGTGAAAGTTGACAAATTGAGTCGTTTTCACGCAGGGGTAAACAGAGAGGATATTATCACTTACCGTTCTTGGCACCATCATTTTGACATTTCTAACAGAATCGTCCTTCAATATCTGGGATATTTGATCGAGCCAAGTTTTAATGGTGTATATGTTAAAATAGACATCGGAAATAACAACTATGAAAAATATGTTAAAAAATAAAATAATATTATTACACTGTAGATGCGATTAGAAACAATTTTAAAAAATTTCTCTCATCACTATAGAAAAATTGAACGCTATATTTGATCAAATCTGCCTAAGCTCTTTGTAATATGAAAATCTAAAATTTGAACTTAATAAATTCAAAATAAAGATTTTATAAAATAATTAAAGGCGCCATTAGTAAAATAATGTTTGAAATAAAATAATATACAAATAAAGGTACAAACTGCATTTTTAATTTCCTATATCTAACCCTATCAACTTCAATATTTATTTAAAATCTACATTAATCAATACAGTACTTTATTTATAAAAATTCTTTATATAAATGTTCCTACCAATAAAACTATTCTTACTAATAAAAACCACGGCCTGCATTGAATTTTTTTATTAATAGTCTGTCATCATTGAGCGTTCTAAAATTTCTACCTAAAATTAAAGCCGCTTTTTACACAAACAACAACTTAGGGAGACTTCTGATGAATTCTAAAGATAAATAACATATACTTAACTATTCAGGAATATATTAACTCAGATTCAGTGATTGCTCTGCTTTTTACATTTGAAAAATAGCTAGGAGAGTCATTGAACACAAAAGATGCCTAAAAAGCGTAGACTATTCAGATTTCGCCATTTATTTAATAAATAAAAACCACTTATATAACTTAATCAAATATTTTTGTGTAGATATACTTCATAGAATTGATATAGATATACGTCTTTATAATTAACAATTATAAAAAAAGGATCCTTCGAAATAAAAAATCATTAACAATAAGTAAAAACTTTTTACTTAATAAACAATTCAATTAAACGCATAGCCGAATTCTATATAATTATGTCCCTCTTTCAATAAAGTACATTCACCTATACCCCCTTTCTCTTAACTTACCCCCACCAAAGTTGACGTTCTGCCTCTTTCTTTCCGCTTCGGAAAACCCTCTCAGAGACATGGAACAGATCGATGTCCAGAGTAATATTGTTCAGCATAGCAGTAGCTCTTCCAACTGGCATAGCCATTGACAGGTTGATCCTGAATATTGGAATGTAAATCAATCTATGCTGACACTGTGTAAGGTAACGCACCCTTGTTTGATACCTTTTGAAGCGAAGCATGGAGCCGGCAGAAGAGGAACTAGTGTAGACTGAATGCGGTAGAGATGAGATCACTTAGACGTGTGTGTGTAACAATATAATGTGTAAGAAATCCATTTATGATTAAGTAAAGAATTAAGATGTTAGGAAAGAATGTAAAGCTGATCTTAGCATAGTCGATAGAATGGAAAAAGGGTCGCTCAGATTGTTTGGGCATGTTGAGCGAATGTACGAAAAATAATGGTAAGAAAAATATATGACGGGAGTGTTGATAGCACCAGAAAGAAAGTACGACCACGGAAGACGTTGCTTGTCCAGATTAATCAGATACTAGAGGATATGTCGTGTTAGGAGTCTCAACAATCGTCGAGGTTGTATGCGAAGGTGTATGAATGTGGATGAGGCTAGAGTTGTATGTCAGTACAGAAGAGTGAGGCGCTCGCTATTCACTCTGCCTACCCCCGCGGATAAACAGCGTGATAGTGTTAGTAAGTAATACCAACATAGGATATTTTTCCGCCTTACCTAGAATGATAAACTACTACAACGAAATCTCATCATACGACATCAACATAGATATATTCTCAATGACACAAGTCCAGTTTAAAAAAGAAATCATCGCATATTTAGTAAGCAAGCACTCAAGCGTGTAATATGTGCTCTCCATGAATAAAGTATTGACTCAAATACACTGGTTTTTGCTTTGTTGACCTAGGATATGATGAGATGATAGATGACCATACCTATGTTGAGAGGTAATCCTATAAATAAACACAACAATATTGTTAATTGGCTAAATTGAAACTCACCCTACTACATAATTAGTTATATTAACAATAGTTAGTTAGTAACATGTTTTTAAATATCTTAAATTGTGCAATTAATTTCTTCTATATTTATCTGTAAAGGTCATCCGACCTATTGATAGATAACCTGTAAAAAAATAAAAAATAAGTAGGTAAAGTAAGTAAGTACAAAAAAAATCAATACTATAGGACAGGCTGTAAGTATTCGAATTACTATTTAAAAAGGCAGATATTTCACCGTTGAGATTATGGAATGCTTATAAAAGAAATCGATAAATGTAGCAGTATTTGGGAAGTTAAAATACTTTATAACATATACTAAAAGTTTGAATTAGACAACGGCCTCGAAACAAAAGTCTTCAATCAGCCTCCTCCCTGTCCTGACCTATGGTGGCCAAACTTAGACACTTAAAATAGGCCTCATCTCCAAGTTGAAGGTAACCCAGTGAGCCATAAAACGGACGGTTCTCATAATATCTTTGCGGGGTGGAATAAGAAATAAATCTATTCGAAGCAGGACCAACGTAAAAAATGTAGTTGAATAACAAAGCTGGAACCTTGTCCGAAGCCGAAGCGTGGTTGGTCGTAGCGCGTGATGATTTAATAGACATAGTGAACAGTGGACAGATATGAGCTGATGAAGATTTATATATTATTTGATTTATTATAAAACATATTTTATTTAGAAATTGGAATTTTTAAAACCCTTTCGAAAAGATCCGGGTTCGTATCACGATGGTTTTCAAATATATTTTTGATACATAGATTTTTGCAGATATGTGTTTCAAATTGATTAAATATTTTATTTATATACAATATATTGGTGTTTAATGTCACAATTTCAAAATTAAATGAATGATGTTGAAGAATTTCTACTTTTTTTTTCGTTATTTATTCGTTTTATTTCTTATTTAAATAACTACATAATTTATATTTTCATTGAGTAATAAAATACGTGTGTATTTTTTTCTTGGTTTTCATAGAAAAAAACAACAGTAATTATGCACGATGAAAACAGTGCATTCCATAAATTTATGCCCCGTTTTGCCATATCTGATCTGGATGCGTAATAAAGCTGTCAGTTTCTGATAGTGTATCTAAACAGATAACGTTCTGACAGTGGCTATTAATTATTTAATTAATGCTTTCCAATTAATCTCTTTTTTTAATATCCTGTCTCAGCTCTGGATAGAATGTTGTCTTGTTCAAAAAATTATACTAAGTTCAGTTAAATAAATAAAATATTTTATATAAAAATAAATCTTTATATTAATATATAAAAATCTCCTCGGCGGAGAATTCAATTTCAGTATTCCACACAACAAACGGGCATACTGACATACTAACATACTAACAGACTATAGACGGATATGAATAAGAAGTTATTAGAGACGCTTTCAAATAATTTTTTAAGTTGTTTGTGAATGAGCTCTTTAATAATTTGCCTTTTAAAAATTTCATCAGCTGAAACTGTTTTTCAAATATAATTCAATATTTGTATGAAATTAGACGTAAAAAGTATAAATAATAAATTTTATTAAAATATTGAAAGAAATGCAGTTCTAATTAAAAAATCGGCATTAAATACTTAGATGATAGGTTGATAAATTGATAAGGAAGAAATTGCTTAGCATGTGTGACACGACGAGATCAATACTTATATTTGATTTCAAAAAGTTTTAAAAGCCCTTCATATCAATTTCGTAATGGTAATAGTGAACATGAAATATAAAGAACATGTGAGAATATATATATACAAATTTTCTAACGTAGTTTTCATTTAAAAATTTATAAAATAATTACAGAATCTAACAGTAGCACTTTTTTCGTATTTATCAGTACACAAAGAGAGATATCACATTTCGTAAAAAAGGCTAAAAAACCTTTTCTGTTCAGGTATGCACTATCGAGATTACGATACAGTTTTTCGCCTATTTGATCTCTTTAGTTTTTTGAACTTCAGAAAAAGAAAATCGCTACAATGTAATCCATTCCGAAAATTTCTTTCGATTTTTCACTTGTTCAAACTTTCTGTCTCGGATTTTTTCATTTTATGTGGATAATGACTCATTGTTTTACTTTACTATGGCGTATTAAATACTTTTCTTGGACAAAACCCGACTTAGTTTTAAATATTTTATTAATTAATAAGTTTTTAAAACAAATATGCTTTATAATTTTTAAAACAAAAAAAAAACACAGATGAACTACATATTTAAAATACACCGCGTGTAATTAATAAAATTAATTTATTCATAATATGTGCATTTTTTTAATATAGTATTTTGCCGCACTGTGAACTGTCATTAAAGAATTTTAGCGATGTCGTTAAAACTATGGACTATTATATTTAAGAATTTGGTCATTACAAAGACATTCAATCCGGATTGCTTTAAAAATGGAATAAAAATGTTAATAAAAAGTAAAAAAGAGACTACATAAAGGGTCGAAAATTTTTCGTTAACTTACCAGACTGCCGTAGCGAAATTGGATAACGCGCCTTCCCCGGATATAGAATGGAGGTCCGTTGTTTCAAATTCCGGTAGCAATTATAATATATTTTCGTTAATTTGATTTTTCTGTATGTTTTTTCTAATTGATTAATAAAAATTTACTACCAATTCACCGAACTTCTTTCTGAAATCGCAACTTCACAATAATAATGTGTTTTCTTTAATATCATATACATATATTAATACAGTACCAACCTCTCGGAAAATAAGTTGCTACCATTTGACGGCCAATTCTATCACCGCGCGAGCCCATTGGTCAAATGAAATAGCGCGAGATTCTCCGGCGTCTAGTTTCCTGTTACGCATTTCCGTCCGATTTCATCAACTCACTCCCACAAATTGCAGGACAGCGAGAGGAAAGATGTTACACATCAAAAAAATGGTCCCAAAGTTAGACACTTAAAATACGCCCCATCTCCAAGTTTGAAGGTAGCATAGTGAGCCATAAAATTGACGGTTTTTGTAATTATCTTTGCAGGGTAGAATAAGACGTAAAGATATTGGCAGTAGGATCAACGTAGAAAATGTAGCGGAATAACAAAACTGAAATGTCAAAATGTGTAATCAAGAACTTCAGCAATAACCTTTAAAAATAATTTATCAAGTAATTTTTTTAGAAAAACGAAAATTAAAAGACATCATTATTTTGATATTTTGACATTTATAAAACACCCTGACAACGAAAAGGTTTTTCCGAAACATGTATGTGTAACTAATAAATATAAGTGGATACAAACAAATAGTAAAATAAATTTTTAAATACAGGTATAATTTTGTAAATCTTTTAATTTATTTATAATATTATTTTAAGTTTCATATAACTATTTTCTACAATTACAACTTCACAATAAAATTTATTTTAATAAAAAACCAAAACTACCATAACCATAAGAGCTGCAATTATATTGTGATTTTTACATAAAAAAATATTACATATAATTTTTTTAAGGTAATGGTGGTGAAGAATTTGTGAATAATCTTTAGCAATGTTTATTTTAATTGCAAAGTATTTTTTATCTCAGGTTGTTTTAATTTTAAAGTAACGTTTTAACAAAACAATTTCATTAAAGAGGTCGTTATTAAGTTAATGGAGGTTCATCCTCTTAGTGGTTTTGGAGGACTGCCTACTTGAATATTTTAGCTTATCTCAGGTTACATTCACGGAAGATTCTCCTTCTGATTATCATTAAAATAAGTAGCATTTCCCGAGACCACTTTTATTATTATCTTTATTTACGCGGCACATTTTTAGGCTGTTCATTGACAACCAGCCTCATGTTGGATGATTTTATTTTATTTTTTTAAGGGCATAGAATCATTAAAACATATAAATAATCCGATACAGCTGATTTATTTTATTAAGCTATATTGAATGTTTACATACCGTCCTTAACCATTCCTTCGAAATCGAAAAAAATTACATTATTATACACAATTTAATTCACAATGCTAGTGCCATTAGGCAATGATCGTGTACAGGCAAACATTTTGTATTTAGATGCTTCTTAATTAATTAATTATACGGATATACCTACGTTACCTTTTTATAAAATATTTATTTTATTGAAGTAAAATAAAATAAAGAAAAATCCATAAAAAATCATAACAATAAGGATATCAGTCTCAAAAGCAGAAATTATTGTTTTTCTAAAATTACTTAACGTTGTTTAAGGTTGTTAGCCTATAAGGGGTTACAAACATATATTTTAATGTATAATAGAAAAAATGATTTTACGTATATGCTTCTAGAACAAATTCGATATATCTATTATATATAATCTACTATTCTGCATTCGATGCATAAAACCCTTGTAAAAATTGAAAATATATTTTTTTTCAAAATTTTTATCATTTTATTCGACTTGTATTAAAGCGAATGAATTTTTCGTAATCGATATAAGTTACTGTAATGATAGATGAACAATGCAAACTTTGATAAATATGCAAGTCTCCATAACTAGGTCATGGTTACTAGAATATATAGAATAGAATATTATAATATATAGAATACTCATTATCAAGGTGTAAATCCACAAGTAAAGTTATTGCTACTAGCTATGAGACACCCTGTATAAACGTTGTTCTTGAGCTTGAATCTAATAATTATTGATTATTAAATTAGAGAAATAAAAAGTTATAATTTTTTTGCAAAATTACCACTTCAACAGCAACCGAACCTCTTCGGTTGTGACAGTGGAATCAAAAAACCTCTTCGTTTTGTGAAAGGAATAATATGAAAAAATAATGTATAAAAAATGATGACAGACAATCATATTATCTTTAGCAATTCGTTGATCAATTAGTAAGTATATAATGGACATTTTATAACACAAAGTATGACACTGACTACTGACACTTTCATAAATAAAGGTTTCTCTATTTATAGAGTGGGCTGACATTTAGGTCACTCTATTTATATAAACTCAGGGTTTCTTACTCGACGCATTGTAAACTGGTGTGTAGTGGCGGAATTCTGATACTGATAAATAGCGTTAACAAGAATGTTGCACAATTGTTGTGATAATAGTTTTATTTATGTCAAATTTCCTTGAAATCGTATTCAGTGCTTTTTTCAAATAAAGGTTTAGGTTAGTTTAATCATCTTTAATGATTATATTTTCATTGTTAAATGCATATATTACGTATAGAATATATTTTAGGACCATGTTTCGTGTTATAGTTTATATATACCAACCAAAAACCTATATATATCAAGTTATATATAGGTTTTTTTTTCATCAATCATCAGATGAATAATACGGGGCGATGATTTTTTGGGATTGAAGATAAAAAAAATAATAGAGGGACGCATGTAGATACGTAAAAACCGGGAAGATTCACAATGTATGAGACCAAATAGAATATACATAATTTAAACAAACAATAAAATAAAATAACGGTACTACGAAAATACTTAGTATACTTGAGTCACAAATATTTATTTCATGATCTTTGTATTTCTCTACTCTGTTCCATTATTGACTTATCGTATTATACTTATACTTATCATTTATGCTCTTATGTATCATGTACTCCTGTCCCCAAACACAAGTTTTAACTCTTCTGGAGACTTAACTTAACACTTAAACACGTATAAAAAATGTAATATTCACTGTCACTAACATTTATGTATTATTTTATTTTTAATAATTTTAATAATAATAATATTTTTAATATCATAAACAAAATATATTAACATAAAATTCTGAGTCTGTCGATGAATGGGAGAATACCGCTGTTTGAAATATAGAATGTGCCTTTTTACAGTCAAATTCTTACTTAGTACACGTGCCACAGTCCTGTAGTGCTTACGGCATAAAATAAATTAGTCTTCACATCATCTCCCAGATCCTGGTATGAAATATTCCGTTTTAAACGGTCTTTAGTAGTACTGGGAAATCCACGTAGGCCGCGAACGTGCTTTTTTTTACTTGCAAAATATACGACGTGTCAAATGTGCAGTGTCCACGTAGATTTCTTAGAACTACGCGAGATAAAAATATTATGTTGCGCGTAAGAAATTTGAGTTCTGAATACAGGAAATCGTTGAATTCTCGGAATATTCAATAATACGACTTTTCCTAAGATTTTCATAACAATGAATCATTCGCATCGATATGGTAATATTTTCAACCAAAATTTTTGACAAGGGCATCGTCATGCCAATTGTCGCTCTTGTCAGTTAAGAACATGCGTTATCAGCAGGATTTTCTGTTTAATAATATGTAATTCAATCGGTTATAAATAATTCATCAACTTTAATGTCAAAGCCCAAAACGGCCAGCAATCACTACGTTAAATGTATTATATTACAAATGATACCAAGTCATTGTAAGACACAAATAAGATATATTTCTTGTTTTGGTCTTATTTCTTTATACTTGTAGCTAGTAGGCAATGAATGTTTGGAGTTCATATATTTGGGAAGCATATTCGATAGAAGAGGGAAGGTTGAGAAGATATCGGGAGGAGGGTGACTGCTGGGAGTAAGGTGAACAGTGCTTTGAATGCAATATATAATTTCTGGTAGAAGAGAGTTCTGGTACCAACACTGATGTATAGAAGTAAAGTCTGAAGCTGGCAGAAGAGGAAAAGGCTTTACTAAATACAGTGAAGATGAGGTCACTTAGACGTATGTGTGTCAAATTCATACATTTTTTCATAAATACCATTCCTTATATCATTCTTAGATGAGAATTAAGATATTAGGAATGAATATAAAGCTTATCTTAGCATAGTTAATTAAATTAGAAAAGAATCGCTCAGATGATTTGAGCATGTTAAGCAAATGAATGAAAAAATCATGGTTAGAAAAATATATTGTGCACTTGCATAATTTATTTTATATAGCAGAGAGGATAGAGCGCCACACACTTGTGTGGCGCTCTATCCTCTCTGCCGACCTCCCACGGGGAAACGGCGCGCGTGAGGGTAAGTAAGTAATTTAGTATGTACAGTATCTATTAAGGTTAGAATTTTTTAAAGGCAGCACAGATGATGCGGGTAATTTAATATTTTGTGTAAAGTTCGTTATGCTTTAGTGATGGGCTACTGAACCGATTGGCTGGACCTAATACATATTACAGACCATGTACATATACATATGGATATCCTAAGATTTTTGTGCATGTTGGCCTTCGGTTATATTAAAGTACCCATTCGAAGAATACTTTGGGAAGGTGTTAATGTGTTAATAATACTATGGCTCCAGTGTAAAGTGGTATTTACATGCTAGTTTGGTGATTGTCCTGACGAAGAGACGGGTACGTCTCAAAACCGGTAAACTAAAAATCTCAGTAAGTGATTCTATACTAGCATAACTAATATTATTTTATCCTAAACCTTATTCATATAATTAAAATGCCCAAAGATCAACTTTGAAGGCTATTCTGCTTCTCAGATCAAATAATGCACGATTAATAATACATTAGAACTTTTATTTAGATTATCGCATCTCCCTCAGCTCGCTATACAAAACATGTATTTTTCGCTTCAGAAATAGTCGACAAATTTTTCAAATAGTTATGATAAAGGGTTACCAATGTTTAATTATAGTGTAGTATGCTCAAGTATAATAAAATACGTTTAAATTTATTATGACGGTTATGAATAGTTAATTATTCACCTCTTGCATCAATGTACGAAATTTGAATATTGCGATTGTTAAATGAAATTTCGTCATGATTAAATTGGGGGGAAACAATCTTAGCTGTACTTGAGTTAAATTATTATTTTATATTTCTTCACCTGTTGATGAGAAATTCTGTTACTCTTGAAACTCAAGTAGTAAATTTAAAATTATAATAATGCTCAAATAGAGTTAACATACAAACTTCATGCTTTCCAACGATTTTTTTTATCGTTCACAAAAATTATTTGCATGAATAAATTCCTGCGATTTTTTATGTAGACTAGGCCTGTTCCAGAAAAACCTCACATTTTGGCGGACCAGGACTTGCGCATACAACCTGGTCGCGCTGGAATAATCTTATTATTATTATTAACAAAGTGTTCTCTGCGTTTTAAGGTAAATATTTAAGGGAGATATTTTTATAAATATTTCACACACTTTCTGACCAACAATCGCTCTGTAATTTGGTAGAGCGATGTATTCCCGGTGACAATACAATAATCATGCATTAGTTTTATAAAATCAATTTAACTACACAAAAAAATATATCAAAATTGCTGATGATTAATTTAATCGGACATTGCAGATGCCGGCGACATCTTTCGGTTTATATTATTTTAAGTGTGACGTGTTTTGAGAATGATAAATTTCCTTACAAAAAAAATTTGGTGTAATATTTCTAAGGTTTTCATAATTTTATTTGACTTTTATCAAAATCGAAGAATTTTTAATAAACGAATTAAATGACTTTTGTGATAGTCTTACATTTTACAAAAAAGTAAGTCAGAAATATTGAAAAAATGCAATTTTTGATGTCGCTTATCTACATTTCAAGTATAAAGAATATCGTCTATTCAAAATTGAATGTAAAAGGCTCCCAGGAGTTTTTGTTACCAGCTACGAGACGCCCTGTATATCGTCTGTCAGTGATATTATTTCACTTAAGCGTTATTCAATTATCTGACAAATAGTAGAACAATCACAACTAAATACACAAATTAAATTATAACACAATAGCAATCTTATTATCCGAAAACTTCCTTCCCCACACATCAATACTTACTTATCTGTGTTCCACAATATTTATAGAAGATTCGAATAAACTTTCTATGCTATGATTCATTTATATAAATCTCTAATTAACATTTTAACTGTAAAATCATTGACAGATTTATTAAATTCAATTTATACCAAAAATAATTATTTCTTTAAGCCAATTTCCATGAAATGTTTGAATTGAATGATAGACTGGAACATTCAAAAAGTAAAAACTATTAATTAAAGCAAAAATATATAATCATTCATCAAAGCGTCTAATAATTATTGATTACTTCTGAATACTTGTCACAGGATCGTGGTTGAGAGGGGCAAATTTAAATTAATTCATTACGCAAAGACTAGACAAAATTTAAATGGAGCACTGTTATTAAAATGTCCACTAAATTTCGTAATTCGCACTTGACACAATCTTCTAAGCGTATCCAGAAATCCAAGTTCACTGGTTTCTATCACTCTTATTACTGTGGATAACTTCTCACGCGTCAGTAAGTACTTTCTTGATTTACTGTCGCTATAATAAACACACACTAGCAACACTCTGAGCCGCACGGTTACGCTTCCATGGCATTAGCCTGCTGTTAACAATAACAATCTCGACGCAACGTGGTGCCGTCGTATTTATGTCACTTTTTCGATGTTTCCAGAATCCGGTGGATCATACCAGAACCTTTGAGTTATTTTCAATTTTAGTGTAAAAGGTGTACAGTGCTGTTAAATCATATATTACCTGTAATTCTTTCAGATTGTATCATCTCGTGACAATATTTTATTAATCTTCAACGATGTATATGTATGTATATAGTCTTCGTATAGTCAATGCTATACGAATGATTTTAAAAAAATAATTGCAAAATGAACTAATTGAGAAAAAATGTAATGTTTTTTAGTTCGGTAAATAGAATGTGGGGATGACTCACGTCATCAGATTTTGGGGTACCGTTTCTCGGATCCCACTGATATGAATTGAAAGCCGCAGTTTTTCCGCTGTTTCTAATCTCCGATGTCGATTTTATTTGTTTTATCATTATATGTACCTACTTTATTGTATTTCTTTGATTTTGTTATTTACACTTCTATTATTTGGTTTCGTTTTATTTTTATTTTATTTTATTTTTCTTGTATTTCTTTCTTTCTTACTATTTTTTTACTGTTTTTCATTTTATGTATTTTACATTATCCTATTAAATTTGTTTCTAATTGAATTATTCTTTTGTATATTATTATTTTTCTTAATGTATTATGATTATATATTCAAGTGTTTTCTCTTTTCAATAAAGACAATTCTTTAGGTGGGGACAGTGAATGGCTTTGTTCAAGCCGTGCTACTTCGCAATGGTATGTACGACCGGTGCGGTGCAGCATGGTCCTGCTCGTTAGTTGAAAAAATGTCAACCTGGAGACGATTGAGTAGGACCGATATGGAAGCTTTTGCTCTTCTGGGTAAGCGGTGGGTACCATTCACTGTGTGTAAACCCAGACATCCGCGCTTTTGAGTGCGCGTGTTTTCTCTTGCCCGATTGATTTTCCATGGGAATTTTGGTGCTGGTCAAAATGCGTGGGGAAACAGACCGTTGACCCCATAAGTATTTAAAACGTGGTTTGATCCCGTTGAACGAATGAGAAGGAGAGAATTGTAAAATATATCACGCAAATATGATGTCAGAAAAACAGGGCAGATGCGGAAGACTTGGGATAGCCAGATTAACCAGATAATGGAAGATGGTTCTACAAAGTTCTTCAAAAAGCATGTATGCGACATTATATGAAGATGGATGAAGGCCAGGAGAGAAGAGTGTAACGCTTCATTCTCTCTGTGTACCCTCCACGGGCCACGAGGCCCAATTAAGTGGTTTGAGAAAATCATAGCTGTCTTCTGTGTGTATTTTTCTGTTATATTGTGTCGTGTATATTTGACCTATCTGGCCGACGCTTCGGATCCCACTGCAGGGTACATCATCAGAGCCGACGTGATGCTCCGATGACGGATCTTGATATACACGTCAGAATATCCCAGAAAACTACACATAGAAGATTCATTCTGAACGACCGTGAAAGCCTGAGAACATTTTTAATCACAAATGTATTGTAACCTCACCCCTAATCAAACTTGGAACTAACAATATGAAAAGTCAGTGTCATTCATGCTCACTACGGGAGAATGCATTATGGATAGTAAGATTAAAAAATTTTGTAAATTTGTTTTTTAACGATTTTTAAACAGTTTTGGTAATTTACAGAAATAGCGAGTTTATTAAAATATTTTAAAATTTATTTCATAGGTTAAGTACCCGATTGATCAAGTGGTTGAAACACTTTCCTAGTCATCCAGTGTTCGTGGATTCGAGTCTCTTTCCAGGTCAGCTAGTTTTTTATATTTTCCATAGCTAGGATTCCATAGATTCCTAACTAAGATAGGAGTGTATCTAAGTTAGAAAATAGTATTCCCTGAACGCATCTCTCCTTTTTTTAAATAAATATTTTTGAGTTTTAGCATACTTGAGTGGATTAAAAACAAAAGCGCTACTGTACATCCATAAGATAAGAATACAGAGTGACGAGTTTAAATATCTGGAAAAGAGTATAAATTTAATAATTGATATTTTTCTTATTTTTTTAGCACGTCTCTGTGTTTTAGAAGCATTTAATCAAAAGCACATTAATTTTAAAAATCTCGGCTCTAAGACTATTAGAAAACGTTTATTTAAATTTCGTATTGTAACAAAATGGCAAAAATAATTTCGTACAGAATTCCTCGTCATGTGTCAATGATGGCAAAAACATCGAAACCTCCAATTCCTTCTACTATATTCTAGAACACACTACCACACTCTGGAATTAGTTACAACATTCGAGGAACGTCTGGAATAATCAGAAAGCGACGGGAACAAACAACAAACGTCCGGAATGTTTGGAAATTCAATTTGTTTGTTATAACAAAAGTGAAGCCGTGTCGCGGCCATAGTTTAGTGGAGTCGTATTTCGACTGCTCGTTCGGTGTAAAATGAATCGTGGACGACGGCCAGGTGTGCCCAATGTGTGATATATATCGAGCGAAATAATCGGGCGAGTACTTACATAAGTGACGAAATAAATAAATGCGATAAACACTACGTGCGAAAATAGAATGTTCTACGAGCGATATGTATAAAGTGTTACCAGCGATAGTAAAGTGTACAAGTGTAAAATGTAAAAAAACATATAAATAATATATTACGAAATAGTATTACTTAAAGAATTGCGTTAAGTTTCTTCGTGTTAAGTAACTTTGTACATTGAATAATTAATAAATCATTAATTAATAAATCGGTAATTAATTTCCAATATTTTCATTTGTCTTCCGCAGCCACGGCACGTACTTTTGTGGTGCTTTTGTTTCTGCTTTTCTCATAAAATATACTTGTTATTTATGAAGTGTAGGTACAGTTCATAGAATGTACTGAACTACAATAAAATTATCAACCACGTAATGTTACATTTATTTATTTTACAGAATATTTCTTTACATTATTAAAACGCTTCGTGAATCTTTGTTCATTATGGTTTTTGAAGAAAAAAACATAAACATGTCGAAAATTTACTTTGCATCACAAATGTAACCCAGGCCCTTAACCAGAGTTGCAAATCGGGCAGTCGTCGAGGTAGGTTACTTGGAAAGGTCGATCGAAATAAAATAAAAATTAATTTGCAAAAACACTCAAACTTATTTCAAACCTTCTGGCTTATCCCTAGTATGCCAAGTTGACATTTTTGATACTGAATATTTCATTTATTCCATTATTCTATAAAATTTTCTGAAATTTCTGAAACTCCTTGCGGCATTGTCAATGAGAAGATGGCATAATTAATATTATTAACTTGAAATAAGAGCATGGACGCTTATCCAAGAAATGATAAGATGACTTTAGTCATTTTAAATTTGAATGTATAATGTAACGTTCAACGTTAGCTGGATGAATAAAATGACGGATAAAAATTTGTCTACTTTAATGACAGCAAAATAAAGAAAATGAGAGAAAACACTTTAAAGTTTAAAGTTGTTTAAATAGCCATAACTATTCTGAATTTTCCAGAAGGGTTAAAAAATTGTAGGTTTATATAAATAACGTAGAACAACAGCTAGATAAACTAGAAATTAGAAAAAGCATCAGAAAAAGTAAATTAAATATTATAAATATCCAAATCATTTTTTTAAATATTTAGATAGGTACCTCTTAAATTTATTTTCACAATAATAATCCATCAGTAATTATCAACTCCTTAGGTCCCATTGGCCTGTATATAGGCCCATTTAATGTCTAGGTCACCGATATAGATTATTACAGAGAATGAGATATGAATCCAGATTGCCGAAATAAATTATACGAGTGTATACAGGGTTATTTGGAAAACATCAATAACCTCGCAGGAATATATTGTTGCCTTGATTATGAGTCGAAAATGTTGAAGCTATTATGTCTAATATCAATAGTTATGGAGATATGCGACATCAAAGTTTGCATTTTTTTTTTCAATATTTCTGACTTTTATTTTGTAAAACCTCGCAGGAATATATTATTGCCTTGATTATGAGTCGAAAATGTTGAAGCTATTAGATCTAATATCAATAATTATGGAGATATGCGACATCAAAGTTTGCATTTTATTTTCAATATTTCTGACTTATATTTTGTAAAACGTTGGACTATCACTACAGTAACTTATATCAAATATTAAAAATTTATTCCCTTTAATACAAGTCAAATAAAATGATAAAAACCTTCGAATTCCAATTGGAAAACACTCCAATTGGAATTTATTCAGGGTTTTTTTTTCATTTTATTTTTCGTAATCAATATAAGTTACTGTAATGATAGTCCAGTACTTTACAAAAAATAAGTCAGAAATATTGGGGGAAAAAATGCCAATTTTGATGTCGCATATCTCCATAACTATTGATATTAGATCATGATAGCTCGAACATTTTCGACTCATAATCAAGGCAGAAATATTATCCTGCGAGGTTATTTATGTTTTCCAAATAACCCTGTATAAGGGCGTAGCAGGAGTAACGTTATTGAACCAAGTGATAAGTTCCTCCGACATAAAGGAGACGCAATCCCTACACACAGAAAGGTTTCAGTTAATTAAGGTGGCTTGGATACGTCTTGTTAATACCAAGATATATCTTGAAAACTCCGTTCTAATTGGAATAAATATATGAAAGAATACAGAATTGACTTTGATTGGCCAACTAGTACCGACCGAAGTAGCGTAAGAGAGGAGATGAAAGTACCATGTCGAGTCTTTGGGTCCTTACCCGTCTTAGGGTAACGGGAGGAAGGATATGATAGTATATAATTATGATGAAATGTTTGTTTTGGGGAAATAAAGGAAGTTAAATAAAGGAAAAATAATTATCATCCATTTCCTAGAAAAGGTTGTAAAACTCGTGATCACAAGTATGCAAATTTGTTTTTGATACTAATTTTTTTTATACACATTTCGCCTTGTGAGAGTAACCTTATAATATTTTATTCTTTTAAATTCTAGACAAGACGGACTTTGACGCGCACGTTACAACAATGAGCTAATTACTTTGTTTAAGAAGCTAAACGTCACAAAATTTATAAAAGTCGGAAGACTTTGGTGGCTGTGTCATGTTGAGAGCGCGACTGAACAATAAGTCCCTGCTGAATTCACGACCGATGGGGCGAAGGAGCCTAGGCATGCCAAGATTAAGATAGAGCGACAATATCCTCAAAGGTTGCCTTGGAGATTCAGAATTATAGAGACCTGGCACAAGATCGAGGCGAGTGGAGGAGACTCTCGAGGAGGCTAAGGCCCACCAGGGGTTGTAGAGTTTAAATGCCATGTGATGCATGAAAAAAGGAAAGATATTTTTAAATGGGAATTTTGAGAATATCATAAAATTTTACACAGATACATGTGATTTTAAATAAAAATTATATTCCATCACTTATGATTTTTACTCCCTTTCTTTTAACTCGGAGCGTCTGCTTGTCGGCTTGTCTGCCGAAAAAACTTTGGATCGATTTTTAACCCTTTTTCCGTGATCCAATCAAACTGAAACTTTGCGACAGACTTGTGGCGACGATAAAAATGATCTAACAAATTTTTGTTTGAAACTTTTTAATAATTATAGTATAATTTTGGATTTTTCGAAATGTTTTATTACTCCCTTTCGTAACGTCGCCGAACTCAAGCCCGACGCGTGGAGTAGGCGCGAAACCTATTTCAACTAGTAAATGAGAAAAAGAGCATAATAAAATGTTCTTAGGTTTTCACGGCCACTCAGAATCTTCAAGTTTGTGTTTACTGGGGTATTATGCCGTGTTGTTACGACCTTTCGGGCCGACGTTTCGGATCCCATTGCAGGGTCCATCATCAGGGCTGATGTGTTGTCTTGAATGTCGGTGTTGTGGTTAAGTATAAAGTGTGAAAGGGGTGATATACTAGTCAGTTTTGACGTCATATCCCTCTTCACTAATGTGCCTGTGGACGACGCTATGAGTCTGTTGGAAGAAATTTATGATGAAGACATCTGCGCACTGTTTGAGCACTGCCTGACGAGTGGATACTTTTCTTTCCAAGGTGAGCTCTTCCAACAAGTGGAAGGCGTAGCGATGGGTAATCCACTTTCTCCGGTGATTGCTAACTTTTTTATGGAGAAATTCGAAGAAACAGCACTGGACACAGCATCCTTTACTCCGAAGGTCTGGTGGAGATACGTCGATGACGTGTTTGCAATCTGGCCGCATGGTGAAGACAAACTAGGTGATTTTTTGGGACACCTTAATTCACTACATAAGAACCTGAAGTTCACCA
Source organism: Agrypnia vestita (assembly GCA_016648135.1). Taxonomy (NCBI): domain Eukaryota; kingdom Metazoa; phylum Arthropoda; class Insecta; order Trichoptera; family Phryganeidae; genus Agrypnia; species Agrypnia vestita. The sequence continues at coordinate 375,635 of JADDOH010001028.1, read as the reverse complement.
TGGAGATAGAGAAAGACAACGTGCTGCCTTTTCTTGATGTTCAAATAAAAAAGAAAGCCGATGGGAGTTTCGGACACAGAGTGTATAGGAAGCCTACAAATACCAACCGTTATCTACATGCGAACTCCCACCATCATCCTGCTCAAAAAAGAGGTCTCATCAACACTTTGGCCACGAGGGCCAAAAGGATATGCCAAGATGAATATCTACAGGAGGAAATGATAACACTCAGCGACGCACTGGAAGGCAATGGTTACCAGAAGCGACAGATACAACGCGTCATAAGTACGAGGTCTGTTCGCCCTGAAAAACATACAGAACCTGAGTGCAAAGGCATCGCCTTTCTGCCTTTTGTCCAAAGCGTTACAGACAGAATTGCCAGAGCTCTCAAGAAAAGAGACATTAAGACAGTTTTTGGTGCCAACTTCAAAATTAAAGATATGTTGAGATCAGCGAAGGATCGAGATCGCTTAGAAACGGACGGTGTGTATAGACTCGATTGTCAAGACTGCGATAAAGTATACGTGGGGCAAACGGCGCGTACCATTTCCAAAAGGGTCAACGAGCACAAACGGGCATGCAAACTCGGTCATCCAGAAAAATCAGCACTGGCTGAGCATTTTCTGGATACCGGCCATCATTTTGCATTCGAACCGAAAATCCTTGGAAAGCCTAAGAGTCACCATGCGCGTCTTATCAAGGAAGCACTAGAAATCTACAAGCATCCGATAAACATTAATAGAGATGATGGTCTCAAATTAAAAACATCTTGGTATCCGGCGCTTCAAAGTCATTCTCGTCGCAGACTCCGCAGAGATAGTGATCAGACAACAGATGAATCATACATACAACACAATACAAACACATCATGACTTCGGCACGGTATTGCAAGCCGATACTTAACCACAACACCAACATTCAAGACAACACATCAGCCCTGATGATGGACCCTGCAATGGGATCCGAAACGTCGGCCCGAAAGGTCGTAACAACACGGCATAATACCCCAGTAAACACAAACTTGAAGAGCAAAGTGATCTTGGTAGCACATCTTTCTTTTGAAATATTGTTGAAATTACTTTTTTATAAAAAAATTTAAAATTATTTTCTCTTCAAAACGACATTCAATTTTTCAAACTAAATATAAATGAAATTTCCTTGTTATTTATGTGAAAACGGGAAAGCGAAATTACATTTCAGTAGTATTTTAAGATAAGGATTACTTTTCAAAGCATTTATCATGATACAAATAAAATTTACGAACACAGACCACCAAAAAAAAATACTACAAGCTTGTTAATTTTTAAACATTTATGAAAATGTGAAACTAAAAACTATTAAAAAGTAATGTCTCTTTAAATAAGTGACACTTAAACAAGATGACGTTTTTAATCGAAACGGCTTTGAAAGAAATTTTTAAATTAAAAAAAAACTTTTATCGTAAAAAAACAAACGTTTTTCTAACAAATGAATTTTATTATGCAAGAATAAATTTATCAATTACGATTTAAATCTGTCTTTTATATATGCGAGGGGGGACATTACTCTACTGTGATCAACCTCACTTTCCTGAATAATGTGTTTAGTTCATCTCTGTACATATTATAACTCTATTATTGAATTCTTTTAATTATTAAGCGAAATTTTTCTAAAAATTTCTACTCACGGGCGATAAACGTATTCTCACGAGTCGTGGCTGCGGGAGACAAATAAATAAAATGGAAATTAATTCGTGATTAATTATTTGATTAAATTTACAAAGTCAGTTAACATGAATTAAATTAATACACTGTTATTAAATTCACACTATTTCGTAATTAATCACTCGTCTATGAACACTTTATTATCGCTGGCTAACACTTTATTTATTGAATCACTTGCTAAAACATTCCATTTTAATTTTGCACGTACAAGTCGTACTTCTTAAAATCGCCAATTGGATTCTTCGCTCGATTATTTCGCTTAGTTTTCAAATTAACGCTCGTTTTTCGAACCCCGAGTAGATTCTTTTATTTTCTAGTATTTACGATCTAATTGTTACCATATCGACACCATTACGAGGGATTCTATACGTTATATTTTTTACCACCTCGTTACAATATTTATTATTCAAAATATTGAAGCTAAAAAAATGTCACATGTTTCCTTGTTATTAACGCACAAATTGTCTACGTCAATAAATAATTAATACTCATTGTTTTGTATGTCTTCTTTCTATATTAAAATCTTCTATGAAAATTATATCAGAAGTTTAATTACCAATACTATTTCACTGAAAATTTGGAGAGAAGTAACCCGTCTGTTTCTTCAGGAAGAGACAGGCACCTGTCCATTCCTCAGAAGACGGGCGGGCATTTCTGTCTGAAACGGAGAAGATAAACATCTGGTTCGATAACTGCAGACCTATGCACACATTTTCCTTTAATAACGAAGGAAATTAACAGTTTACCAATATCTTTTTCGTAATTTTCCAATTTCTATTTAAAAGGGCTTCTAAAATTAACCGTTTAAGATTGATAGAGCCCCTAATGTCAATGTGTTGATCTGGAAACGAAAAAAAAAACATTCTTGAAATAAAAATATTTTAATTTTTCAGAGCCGTTCAGAATCTTCTGTGTATAGTTTTCTGGGATATTCTGCTGTGTTTATGTGACCTCTCCAGCCGACGTTTCGGATCCCATTGAAGGGTCCACTCTGTAGTTTTTTATGATAGAATTCATGACTAAAAAACGAAATTACACGACTGGAGAAAGATTCGAACCTCAGACGTGCGACGGTAATTCAGCAACTGACCGACATAACCACCACCGATTCTCCATTGCCCGTCAAAATTGTACTTTATATACTCTACACGACACATCGTAAGAGTAAAAATTAGCTAAGATGAGAACCATTAATTCACGCTTCCTACGTCCGACGTTTGATAGAATTTGTATTATGTATAAATAAATAAATAACATCGTCTTCAAAAACAGCAAAATAATTTTGTGGTGAAATTATTAATTAATTAATAAAAATGAACATTGTTTTCACTGCTGTTGTATTGATATACTTAAAAATTAAATATCGATGTGTAGATAATCAAAATATAATAATTATATATGGCAAATTAATAATAACAATAACAATAATAATTAGTAGGCACTTCATTATTAGATATTAACTTCCCATATATAATTTTTATATTGTGATTGTCTATACTTCAATTTTTAATTTGTTAGTATGAAATTGTATCCCGACGAAAAGCTCATAGGCTCTGAAACATGTTGATATTTTTCAATACAAAAGTGGTAAAAACAAAATTCATTTTTATTATTTATATAAATAAATAACACCTTAATAATTATGTTCTGTAATTTCATTGTTAGTTAATATAATATGAGTAAGTAAGCAATCACTTTTCCCAGTTGACGATAGTAGAATGGATCATGCAAAATAGCTTAGATATTCTATTACAAAAGGAATATAGAGTGTTAAAATAGGGAATTTTTATAAGTGTTTTTGTAGCGTGAGTTATGAAGGGCGGACACTTTAATAATAAACGTAAAATTAAATTCCAAGAAAGCTAAACTTTCTGAAATGTACAAGGCTGAGTGTTCCTAGAATAACAAAATACGGCTAAACCTGGTTTGAAGAGGGAGGGAGGGGATAATATCACTTTTATAACTTCCCTTGACTTTTTTCAATCAAATTATTAGCGTCGATACACGAGATTTCTTGACATAAATCTTTTAAATTAATTCTCGAAATTCATTTCATCTTCAATCACTTATTTTTTGCTTTCCGATAAAATTATAATTAAACTTTTGAATTTTCGTAAAAAGATTTTACAATCCTCAATAAATCATATAATATATCATTTCTTACATGACGCGACTTCTTTGTGTAATTTAATAATTTAAGAAATTTTATAATACAATGAATTTATTCGAATGGAAAGCCAAAGCTTGCGGTTTGACAGGGTTTTTGGTTTAAGCTGTCAAATTTGGTTTCATTATGCCATTAACGCAGCATTTGCTAATATTGATACATTTAAACACGCTACCCACATAAAGCCTATTGTCATGATAACATTTGCATTTTCATCGGAAGGGATGACTAATTTGTAATTTGAATTAAGGCTTTACAGTAGGGATAGAGAACTACCACCCTCGTAATTTAAGTACAATATAAAAACATAAATTTTTAATACCGAATATAAAACTGTATAAATATGAGTAGCTTGCTGGTCTTGTGGTAAGGTTAGGTTAGGTTAGGTTAGGATAGGTTAGGACACTTACCTCGTGATCCAAAGGTCGCGGGTTCGAACCTCATTCCAGACTAGCAAGTTAGTCCTATTTTCAGCACAAGCGTTTAGCTTAGTTTGAAAATAGTAAGAATAATGATGTGACACGTATTCCATGTTCGCATCTCTATTTAAAAAAAAAAAAAAAATTAACTAAGTCCCGTCTTTAGGCAAAGGGATTCTGACACAGCGGAAGTGTATCCTTTCTCGCATATATTTAAGACACGTATTTAATACAGTTTAAGTATTATTCTTGCATATTTGTATCCTTTAGAAAACAAAACGTTGTTTTTACAGTAGACATCGTTTTTTTAATTTTGCAAAACTTCGTCCCTAACCGAATCTTGAGTTGAAATATGTTTTTGTAATACAGCCCGACTTATTTTTAAACACATTATACTTTTTAAACGTAAAAAAATTTATAAGCTTATGGTACATTTCTTAAATAAGTCAAACGCAGTGGAACCAGCCGTGAAATCACATGGTTAACCAAGAAATTTATTTTAGTTCATGTCTTTATATTTTGGTGGTCTGTGAAGATAAAATATTTCAAAACCATTATATGTAACATTAGAAAGAATATTTTATTTATCTATAATATGTCATAACGTTGTAAGATTGAATACAGATTAATATTGTAACGAAATGGAAAAACAGATTACGTACAGAATCTCTCGTAATGTGTCAATGACGATAATGACACTTAGAACCTTCCACTACATTCTGGAACACACTACTTCACTCTGGAATTATCTACAACATTTCAAAAACATCTAGAATAGTGAATGGTATCCACCGCTAACCCAGGACCGTTTAAAAAACAAAAATTTCCTTATCAGCCCAACTCAATCGTTTCCAGGTTCAAATTTTTTAAACAAAACTTTGCAATACTATACCACCCCTCAGTGATCGTTTAAACTGCCCGTACGGCTGCAGAAACATCCCCATCGTGAAATAAGTCTACATTAAAATAATATAGTGCAAATACATAAATAAAACTTAAACATTAAACATAAAATAAATCGATAAAATAAAATTTGATAAATCAGAGTCAAGTAAAATATTAAAACAAAATAAACGAAAGATACCGATTCAGTCAAAAAAATACGTCTAGAACATTGAAAGTGACCCACAACGCACCCTGGGCTATTTTATGCGCCAAAGCGTCCATATCAGCCCAACACATTCGCCGCCTGGTTGGCATTATTTTATGCTAAAGCGTCCTCTCCGCCCGGCCTTGCGTCCCAGCATTACAAGAAACAAGACCAGGCGACGGGAACTAACGAAAAACGTCTGGAATATTTTGAAAGCCGACATGCTTGCATAAAAGCGAAGCCGTGACGCGGCCATAGTTTATTTAAGTTGAGTCTTGTTTCGACAGATTGCTAACTGTGAAGTGCGTCGAATTACAATTCTAAATAAAATAAAAGTACGTAATAAGAAGGTAGACTACTGGTAAACGCCCAATTAGAAAAATGCTCATCGCGTTGTGGACCCCACAGATTATCTACCTGTGATCTAACTATGTCGATAGTTGTGGACTTCAATTAACTGCATCGGACGCGCGGTGGCTGTGCAAACGCAACCCGACCTCGCGAGACCTCATCAGACAACAAATCAGATAGTTAATGCATTCCCACTGTGCATCCTATGGCAGTCCTCCCAATGGCCTTCTCCATAATGAAATATCGTTAATTTGATCAATGGGCCAGCTACTCAATTATGATCCCCTGAATTTCCAAACAAAAATGTAGCTTTTTTTACCATGGTTATACTATCTCGTATCGAAGCAATTTACTAATTAATAAATATTCATTACTCAAATATTTTTACATGGGAAATTAATTAATGGGTTCACTAAATTTAAGACTAATATTAAGAGAATAAAATTGTATTACCTATATGATTTTTTTTAATGCGCTTATATTTGAATGTAGGTACCTACTTACTAAAAAGTAAAAAACACACTGGCAGCCAAAAAAATTGCACTCTTCGGGAGATCAACATTAAATACAAACTTATCTTAAGGGGCCCCAGTACATGATTTTCGTATTCACTCTCGATTTGCTAAATTTAACGTAAACTTATTAAATCATTTTGCGAAACCCATAGCTAAACAGGCTTTTTATCAATTTTATTATGATAGATTTATTCACTCTGAAGCATTTTCTTAAAAAAATATGAACAAATATATTGGTTTAACATCAAAAAAATTATAACCCCGAAACACTATTATAGTTTTCATGCAATAGAGTTATCTTTAGATAACACTAATCTCGTATACTTTCAAATAAGGACCATATGTTTTATTTACAAATTGATTGTATAAAGTTTGAAAAAAAATGGTGCTTTTCAGGCATTAATATTTTTCGACAAGTTGTTAAATATATCGTTTTAAAAAAGAAAAAAATTAAACGTTCTGTTTCCTATATTGCAGTATCCATAAAACCATTAAAACATCAATTATTTTAATTAAATTTTACATGAGTACTAAGAAAATGTTACTGTCATTTATATTTAAATTTTCAAAAAATTATACCTCGTACTCAAGAATTCTAATTAATTAAATCGTATAGTCTGTTAAAAGAGCATTTTGCTTTCAAATCAGACATCGGTTGGACCCGGGCGCGCTCGGGCCCGCTCGGGCGCCTCCGCCGGGACTTCAAGAGTGAATGGATCTATCATAATAAAATTGATTAAAAGCCTATTTAGCTATGGGTTTTGCAAAATGATTTCATAAGTTTACGTTAAATTTAGCAAATCGGGAGCAAATACGAAAATTGTGTACTGGGGCCTCTTAAAGGCAAATACTAAATGCATAATGAAGTAAAGCATGCAAAAAAGCAAGAGAGCCTTAAAAGATGGTCGGATCAAATTAATTTAAATACAGGAAATCAAATTAAAGTAAATACCTTCAGGGAAAATGTGCATTTAAAACAAAAATAAAATGGAAACTACAATATCTCAAATATATTATATACAAAAAAATCTAATGATTTACGTAAAAAATGTTCTAAAAATATATAATAATCTATTTAACAATGTCCTCACCAACGCCACCAAGACGATACGATACGATTCGGCAGATGGCACTGCTTTCACAGCCTTAACGCGCAGCCGAAATATATTGAATTTTCTGTATCATGAGCAATTTCCGAAAATACTTGCACATTAAACAAAAATATTGTCACTGAAGAATTATTAAAAATAAAAATTTGCAATTATATTTCATACATATGAAAAAATGTCTTAGACAACGCAGTATTTTGTTTTACCATGATTTATTTAATATTACAAACATAGTTTGGCATAAATTTGGTGTAAAAAAAATATAATTGAATAAAAGAAATGCTAAGAAAACCGCTAATGTAAAGGCAGGTCATTTTTAATGGATCATAGCAAATATTTTAAATAATTACCTACCTACAGTGTTAGCATCAGCCTTGTTATTCTGATAATCGAATTTCTGACAAGAGTTTCGATTTTGAAAACTGTTTAATCATAAAACAGCTAAGGCACTCGAAGGATAAAATATCTCTCTTTGCAATCATTGAAGCGGCAAAAGACCAATAAGAACGGAAAAGGATTTTCAAGGCAGCGACAAAAGGGGATGAAATCTATTTACATAAATATTAATTTGTCATTAACATATTTGATTGTGCAAACAGAATACGACGATACGTTATAATACTTCCGGTGAATGTTCCGTCTCCACTTTGATAGACGATTACGAAATCAAGTAGGTTTACATGTCGGAGTCCACCTACGTTAATTCCTAATCAACCCCTATCAACCAATTAAAACGTTAAGGCATGGATGCAGTGCTGCCCAGATAACATTTTTTAAATTTTTTAATTAATTAAAAAGTAAAATAATATAGAACAATCATTCACATTTCCAAAAGAAATTACAAATAGCAATATTATATTTAAAGTTACATACTTAAAATATGAATTTTGAAGAACTTTTATTTTTTTTAAATCAAATTAATTAATCAATTAGAAAGATATACAGAAAAATCTAATGCACGAAAAAATATTAGGTTACTACTGGGATTCGAAAAAATTGCTCTGACCACTAAGCTATAGCAACCCTCTATGTTTCCGTGAATATATCGACCTTATATGTAGTTCTTATTTTTATTAATTGATTAATTTTTATTTTTGTCCATAGAGCAATCCACTTTTTTGATACTTTTATTTCCAATGAAAATTATAATCCATGTACTTTTTTTATCATTTGAAAAATTACATAAACGGTAAAAACCCAAAATTCACCTTCCGAAAGATAGGAATGCCAAAACTAACACATAGAGCAGCATGTTGGTCTTGTGGGTAGGACACTCGTCTCGTGATCCAAAGGTCGCGGGTTTGAACCTCACTTCAGACTAGCAAGTTAGTATTTTTTTCATAGCACAACCGTTTGGCTTAGTTTGAAAATAGTAAAAATTTTGATGTGACCTGTATTCCGTGTTCGCATCTGTATTTTTATTTAAAAAAAAAATTTAAAAAAATAGTAATTTGTTTAATATGCAGATATGTAAATGTGTTAGTAGAAATGGCATCGTTGATTGGTTAAAGACATTTTGTGACCATTAATATGGTCAATTCGCAAAAAACCTTTTAGTGGCTTTTCAACTCTCGGGAAGGGCGCACGCTTGTTTGTTAAAGAAAAATATAGTTACCATGTCTGAAGCCACCATGGAATACCATGTCGGCTAAAATGTTTACATTAAAGTATTTTCAAGGAATTCGATAAGCTGTTCACCGAATGTCGACTTCCGGCATATCACCCAGACTTTCATGCGATATAAAGAATTGGTCAATCGCACGTACGTACGTACGCATGCATGCACACATGCACACATGCGCATACACACATTCGCATAAACCTTTTTCTGATTGTTAAGGCTTCTAATGTGATCTTCTCCATCTTCTAGCAATGGTTTTCCAGGCCGTATTTATATCTTTTCCACATTTTTCTTCTCGTTCATTCGTACCATTGCGACGTACATTACATAGAAAAATCATAGAATCACTAAGCTTATATTATGATGAATATCAGATTACAATATTTTTTTTATTTTTTCTTCATGATTTCCTTCCAAATGTATATATATATATATATATAGATAAATATATATATATATATATATATATATATAGATGTTTTGCTTTGAGGTTTCCGCATCGGTATTGTATGTAAAAAAGTAACTTTTGGACTCCCTCGTTTTCTGTAGATATCTTCTGAGAAGACCTAGGCCGACGTTTCGGACACGGATCACTGCCATTGTTAAGGCTAAAAAGGCCTCAAAAGTTACGGACTAGCCGTACTTGTTTGCGGGTGACATGGAAGTCTCCCCACCAATAAAGGTGTCGAAACGTCGGCCCTAGGTCTTCTCAGGGAGACCATCTACAGAAACGCGGGAAGTCCAAAAGCTACTTTTGTTAATATATATCTATATATATATATATATATATATTATCGATATGACGCAATTTTTTTGGTCTACTGAGGAGTTGAAGATTAAGATTAAGATTAAGAAGAACTTAATGTTCGAATTATTACTTTCGGGACAATACTACACAGAACTCTGCTCAAAGGCACATAACCTCTCCCCTCTCGGAAATCACAGATGAGAAACCGAATACGGCAGCAATGACCACTGACCTGAATCTCGTGCATCATCTTCAGCTCCGTAAATCCTCTTGTTGGTTGCCTACAGAGCAGGTAGATGTCCTCAAAGTCCAGCTTCTCTTGCATGCGTTGCGTTACAAAATAATATCACTCATAAATTCCAGAATCACTAGATATACTGATATTTTGTTTCCGTTCATTTATAGAAGAGTTTAATGGCGAAGAAATACACGCGACAAAAACTTGTGATCGCGCTACCAGAAAAACAATACGGTACAATAATTTTTCACTGTTCGAAGAATATTTTTTCTTCTGTATGAAGGCAGAGAGCCCAAGGACATCGGACAGGTTTGAATCCGACGGACAGATCGTAGGAGGGTTAGGGCCTAGCGTAGGCTCAGAGTAGGTTGTAGGGCTTAGTAGACGCTGCAGGTGTACTTAGTTTTCGCAACCATGCATTTCCACTATTCCGCATACTGAAACGAAAAGAACCAAGTTACCAAAAATAACAAAGAATTCATCTCCTATGGTTCGAAACAAAAAATTACACAACGTGAACTGGAGAGGTTTTGTAATATAAGGGTACAAGGGTAGTACTACGTTAAATCGTAGAGCCAGTACCACCGTAGATAGGTTAGCTAGTTTGCCTTTAACTAGGCGTAAATTCAGTTAGGGCGTAACTCAGGTTTCCGTACAAAAGTTCCCCGGGACCTTTTGTAAGATCGTCACAAAGGAAATAAAGTGGTGAAAACAAAGTGATTTTTGTTTTATTTTAATATTTTTTCACCGCGCGCGCGTCACGTCCGATTGGTGAGACATGATCGGCATCTAGCGACTGCCAGCCGTGGCACTGCTAACGCAGATGGTATCCCCTGCGTCCCAAGGAGAGGATATCTCAATTTACTGCTTAGATATATAATATCCTGAGAAGTATAAGACAATTATGGCGCCTCACCAAATGTGTTCTAGTGTACCATATACATACCTACATATAAAAAGGATATCGCTTTCAAAACTTTAAATTAAAAACATAGATGTCTTATACCAACGACAAAATCTATACTAGTTTATGGGAATGACAAATTTTCAAACCATAGAGGGCGGTTATAAAAATACAACTCACATATGTAGGTATATGGAACACGGTGTGCAATATACAACTTTTTATAAAAAATTACTTCTTCGCTGTGAGATTTCTATAATGTATATCTTGATAAATAATGTCTCCCTAGGGATAAAATCCAGTATTGTGTTTTTAAATAAAATAAATCAACATTCTCAAAATATTCTGAAAATAAGTTATGATATGATATGAGATGATAAAAAATAAAAATTGTATAACAGATTATATAGAAGTACCTATTATTTATACCGACGGAGTAATTCAAATTTAGAAAATATTCCGTGACGTTATCGGGCCGCCGTTGCTAGTAATCAAACTTTGGTAATGATTTCAATTTGAAAAAACCATTAACATTTCTAAAAATCCGACATTATACTATAATTATAATTTTTTTTAACGAAAATTTGATAGATCTTCTTGTTCGTAGCCACGAGTCTGCTTGCAATGTTTCAGCTCGATTGGAACATGGGAAAAGGGTTAAAAATCGATCCAAAGTTTTTTCGTCAGATAAGTAGACAAGCAGACGCTACGAGTTAAAAGAAAGGGAGTAAAAAGTGCAGCAAAGATTCTAGAAACATTTAGTGAGAATTTAAGAACAGTACTCTAATTAAATTGGTGTACAGTGATTTTGTATGGCAAATAAAAGTTTAAAAAGTTTTTTTTGTTTTCCGCAATTGCAATTCCGTGACAATATATTAGAGAATTCCCCTGAAAGGGAATATAATTCCAGTACAATATAATGTATAAATTCTTGTGAAACTGTCTCAATAAATATATAGTTAAATTTTGTCAATTACTTTTTCGATAAAATTAAAATATATTACTGTAAAGTTGGATTTGTTTTCCAGATCTGTACTATACCGTTTTTTGTATAAAGTAATTAATGCCAGTACGCAATAAATTTGTTCCTGTCGCGAAATAATTTCGGTCGAATGGACATTGCTGGGTTGGTCGAATGCAATCACGCACGTGTCGTAATCGGCTTAATGACTGAATTTTTACTGCCATATTTAAATAAATGCACGTTCTCTAATCATTATTAGAATAATTAATTAAAATAATGACATATTAAGATAAATTATAGAAGTCTCACCGGGACGAAGCTATTTATATATGAAAAACGTGGATGGAAGTCTCTCATACGATGGTGCAGGGCTTACAACCTGTATGAGCTAGCTTGTGCATGAAAGGAGTTCAAAATGTAAAATATTGACTTTCAGGCGTATGTAGATAAGTTTAATAATTTAAAAGAATATCACATATACGTTAAAATTAAAGATGTCAAACTCCACTTTAAAAAATAAAATATAGAAGTATCATTACCAGTTGCGAAATCTATGTATTTATTTATTTAATATTTATTTATTTAATATTCATGGAAGACCAACAGCACAACAAAAAAGCATAGAAAACATTGATATAATATAGATGGCCAATTACAGGTCTCCACATTTAGAAATATGTTAGAAATGATAAATATTTATGAATTAAACCAAAGCATGTTAAGAATAGCAAGAAAGAATAAAAAATTTAAACAAAAGAAAAATAAACTTAATTATTAGCAGAAAAACATAGGCATGTTAAAAATAATACAAAAATAATGGAGAAGAGAAAAAGAGACTTAATTATTAATTAGGAAAAAATTCTTCACTCAAAATTTTTCTTAAAACTTAGGCATGTTAAGAATTATATAACAAAAACGAATAAAAAATTTAAACAAAAGAAAAAGATACTTGCTAAAACATAGGCATGTTGAAAATAATACAAAAAGAATGAACAAGAGAAAAAGAGACTTAATTAATTAATTAGAAAAAAATTCAGCACTCTTAATCTTGAGTGGCTGCACTCGAACAGATCAATATCCAATAATCTTATCAGTTTATTGAATGCATCGCATACCCTCAAGAAATATGAATTACGACGATAGTTGGATGAGGCAAAATCCATGTGAAAGACTGGGTTGTGTCTACGAGATCTACAGGGAACATGGAATTTTAGTCTATTTAATAGTTCAGGACAGTCGACGTTGCCTGATATAATTTTTAGTAAGTACATCAAATCACCTATTTCCCGACGTTTGTATAATGTTAGGATGTGATTTTTTTTGCATGAACTGTCATAATCGTCAGATGTATATTAAATAGTTAATGAGAAAAAAAACACAGATGTCTCTAGCATAGACCATCGAATATACGAAAGTTTCCTTGATTTCGAACATATAAATATAGAACTTTCAAAAATGTTATAAAGTTTGGATGTTCATACGATGGAATTGGTGAACGTTGCATCGTCTAGAGAGATCACTTAAGCCAGCTCATGCAGGTTCTAACTCCTGAGCCATCGTATAAGAGACTTCCACCCACGTTTCTCATATATTAATAGCTTCGTCCCAGTGAGATTTCTATAATTTATCCTAATTAGACAGAGAGAATTAAATAAAATCATGTAAAATCAGGACTAGCTTACAAGGCTGGTAATACCAACAGCCGTCAAATTTTTATCATTAAAATCAGGCCTTTGAATGAATAAACTAAAGATATTTTTGATTTCATAAATATTGCCTCGTGTAGTCACGCAGTTGTTTCGCAACCTTATAAAATAACCAAGGGGCGTTGAACCGCAGAATAAATAAAAGTATTTTTCTTTCAAAATGTATATTTACCAATGTGTTTGAACTTAACTCTCACGAGTGTCGAATTCTTCGTCCTTTGACAGGATCAAAATTCTGACGAAACGTCTCCCACGACGTAACAAAAGTACCTACATGCCCATTAAATTTTTAAACAAAAAGTTCTATTCAATTCCGCAAACTGCTCCGGAGAATTTCTACTCAGAATCTGAAGAACTATTTCAAGGGTCGGGGAGAGAGGTAGAAGTTGCTTGAGCAAATAGAGCAAACTTCCTTTTGTATGGATAGTAAAGAACAACATTTACGTAGACGCGGAGGGTTTTCTCGTGTAGGGTGGCCCAAAACGTTGAGCGAAATAGAAAGCTCTGTGTGGACGTTATTTCAAAAATATCACGGTAAATAAAATGTGAACATTTTGACCGATTTTATTTTGATAAATATTATCTTTATCAAATAACAAATCGCTCAGGCGTACCACGAAATGGGGTGGATTTTGAGTCGTGGGGTGACTTTGATCAACACGGGTCATAATTATGGCAACCATTCTATTTAATGATTTTATGAATTTTATCTGCATTTTTTATGATAGTTTATTGACGGTTTATCGCATTTTCAGGTTATAAATAAAATAAAGATTTATTGGACGATGACAGCAGTTAAATAATTGTGATTAGATTGTAATGATTACTTCCTTTCTTTTAACTCGTGGCGTCTGTTTGCTTGACGAAAAAACTTTGGATCGATTTTTAACCCTTTTCCCGTGATCCTATCGATCTGAAACTTTGCAAGTAGACTCGTGGCGACGATCAAGGAGATCTATCAAATTTTCATTAAAAAAAAAATAATTACAGTATAATTTTGGATTTTTTAAATTTTTAATGTTTTTTTCATACAAGTTGTATGGAGATTCCGACGCATATGGTAGACACGAAACAAGAAAATGAGAAAGGGAGTATTGTAAAAACTTTGTTTTTATGGGTTACTTTTTTTTATTTTGGTTTTATCATGGACAGAGTTTTATGTGAGTCTCAATCTCAATGATGTTTTGTCATTTATTAATTCTAATTAAACAACTATTAACCACTTAACTTGAGTTCAATAGTCAACACAAAATTGTTAAGTTAAAATTAGTAATTATGTCCAACCACAAAGTTAACGCTATAAACATCAAAAAATTTTGTGTCATTTTTATTGTAAACTGTATTACTTTCACACCACATAAAATTTGGTAGTTACTTCGTGGTGCAACATTTAAATTGAAAATGTGTTTAATTTTTACTTTGTAATACACGTACGATATGAGTTAATAATTACTACTATAGTTTCGAGAGGAGCAGTCCCTCTCATCATCAGGTATGGTTAATAACTAACATAAATACAAAATTAATAAATCTATTCGGGCATGTCAGGGAGCCGGCAGAGGGGAGGGGGTGTTTTTTGGCCATTAACGGGAAAAGCTCGAGGATTGGTGAAGTGGATTTAAATGTGATATTATTCATAAGTATGTTTTCAGAATTAAGATTTCGAAGGATTTCAAAGGTTCCCAAATTGTTCATTATTCATCCTCTATGAGGAACCGAGTGGAGTAGCTTTAATTTGTGATTGTAGAAGGAATGATGAGTATTAATTACGTAATTAATTATAATCATACCATCGATAATCACAAATGAAAGTTATATCACAACAGAAATCTTCTTCTTCAATTTTTGTCATAAATTAGAAATTTTGAAAAATTAGTTTGATAAATTAGAAATTTTGCAAATAAGAAAAAGTGTTAATAGTAAATTGAATATTATAAATAACCAAGACCTTTTTACAAATAGTTGTCTTTTACATTTATTTTCATGTTATGTAGGTACTTTATTATTATTCATTTTCCATATATAACTCTTTAATATTTTGATTATCTATACTTCGATTTTTATATTTAATTTTGTTAGTATACATTTGTATTCTGAAGAAAGGGCCATGGGCTCTGAAACAGGTTGATTTTTTTAAATAAAAGTGGTGTAAACTAAGTTTATTTCTATAAATTATAATTTGAAAATCGTTGAAATCCTTAAAAATATTAATTTTAAGAGACATTTTGACTAGCACTAAATTACCTTCACTAAATTATATCTACTGTGTACAGTTTTCTGGGATATTCTGCCGTGTATATGTGACCTCTCTAGGAGAGATCACAGAGAAGTCACATATACACGGCAGAATATCCCAAAAAACTATACACAGAAGATTCTGAACGGCCGTGAAAAGCTAAGAACATTTTAAAATTATATTCAGTCTGCACTAATCTAACACGTGATAGTAAAATAGCATAATAAAATTGTTATACAAGAATAGGTTGCCTAGAGTAGGAGTTATATATAGTCAAGCATTCGAAGCCATACATAATTGTAGATCTAACAGGAGTCTGGTATGCCTTCATTTTAGTTTTATAGGCATTTTTGGGTTACACAAGATAATATTAATATATAAATGAATCATTGCTCTTGATTTAACATTTTTATATAAAAACCAACTTAGATATAGAAAGTTTTCTGAGTCACCCTATACCAACGCTATTTGCATTAGATATTTTCTAAAAAGGCCAGATTCCTCCTTAAAACATGGTTGTTTGTTAAATTTATCTACTCCACTAGCGCTAGTCACACCGCAAACTATTAACTTGTTATAACTTCGGGGTTCTCCCACAAAGTGATCACTTTAAGCGAAATAATTATTTTACCCTCTAAACGAAGAGAAAAATAATGAAGAAATTCAATCGATTCTTGTCTATTAAAAAAAATTATCATATACACATCATATTAGATTTTTATGCTTTATTTAATTCTCTTTCTCAATTTAACCCATTTTTTACTCCCTTTATATTAACTCGTGGCGTCTGCTTGTCTTCTTGTCTGACGAAAAAACTTTGGATCCATTTTAAATCCCTTTCCTGTGATCCAATCGAGCTGAAACTTTGCAAGCAGCCACCCCCACCAAACTCGCATATTTTCGATGTGACACCAAGGGCTATCCACCACCATAACCACCGGTGGGTGGTTGTGTCTGGTTGTGGAGAAAACTTGACGGGTAGGGAAACACGGGTTTCTATATATATATTATTATATATATAATTATATATATATAGATATATATTAAACAACATAGGTATAATAATAATTTTCTGAATACATTATTGATTCGTGACGGCAGGGTTTAGAGTTTTTATCAACTTATCTTCATAATGTGCTAAACTAGAGTTGAAAATATATGATATCATATTCTTACGTTAATATTTACTACAGAATACGGCTGAAAATTATTTAAATTTCTAATTCCTAAGACCATCTATACCTATAAAACTCAATGTCTGCCTGACTGTGTGCTCTCTATACAAATCTATACCATTCATCCGATTCGATTCAAAGTTTGCATGCATTTTAGAACCCAGCGGGTATAGGCGACATTTCCTCCCTATTCTGTTACCCCATTCCCCTCCCTCTGATATATTTTCGATGCAAATCTGTGCAGTTTGAAAATTTATTTTCCGAAATTTTCCCCTTCTTTTAAGCCTTCCCCACCCCTGATATATTTTTGATGCAAATTAATTTAGGACTCGGCAGGTAATATAGGCTACATTTCCTCCCTCCTCTTCTACCCCTTTTCCTCCTCCTGATATATTTTTGATGCAAATTTATACCATTCGACCAATCGGACTCAAAATTTGTAAACTTTTTCTTTAAGACCCAGCGGGTAATAAATGTGTCATTTCCTCCCTCCCTAGTTACCTTTTCTCCTCCCCCTGATATATTTTCGATGCGAATCTATACCATTCCAATCATACCTTTGTTCCCCTGCAAATTTATTTTCAACTTAATTCTTAACCCGTGCAACGCCGGGTACGAACAGCTAGTTTTTTTTATAAATTCAGAATATTTTGAATATGTTTAAATTTTTAATGAATAAAATACTGGATTTTAAATAATTTTAATTTATAATTATTTCTCGCGAACCTGCGAATTTGAAACAACATCACAATATTTGGGTAGTTTGTTGTAGATACATATTTCCAAATACAATAATAGATGTACCTTACACAAAACTAAGAATATACTTGTACCTCTCAAATTTTTCGTATTCTTTCCTATATGGTTACTGTGGTGAAATAAGTATTTTAGTTCTCCGGAAAGGAATAGTTCTATGTTTTGTATCCCGATGGAGACCAAATATTTTGGAATCATACATGTATTTTTTTCTATAACTTTTGGGAAATTCTGTTATACCAATTATTACGTTTTCAATATTCTATAAGTTTTAAGGATAATAATATACATGGAATAGATTTTCCATTTGAACTTTAAGCAAGAGGAATATGTTGATAGAATATCAAATTGGAATCAATACAAATGATAAAGGGAGTATAATGAAAACTTGGTTTTATGGATTAGTATTTTCTTCTTTCTGTGCCGTATCTGTTCAAAGGACGTTAGTTAACTATTAGAACTTTATTTATCTCGGTCCCGAGCAGCTCTATACTGTTAAACCATTACAGTCCAAACCACTGTCTCAGGTTTCTCAGCCATGATGTTCTCCTTCTTCCAGGGCCGGCAATCTTTCACTGTATTATGAGATGCAAGATCTTGTTCTTTACTGGATGTTTCAGAAAATATCCGAAATATTTGAGTATTTATTGTTTTAATTACTTATTTGTCTTTATTCAACTAACTAACTAAATAACTTGCCATCACGCCGTTTCCCCGTGGTAGTAGGTAAAGAGGATAGAGCGCCATACTCTTCTGTCCTGAGATACAACTTTTGCCTCGTCTATATTCATACATCTTCTCAGTCTCTCTCGACTTTATTCTCCGAACCATAACTCGTCTCTCTCGTCTTTATTCATCCGAATCATAACATCTTCTTTCGTAACTCTGTCCATCCAGCTAAATTTGAGTATTTTACTGTAGATCCGTATCTCGAATGCCTTAGGTCGGCTTACCAATTTGTCTTCTTACTCTAATAAATTTCCTAAAATAATGTTTAGTTTCTTCTTCAAATATAGCAAAATTATTTTGTGGTGACTAAATTATAATTTATATAAAATAACTTTGTAAACACCACTTTTTTATTGAAAAAAGTTCAACATGTTTCGAAGCCAATGGCTTCTTCGTCAGGATGAAAAAAATAATATTTAAAAATCGAAGTACAGATAATCAAAATATTAAAAAAGTTATATATGGAAAATGAATTGTATAAAGTACCTACTTAACATGAACATAAATTTAAAAGATAACTATTTGCAAAAAGGACCTGATTAATAATAATAATAATATAATAATCTCAGTTACCATTTTTATTTATATACTTTTATATTTTTTATGGGTAAATATATAGATATATAATTTTGCTGATGTTATTTGGTGTAAACATAAATAACTATTTATTAAAGAATAAAAACACCAAAAACTTGGAAGAATATTTTTCACCAGAATGGTCACATAAATAAGTTAATATTTCGGAGAAATGATAGCAATGTTAATGTTTTCAACCATTGTTTTTATGGCCATCGGATAATGGTGTTGATACTTCTATGTTGTTCTGCTGCGGGTTGGATTTTGGCGTATCCGTTATATCAGGCAATATTTTAGAGACCATCATAATCAAGGGATGTCCCCGAAGGCTACTAAAATATGGACCAAAAAATCAGGTTCCAAAAAATCAACACACCGCATAAATGACCCACAAGAGACTACAGTGAATTTCAACTGTGCCCTGATGGACGCTGGTCGCAATAAATATTTTTTTTTTCGTATCAAAATAAAATTATACAAAAAAACATAAAAATATAATTTTATTATAAATCCTTTATATGTGGCGGCATTTTTTCCATTTATTGTACTTTTGTTTTCTTGACCGAGAGATTCATTTGTACCACATTGATACTAAATTCAATTTAAGATTATTTTGAATTTGTATTTTTGTTTAAGTAATGAGTAGCATTTAAATGCTATGGAAGTTTTGTAGCAATTTTGAATCAATTTTCAAGTGTCCATGATAAATAATAATTGAAGTAAAATAGTACCAGAAAGTAGATACTTGCCCGAACATTTTAGATAAATTTTCTCTTTGTGGTACGTGTGTATATACAGGGTGTCCCGTATCTCGACGTCAAGCCGAAATCGGGTGATAGGCCAAGTCATAATAGTTATCAGAAAAATATTTTAAAAGTCATGTGTTATGTAAAATTATAAGCATTTAAAAAAAATCAAAAAAATTTACACCCTGTGACGGTCTTTTCACTCCTATTGCTAAAATTTTTAATTTTTTTATTACTATTATGTAATCCTGAATAATGCTTCTGTAAACTTTTGTCCAAAATTCAAAGTCAACTGCTCCAGCTTGGAAGAAACTGTCACTTTTTGACCAAACCAAGTATTCAAAATCGATACTTTGCCCAGTTTTAACTAACTGTTTTTTTTTTCTTAATATTTTTCTGATAACTATTATAACTTGGCATATCACCCGATTTTGGCTTGACTTCGAGATACGGGACACCCTGTATGTGTGACCTGAAAAGTATGTAGGAATGTATTATTATCAAAATCATGTCGATGTGCAAAATTTCAGCTCGATTGGATGACGGAAAGTGTTAATTTTTACTTCTAAGATTTTTCTAGAATCAAGACAGGCGGTGAAGTTAATATCGTCACGTGTCATGGTTAGGGAGGAATGAATGAAAGCACTCGAAATTAATTAGGGATTTATTTATTAATGATTAATTAATTATTCAATATACAAAATCACTTAACACGAATTATAATAATCTAATTTTATTTAAATCACACTGTTTCGTAATTTATCACTCATCTATAAATTCTTTATTGTCGCTGGGTAATACGTATTTAACAATATTATTCAAAATAACATTCCACGCAATTTTTGACCGTATTAATCGCTCCGATGTATTTTGCCACTTAGATAAGTACTTCGCTCAATTATTCGCTTTATTTATCCCTTCGATTCCCTCACAATCCGGCTGGCCACACCGGACATCGTCCGCGGCTCGCGCGTACTTCGCACTGATTTTGCACTAAACGGACTGTCAACTCTGTTGTTCCGTGGCCCGCGCCATATTTATACCCGAGAATGCTGGTTTTTCCGTACTTTTTAGATTTTTCTAGTGTTAAGGGAATGCCCTCATTACTTTTCAGTTGCACCATGCGTTTCTGGTCATTTCCCGATGGTTGTATATCACCCTAGGCTGTTCTCGATGTTTCGATAGTATTATGATATATTTTACATGATATAATTACAAGGAATTCGGACGGTTAAAAATCTCGCTACGATATAAAGGATTTAAAAAGTGCTTGATGAAATACTTTAGCATACTCGTAAATCAAATAAAGCAGGAGAGTAGTTTTATGAAAATGTTCAGGTTATATCTTAAGTACTTGTGAGTAACGTATAATGGGATATAGAAATAAGATATACGAGTAAAACAACAACGCATCATGAGACATAAGGCTAAACCTAATAACCCGTATCCACGAAATGAGCCATACTGTGAAGTCTCGGAGATTAGAGAAACAATTCTGAGATCTATTTATTTTACAAATTTACCGGTTATTTATCGGTAATTAGAGAGATGTCAAAATATTAATATTTATATCATGAGAACGCGGTGGTGGGAGACAAATTAAACAATCGAAATAAATTAATGTTTTAATTCATTACAAAACTCACTCAAGATTTTCTAATTGCTTTTGAGATAAGTATCAGAACGGAAAAACATCCATTTTGTAGAGTTTCGTGATAAATAAAAAGACAAATTCTGATGCCTGTGAAACCATACCTCATGATTGTTTTTATATTGCATATTATTTTGTTGATAATACTTTTTTTTTATTTGTCTTTTTTTTTATTTTTAATCGGAAATCCAACAGCTAACAATAATTAAGTAAATACAAAAAATGGGAAACATAAAAGCCAAATTACAGGTTTTCACTCGTAGTGACAAAATATCATGTTTGCGTGGTGTACGTATATACGACGTAGTATATTGATGAAACTATATATAATTAATTTAATGGAAAATAGAATATTTTATTTGAAAATGGATCGATGGAAATTGAAAATGAAAATGAATGGTTCCCAGTTAAATTCGTGTTACTAAATCTTTAATTTCTTTCAAGGGTTTCGTTTACCTCCCACAGCCACGATACAGTGACGATATTATTATATTGTACTGCGCAGTTACAGATTGTATGCACTGTAATACGACTCCAGCTAAACTTCAAGAATCGAATCTTAACATATTCATAGGGTTTGTGTATAATATCCGCTGTTCCAATACATAAATAGGTATACATATTATATTGAACAAATTAAAAAATCAAATTCAGTTGTCTTCCAGGACCCTAGAGAATATATTCGTATATAGATACTTCAGACCAGCTCCCCATATATCCCGCACACACTTTGCTTAGAGCAGGTTACGTATACATGTCGATCCTTTCAGGGTCTGTACTAAACAAAATCACATTAACCCCACCATCCCCTATTTTAAATTATAGCTAAATCTGATTTCCGGGTAACGTCGGGCTCGAACCGCCGGCATGATGTAGTACGAAACTCATCCAAATTGTGTAACAGAAAACCATAACTCTTAATTCTGATCTGGGAGTTTACCTTTGAAAATTCTAGGCTGTATTTTGAAAACTCCGAGAGTTTTAACACTGTTCAGTCTCCCGAGTTGGGCTGTTGTAGTTCGGCCCGAAGTGTTCTGAGGAAGATTCGCGAATCTGAGAGTTTGAACTCAATTTATTCTTGGAGTCACGCTGCAGTAGTCCATTCCAGTGATTCAAAAACCATGCAGCAAAAGCATACTGATGTAAAAGGATATCATAAATATACTTATGTATCTACTCAAAACTACAAAACAGAAGAAATTTAAACAATGATTTCAATACATAAAACAATTTCAAAATATATATAAATATAATTAATATTATTGTTCATTGTTTTCATCACTTATTTCTTTAAAATACAAACATTGGCCTTGGTACTTAGCAGCAGTGTTGTGGTTAAGTATTGGTTTAAAATACCTTGTTTTCGATACTCACAATAACACATCAGCCCTGATGATGGACCCGGATGGATCGAAACGTCGACCGGTAAGGTCGTAATAACACGGTATAAAAGCCCAGAAGACACAAACCAGAAGACTATGAGTAGCCGTGAAAACCGAAGAATATTTTAAAATATTTTAAAAATGAATGATTAAAATTAAGAACAAATATGAAAAAAAATTAGTATATATCTAACATTTGTAAAATGAACCTGGTTATTTATAATATTCAATTTACTTTTAATACTTGTTTTTTCAAATTTAAAAATGAATTTACTAGTTTAAAAAAATCACCCATAAAAACCAAGTTTTTATTATTCTCCCTTTCTCATTGAAACAGGTTTCGCGCCTACTCCACGCGTCGGGCTCGAAAAATAAACAATATGTAAATCTAATTTAGAATCATTAGAAATTAGTAAAGCATGCAATAGTAAACAAAATATTATTAATAATCAATTGAATTTGACTACTAGCCCAATTCTAAAAATTTTTCCAATAATTTCGAGTAATGAAGAACTTCAGTAATAATATTTTTTTTCTAATACTTTTTCAAATAATTTGGAAAAACATGGAACAAAAGACATTTCATTGGAATTTTTTGACAATTATACAATTATACAGCACCCTGATGATGGAATGGTAATTTCTGAAACATGTTGGTGAAAAAAACTCACATAAAAGTAGATACATATATACAAATAAAATAATCATTAAAATAAATAAGTCGTTAAAATTTCGAAACATCCAAAATCAAGCTATAATTATTAAAAAAATTTAAACGAAAATTTGTAAGATGATTTTTATCATTGCCACGAGTCTGCATGCAAAGTTTCAGCTCGATTGGATCACGGGAAAAGGGTTAAAAATTGATCCAAAGTTTTTTCGGCAGACAAGCAGACGCTACGAGTAAAAAGAAAGGGAGTAAAAAGCTGACTGTGTGCAGTTGTTTACATGAGCAATATGAACATCTCATTTGTATGCATTTACCATGGAATTGCATATATTGACAAATTTAGCCCGTACACGGAGCCCAGAACTTCCCAGTACTCAGTCTTCGAAAAACAAAAATAAAAAAGCCAAACATTTTCTTCGATACCAGAAATAAAATTCCAATTGGCAGAAAATATGTGACGGTTTTAGTGTTGCTAATAAAATAAAAATACAAATTGAAAAATATTTTCTGCTTCGCGCGTAAGTCAAAGTAGCAATAGCTTGATACCATATACATTTCTGGGGGCGGTCGAAAAGTTCGCCGGCCCGGCGGAAACATTACGGCGCAATTACACTGCCAATGGACGCAACTAATTTCCCCACCCTCTCGAACCATTGCAGGTCTTAGCGCAATATTTCTCTTTTAAAATTAATTAAGCCTTCCGCGATAAATCTGGAAAATGCAGCGAGCGGGAGCAATAAGGGTAGCAGTGAGAGTAGCCATGTTACGGAAAATGCTACAGAAACATTAAATGTGCAATTCAAACTCGGTTACGGTCGGCGCCAGACAAATGTGCACGAGCCGTACTGATATACGTATATAATATTAATAATTGATCACATGCGTGTTAGTCTTGTCGGGAACGGAAAATGCTACAGAAACATTAAATGTGCAATTCAAACTCGGTTACTGTCGGCGCCAGACAAATGTGCACAAGCCGCACTGATATACGTATATAATATTAATAATTGATCACATGCGTGTTAGTCTTGTCGGGAACGGAAAATGCTACAGAAACATTAAATGTGCAATTCAAACTCGGTTACGGTCGGCGCCAGACAAATGTGCACAAGCCGTACTGATATACGTATATAATATTAATAATTGATCACATGCGTGTTAGTCTTGTCGGGAACGGAAAATGCTACAGAAACATTAAATGTGCAATTCAAACTCGGTTACGGTCGGCGCCAGACAAATGTGCACAAGCCGTACTGATATACGTATATAATATTAATAATTGATCACATGCGTGTTAGTCTTGTCGGGAACGGAAAATGCTACAGAAACATTAAATGTGCAATTCAAACTCGGTTACGGTCGGCGCCAGACAAATGTGCACAAGCCGTACTGATATACGTATATAATATTAATAATTGATCACATGCGTGTTAGTCTTGTCGGGAACGGAAAATGCTACAGAAACATTAAATGTGCAATTCAAACTCGGTTACGGTCGGCGCCAGACAAATGTGCACAAGCCGTACTGATATACGTATATAATATTAATCATTGATCACATGCGTGTTAGTCTTGTCAGGAACAATGTGCATGTTTGTTCCATGTGTCATCAATTATTGGTGGAAGTGTAGCAATACTATGGTTGAGGTGTATAGTGTTGTGGATATAGTGGTGTAGTGTTGGTCCCGACGAAGAGACGGGTACGTCTCGAAACCGGTAGACCTAAAATCTGGTAGTGGTTCTTACAAAGTTAACTAACAATCTGTAATAAAATATTTAATCATATTAGGCGCATGATCATTAGCAAACGAAAAAATAACGAATAATGGCGGCTTATACATTACAATATACGATTAGGTCTTTAGTTTCGTTTGTTTAGTTAATTTTTCTTATACCATTCACAATTATATAAAGTAAAATTAATTAATATTTGTTTTACGATATTGTATGTGGCATAATTTTGATGTTATATAAACACATTTAAAAAAAAAGGATTATTTGTTATCAAATTTTTTTTTTGTAAATCTTCGAAAACCGGTCAAAGGCGGTTTTTATGAAATAATGAAATTTGAAAACTGGTTTTTCAAAAGATCGGTTATTGTATATCTAAGCCCTAGGTATCACAAAAAATTAAAAAATCTTAAATTTTTCCACTCGAAGAGAAAAATATTTAAGTTCTGTAATTTTGGAAGAAAATCTTTTCGTTAATTTTTGCAATGATCCCTTACAGAAATTTCAATTTTTTATATGTTTATGTAGATAAAATAATAATATACATGTGTTACATCAAATTATATCTCAAAAAAACTATGAAAATTTCCTTCTCATATTTAATTTTATAAAATACTAGCTGTGCCCGCGCGGCTTCACACGCGTTGATTTTTAGTAACTGTTTGGATCGTCATAGAACTTTCGCGAACCTTCTAGAACATTCTCCTTCCAGAACTTTCAAGAAATTTATTGAATGTTCAGGAACCTTCTAGACACACCGATACATTCCGCCACTCAGTTTAGTTTTATAGAATTTTCGGGAATTTTCTAGAACCTTCTACTTCCAGAACTTTCTAAAGCAGGTTTTTCGGAACCTTCTAGACTCACAGTCGGCGTACACTATTTGCATCGTCATAGAACTTTCGCGAACCTTCTAGAACATTCTCCTTTCAGAACTTTCAAGAAATTTATCGAATGTACAGGAACCTTCTAGACACACCGACTCATTCCGCCACTC
The DNA here is from genome assembly GCA_016648135.1 of Agrypnia vestita. NCBI lineage: Eukaryota > Metazoa > Arthropoda > Insecta > Trichoptera > Phryganeidae > Agrypnia > Agrypnia vestita. Next base: position 349,451 of record JADDOH010001028.1, on the reverse strand, counting down.
AGTTTAGAACCTTATAGAATTTTCGGGAATTTTCTTGAACCTTCTACTTCCAGAACTTTCTATAGCAGGTTTTTCGGAACCTCCTAAACTCACAGTCGGCGCGCCTATTTTGAAACAATCCGAAGCATTTGCGACCTTCCTATAACAAAAAAATGTGCCAGAAAGCACATTTTCGTCACCTACTTCCACCCACGCACAGCCACCCCCACCAAACTCGCTTATTTTCGATGTGACACCAAGGACTCTCCACCACCATCACCACCGGTGGGTGGATGTAGCTGGTTGTGGAGAAAACTTTGCGGGTAGGGAAACATGGGTTTCTTTATATATAATATATATATCTTGATTACATTTAAAATTAAAATGATGTACAATAAGAAAAATAAAGTAGTTAACTTTTGATGGTTAACTTTGAACTGGTTACGTTGTTTTCTTTCTTTTTGAGAATTGAAACCTGAATCCAATTATGACGTTTTTTGACATGTCATGATTTAAGACTAGGGGCGCGAAATGCTTTGTAATATTAATTAAACCACGCGTACATTTAGCTGCTTTTCTCTGAACTGGGCAATGTGTATTTTGGCCGCACAGCGGACGCTCACTGCAACACGCAACCCTCGGGCATTTATTTCTTCGAAGATAATAAATTCTTCAACCCTCAGTCACGACAGCGAGTAAAGCCTTTGCTGCACAAGCAAACGAGTATTTGACATGTACATAATGTATGTGCACGTGTTGTATATGCATTTCCTTCACAACGGGTGTAACAGATTTATCATTCCTTGCGGCTCATACATATTACTTTCTTGCTTTAAAATTCATTCATAATCATAAGAAAGTGGTTCTTTAGAAATTTTAATAATATCAGATGTAATACGTATCTACTGAAATACAAATATTAGATTTTGGGTGCGAAATAATACTGTCACGGGATCAGGACTGTGGGAAGCAAATTAAAACACTGGAAATTAATTGAAAATGGACTAGAACTTAATCGGAGCACCGTTTTTTATATTACACCAATTTTGTAATGGTAATTCATACGGAAAATGCACTTTTGTCTTTCGCCAGGTAGTTTTGCCCAGTTTCGCAAGTACTCACTCTGGGCTTGTCTCTGGTAAATTCGTTTTTCTAAGGTTGCTTCTACGTCACATTGTCAAACAGCAAATAAACAATACGTGTGGCTTGTCATCGCTTTTATACATAAATGTTGGTTCGCGATACATAGAGAATATTTGATCTTCGAGAATAGTTCAATTGATTCTAGATTCATGTGGACTATTCGAAAGGCTTTGATAATTTGTAGTTATCATCGTTTTAGAATTTTAGACTTTCCCAACAGTTTTATTCAAATATAAATCATGTGCAGAAAAACTAACCCATAAAAACCAAGTTTTTATTACTCTCCCTTTCTCATTGAAACAGGTTTCGCGCTTAATTCACGCTTAATTAAACAATATATAAATCGTTAAAATTTCGAAAAATCAAAAATTATGCTATAATTATTAATTTTTTAAACGAAAATTTGTTAGATTTTATTTATAATTGCCACGAGTCTGCCTGCAAAGTTTCAGCTCGATTGGATCAAGGAAAAAGAATTAAAAATCGATCCAAAGTTTTTTCTGCAGACAAGCAGACGCTACGAGTTAGAAGAAAGGAAGTAATTTACATGAAAAATAATCATTCAACCATGACGAAAAATAATTGGAGAATTGTCAACTTTTTATTTTTTGGTTTAACCTTATTTTTAAAATAATAATAAATGGTATTACAAAATAATTAAAATTGTTTGACGGGGTTACCACACAGTTTCACTTAATGGAATATAACACGAACAGCTGTCAAAATGAATTTGTTTCACGTCTGTGTGCAATACAACAGGATAGAATTAAATTATTATCATAGTAAATATAAAAATGTACTTATCAGATTAGGAATTTCATTAAAAAATAACTGTTGTTCGTATTATCCTAACGGTTCGTGCATTTACATGATAATTTGTATATTGAATTAAAAAAGCTACCTACCTTAGAACAGGTATTTATATATGCATAGCAAGATAGGTAGTGGCTGGGAGGCTTTTTACCTATTGTTCTATGCCTGTGTTTATTAAGTAATGTAAATATATTAAGCATATAATAATCATGTAATTGATAAATACCAATTTATCGGCGTTTATTCATCACACATTATGGTCAAATGAATTGATTACAAAGTCACTAAAACTAATAAATTTATCTGTTAAATTTGAAAAATTATATTTTGCTGCTACGAGTGCTCGAAAAAACCGTAAAATATTTTTTTGTTTCCTGTTATTATTAAAATATATTTCTTTCTCCACTATTGTTATTAAAATATTGTATAATTTTAATTTTGGCTTTCTGGGTGGCATATGGGTTTTAATATGAAAACCCACAAAAAAGTGTCTTTTGATCAGTCAAAACTCTTAATTATAAGAGAAAAATTTGAGATATTTTTTCTGAATTTTATAAATCAATCCAACTTTTTTGATGGCAATGCCATTTTCATCATCAGCTACTGTGCCTTAAAAATTTATTTTAATAACAATAAATAATAAAATAATCATATTTTTGGTTCCATTTTATCCTATAAAAAATTAATGGATTTTGATAAATATTTTAAAGAACAAATGGAGAAGAAATGTGTCGAGTTTCACTTTTATAAATAATTTGTAAGCATTGCTTAGACTGCTTTCTTACTTGCAGGAATTTATTATTTTAGTGTTTCTCTTAAAACGCAAGGAGTGAGAAATGAAGTATCAAGAATAATACTAATAACATTATAATTATGTGTCCGCTTATCTCAATTTATCTTTGTACTTTAATTAATGTAGTTGAAGTATTAAAGGTGCAGATAAAATATTTTAAATACGCGGATGAATGAGTTCGGAATATAAATACAAGAGTCATTGAACACGAAAGATACCTAAATATTGTACACTATTCATAATTCGCAATTCATTTCAAAGAAAATAACCATGCATTTGACCAATCTTCGGGTTTAATGTACCATAGAAATTACATAGGTGTACGTCTCAATAATGTAGAAGCCTTAGAAATAAAAAAATCATTAAAAATAAATAAACAATATTCACTTAATAAACAACTATATTTTATTATTTATAACCCAATTTTAGATATATTTCCCTTCCAATTAAATACACGTTAAACAAAGAGTCATTTTATATCTCGCCACAATGTGTTTGCTTCGTGTGAAAAAAAATAGAGTATTTCAATGCTGAAAATTTGCAAAGGGATTGGAAGAGAGAAAGAGGTAAATTATAATGTCAATGGATATTTAATTGATTTTTTAAGAGAAATATATTATAAAGAGCAAATAGATAAATTTATTTGGTTATTCAGTAGTTCACTACCAAAGAGATTGTTTTTATTTTATTATTTAAACTGAAAATATTATTTTTTTGAATATTATCTGCAATATGCACTGTTTTTCTGATACTGGAATTTATGAAAATGTTTTCCATTTTAAAATGTTACTTATTCACTTATTTCCAAGGAAACAAACATCTCTCTCCGATGTAATGTAGGTATCACATTTATGTTCTTAAAAAAATTACTTAACATTATCTCACCACGAGTTCCACAGAAGGGCATTGGTACATTAATCAGTGTTTGTACATACACATATTCACATTAATTATTATAAAAAATATCAATAATTTATTCCACATACTCCTCGAAAATCTAAAAGTTGTAGAGATGACGGTCATTTTTTATAAAATATAAAAAAATTCCATTCGATAACGCTCGAAAAAATTTCATAAATAATTTTTTGACAGTTGACATTTCCATAACGATTATAATCGGATCGGTCCGGGCATAGAGAATTCTGCACTAAGAAAAAAGTCATTGACAATACAAACCATAAATCATTTATTTTCAATTTTTCATGTCCACGGCACGTGTCGTGTCAAATATTGAGTGGGGTTTATGTTTTTATAACTAGAGAAAAAATTTAAGGCAACTCAGGTGCTCAGATGAATCGAATCGAATTTTAGACATTAAAAAATCCATTATAAAATAGATATATAATTATAGATATTAATTATTGTATTTTTTTTTATTACTATTGATGTATTTTTATAACGTTGCCAATCTTTAAAGTTTAAGGTATATTTTATGTATTTATTAAGGAATCTTAACAGTTTTTTAAACATGTAATGTAAAAGCATAGTGTTCATTTATAGATCAATCATAAAGATTCACAGATGTTAAGAACAAAGTTAGATAAGATATTTTTAAGTTTATGATTTTAAATTAATTAATGAAAAGTAGTTAGCAACAAACAATGTTAAGACTGAATAATGGTAAGTGATTGAATGTGAAAAAAGAAAAAGTATATCAAGAAATGAGTTAATTAATGGGAGAAAAAGGATGAGGAGAAAGGAGTAAGGATAGAGGTGGAGGAAGAGAAGATTAGATATAGTGAGTGATTGGTCAAAGTTGATTTAGTAGATGTAATCTAAAGCATTCTTTTAAATTCAGTAAGACCAATGTTAAAGAGGTCAATATCGATACAATTATTATTTAAAATTGTCATAAGCTTTACAAAACGATACAATTATTAAAAGCTGATTGCTATATATTGTGTACCAATATGTAACATGTCGTATGAGATAAGCTGTAAAATGGCCATATTCACTCCATTCTCACATATGGTAATTATTTCACTTGTTTGTTACTTTTATCTGTTATGAATTTGTATTCTAGATTTTTCTCTTAACCTTGATTATTTTTACATATTATATTTTATATATTTTTACTGTATCATAATTTTATAGATTTTTTAGTCATGCTTGTCACTTTGTTGTGTTTTTCTTTCTCTTTTTACCAAATAACTTTTTTTTTGTTTTTTCTTTGCATTCCAATTAATTCTTATTTTTATCTTTAACATTTATTTTTGCTTTCCACTTGGTGGATCCATATGAAAGACGCCGTTTTGATAAATAACTATCATTTGCATTTATTTCCATCTTTTTCCTACATCCCGCATGATAATTTATTTTTTTAATATCTTTTGCTCTTGATTTTCATCTTACTGACTTTCTTTCAAAATAAATATTCGATGTCAATCTAAGGGAATAAAATGTTTACAACAATACATACTTTAGAACAGGTATTTCTATATACCTATCGGTACTTACGTTACAAAAAATACGTCGGTAGTTAAAGATTCATTAATAGATTAAAAAAAAACTAATTACGATTTAAAAAAATAAAAAATCTGTGCATGGTGTCTGTTTATTTCTCTATGTAAAACAATCATTATTTTTGTTTATGTAAAACAATCATTATTTCTATGTAAAACAATCATTATTTTTGTTTTAATGAAATAATGCAAACATTTTAATTACGTATAGTGCGGCCGGCCGTTGGTTACAGAACAAACCTGACTTGTTTGTCAAAATACAGGGAAAAGGACAAAAATACACCATTTATACTTTTATTAACTGTCTTATTGTCTTATTTTAAAAGATTTTTGATTTTCAGATGATATGATTTCAACGTCGCCTTCCACTTGTTCACGTTGGAAAGTATGAATATAAACTGTCGACCATTCTACTTCAATATTTATCAAAAAAAATACACAAATATGTCACAATAATCTCAAACCTGAAATCAAAACAGTCCACCCCTGTAGAAATTGAAAGTGAAACGATTGAAACCCTTACCTCGAACAAAATTCGAAAGAAGGCAGTTAGAACTATCAGAGTATATTAATATTCCATAAATTTTATTTTGGGACTATTTAGAACCTTTTTTTTGCTATGTACCTTAAAAAAGGAATTAAATAATTTTTCGAAAAAAAAATTGATTTTATTATTTGTTTATATTTACTTATATTTTTCGTTTTCTCGGAAAAACCTTTCCAACGTCAGGGTTTTTTATGTATGCCAAAATAACAAAATGAATGATTTCTTTTGTTTTTATGGTTTTCTAAATTATTTTTAAAATAATTTTTAATTATTATTGCTGAAATTTTTGACTACACACAATTATCGGAATTTTTTAAGAATTGGACTAGAATAATTTAGAAAAACAAAAAAAACATTCATTTTGATATTTTGACATTTATAAAACAATGGAACGGTTCTTCCGAAACATGTAGGTGTAATTAAAATAAAATTAGATACAAACACATTTAAAAATCATTTAATGTCGATCTACAAAGATGCTCAACCAAATGAAAAAAAAATATATTTCGCACTACCCTATTAAATATTTATGCTATCTTCTTTATTTGGCAAAATTAAAATTATTAATTTTTTGACAAATACCATGTTTCGAGTTAGGATAATAATTGTAATTCTAAATGTGTATAATATAACTTTTCGTGACTTATTTTATCATCGTGTATTTTCTGATGTCGCATAAAGTTTATTTTAATATAATTTAGTAATGCAACTCTTAGATGCGATATTGCACATTTAAGACCTCGCACTGCGACGATCGAAAATACATTTTATCATTCCATAACATCGTACATAAAATAGAACATCGGGGAGCATTTTTATTTCCAACGCATAGAATACGCCATAAACCACATTCTCTTCTGAGGCTCTTTCGCAGGCTTAATTGACAAATACCCTTCGCAAGGCGCCTCGCTGTATGATTTTTCTATTCAATATTTTCGCTGAAAACGTAATACCCGCGTGCCTTCACGTTCCCGCTCCCGTCCGATGTGACGGGAAGCGCCGCACGCTACGTGATCGCGCGGGGCCCGTGAATGGATGGCTTCCGGTATTTCCGGTTCACTTTTTTGCCGAATTCATGATTTCTCTATTTTTTGGATGCCGTCACTCTTACGTACGTCTCCGTGACGCCAGCGCTCGGGAACATATGTACAAACATTTTTGCGGGGTTTGTTAGATAACACAATCGGTGGGGGAAAAAATCTTGCATCACAGGGGTGTGGAAAACTGTGTTGTGGTTTTATTTGTACAACTATTATTAATTTAATATTATTTTCAGCTTAACACAAACACAGGGATTACACGCCCATAAATTGTGCATGATAGTATAATATAATTACATCTAAATACTATTATATTATGTTACATTATTATATTTCAAGAGTATAATCACAACATAAAGTTGTTTTGTCTATTACATCATCATATTGTCAATTGGGATTAATTATAGATATCTTACAAAGAAGAAGCTATTGATATACGCGAAATGTGGATGGAAATCTCTCGTACGATAACTCGGGGCTTACAACCTGAATGAGCTGGTTTTAGTGATCACTCTACACAATGCAACGTTCACTAATTCTACGTAAGAACATCCACACAATATCAAATTTTTAAAGTTCTATATATTTGTTCCGAATCAAGGAATCTTTTGTATACTTCAATAATTTATGCTAGTGATAACTGCTGTTTTTTTCTCATTAACTATTTATTATACATTACGCAACTGGTAATGATATTACCAGTTGCGCAATATTGTATGTCATATTTTCAATTGCAATAATTTCGCTGTTTTATTGTAACAGAAATGTGAATAAATGAGTTGAGATATAAATATATGAGAAAAGATCCACTTTTATTGATTGACATGGCTATTATGTACTTCGTGGTGCAACGTGATTATTTCAATCAACACATAATTAAACTTTGTAATACACACAATGAGTTATAATCATCACTACTGTAGTTTCGAAAGCAGTCCCACTAGTCATCAGGTGTAATTAAGAACTAACCTAAGTTGTACAGAAAGTGTAAATTATAAAAAAAAAATTCTGTGAACTTCTTCGAGAAGGGCAGTGGGTCGCGTAGTGGAGATGCTCGTTTTAGTCATTAGAGGAAACAAATCTAAGACCGGAGACATCTGGTGGAATGTGATGTTCATAAGTGTTTTCTCACAATTTAATTTCTTTAGAATTTCAATGGTTTACTAATTTTTAAAAGATAAAAAATCAACACGTAATTTTGAGAGTTCAATATTTTAGTATCCAAACCAGGATAATCGTTTCGGCAGAGTGTCATTATCAACTGATAAACATAGAAAATTTTAGTTAATTTATATATTTGGTTGAATTGTGGGTTTTTTGAATTTGCTTTAATTATTTGGTGAAATGATGAGAATTTACATGAATAATAATACAATCAATACAGTTATTGGTTTTACCATTATACGTAAGTATAGTAAGAAAGTGTAGAAAATAGTGAGAATATTGATGCAACACGAATTCCGTGTTCACATTTCTATTTAAATAATTACATTAATAATTATAATCATAATAATTATTATTATTATTAAATACCAATCAATAAAAATAAATAAATTACTAAAGGAGATATTAATTATTGTTTAACATTAACAGTACAGAATTTTAAAAATATTTAACACAAAACTTGAGTTGATTTATGTTTTATTACTTCAATCAATTCGCGGAATGTAAAAATATAAAAAGAAACTTATAAAACATTCATATTTTCATCGTAAAGATGTAATAAAATAATCTAGATGTTGTTTTTAGAATAAATTTTGAAATAGACGTTGTTTTTTTAATTCTTTTAGAATTTCATTTTTAGACTTATTAAGATATTTTACTTTTGAAGATTATTTTGTTTGACTTTTCATAAATGTTTCAAAATAAATTCACGTTAGTTCACGAGTCTATATATTTTGGCGGTCCGAAAGTTATCCGTCATTCAACGCTTTAAACTTAAAATTTTGCCTTTTTTGAAAAATGAACATAAATACTCAGTCATGATGTACAATAATTTTGCTATTTAATCTATCAGTTTTTTATTTACGACTAATTAAAAAAGTAATTATAACATTTTTGTCACAATTTTAGTTTCCACAGAACAAATTGACAAAAAATTATGGATCATAGAAATGCTGCGAGAAACGTCCTATCAGCAACGTGATTATTTTTATATAACTAGTGAAGTCACTTAAACGCAGGCTTCGTTTCGACCGCTATGAATTATAATGTACAAATCAATTGGTTTCTGAAAGATAAATTTATCCTTGGCCTGTCTATCCTCTACTTACATATAATATTCTTCTAGACGTTAGTGTGATTATCTTAAATAGTTGAATCTCGTTTCATAATTTTCAGGAACATTTAATCAGAGTTCGAAAGAATTTCATTGGCTTATTATATATTTTTGTGTATGAATATCATAGTTCTGATCCCATACAACATGCCCATATTCTAGATTGCCTTCTTCCAAGAATTAACAGAGGGTATTATTGACTTGAGGCTTATTGATAGGCTTCGTGTATCTTATAGTAAATGTGAGATGTATTGAATTAATATTTAGATACGGAAGTACCCAAGGGCCTCGACTAGGTCGCCTATTATACAATTACTATTTGGATGATACACTAATGATTTTTTCTTAATGGTACAATGACCTATTAAATATTAAATAGACCATCATCATCTGATCATAGAAAACTGAATACAATCTAAGGTTTTCCGAACATTGGACGTTATAAGATTATTTTGAAACAACTGTGAACTGGAGGAATGCATGTGAAAATACAAGAATATTAGAGATAATTTATTTTTTTTCAAACCAATAGATGGATTTAAGCCCTACTATAATGCGATAATTAACTTTTTTTATTGAACTCACCTCAAGAATATCAACTCACTAAGTATTGTATAATTCAGGTTTATTATAAATGTGGTGACACTATCGAGAAATGATAATAATAGGTTTTTATTTAAGCTTGATGAGACAAGATTCTTACCTCGCCATATAGATATATATACATACAAGTAAAAATAGAAAACCAAAAATAGACATACAAGTATAACAAGAAATAAAAACATGTTTAAATTGAAAATAGAAAGTAGAAAATAATAATTAAAATAATAATAAAAATATGTTATGAAATATTTCCAAATGACTTCTGAAAAAATATAATTTCTCGCACGTTACGGGCTAATATTTTATTTTGCTTGTATTTTTCTATAAAACGACACCATTAAGTAATTTTTGTCAGACGACAGATGAGGTCGTTATTATGTAAGGCATAAATCAAAAGGTTTTAAATGTGCGATGATGATTAAAAAAAAACTTTCTAATAATTCGTTTATCATTTTAAAAATGTTAAAAATCACACCATCTTCCCACAAAAATGGTTTGAAATAATACATCTACTTACGAGTATATGTCTTTTGTGCATATTTATTGTATTTTATAGTTTTAATTAAGGAAAAAAAAACAAACAAAGTTGTCACAAGTTTTATCCATTATGTGTACACTATATTTATGAGTCTGTGCGCAACTCAGCAAAAATTTAATATCGGCCATTCATATTGGCGATGTTTTCTTTCTTGTGAAAGAACTTGAGAAACTTGTGGATCCAGGATTAGGCTTTTTAATCATGAGGATCTGAGGAATCATCCTTATGAGGGACAGTTTTGCTCAGACATGAGGATCAGGCGACTATACGAGGGTGCAACTGATGGTGTTACTGACCCAATATCGGCGTTTGAACACGGAATGTGAAATGAATAAGTTAAGATGGGAAAGACGGGTTCTGGAAGAAAAGAAAGATCAGAAGGAAAACACGCTCTTACCTTTGTCCTTTTGATCTAGGTCGAAGAAACACTACGCTTGTTTTCTCCCTTATCAGAAAGGCAGTAGATCAGGGATTTTATGGCACCTTAATCCTTATCCGAAGGCTTTATGATCACGTAAAACTGGGCCCACACACAAACTCAGAACAAAACACGTCAAACAACAAGACAGTTCAAAGTTGAATGGTAATGTCATAGATAAAAGGTTTTAGTAGAGCGTGCACTGTGAAAAGGTGTAAGGAAGGTGGTTGTGTTCAGTGACATCTGGTCCTGTTCAAAAAGATCGAACAATTGGTATACCGTTGTTTATTGCCTTCTTTCGAAAGACGTCTGTCAAAATTTCAGAAAAATATATCTAGTAGCTTTATTTTGATTACTGTTGAAAAAGGGCAAGTTTGTGATTGTTTGCGTCATGGAAAAATAACAATATCAGTATATGATATGATTTTTTTTAATGATGGATATGCTTGTGATAAAATAAAGATAAGTTTTTATGCCATTTATAAGGGTCATGCACCTTTGATGAGTATCATCAGATATTGGTGTCCATTGTCTCCAGTTTCTTTTCAAAATAAATAATTCTCTAATTAAGGCTACCAAAACGCTACGCTAGTTAAGTGGCGCTGTTTTTATAGGCCAATCAGCTCACAACATATATAATTATATATGTAACAATGCATGGCCGTAATGCTTCCAAGAAGATGCGCTTTTCTTACAGCGTAATCTCGCGGCTGAAATATATATAAAGGAAAGGTAATTTGAGATGGTATGGCCACGTTGGTCGCAGAACACCTGATCATATTGTTAACTGGGCGATCTCCGTGGATCTTCCCCCAATTACATCCAAAGGAAGACCAATAATTTCATGGGTGGTGCAAAGGGTTGGTCAGATGCATAAGCGTGGATTGGGTTATGTTACCGAGGATGTAAGAATATTAAGCCTAAGGACGAGGAAATCTGATCCCAACACTCGACGATGACAGTGAGTTGTGATGAAGCTAGGGAAAAAAAAGAATAAAATAATGATCTCATAGGCTTTAAACCTACGTATAATGCACATTCACGCACATTACACACACAAACAAACATAACCTTTAAGTAAGTAATTTTATAGATGTTATTGTAAGCGATTAAAAGATGTATGGAGCAGATATTATTCAAACGCTTTAATCTTTTACTTTGTAAAATATCTTCATGCATTGTAACCTTCAATTCGAATAACTAAAAAATAAAAAAAAAAATAAAAAAAAAATAAGAATTTTAAAGTTAACTTTTTGTGAACATTTCATTTAACAATACTATTTCAGAAAACATTGCAACATTTTTCATAAAAAAATCTTTGTAGAGGAGAATTAGGCATGTGTTTTGAATTAAATACAGCAAGAATATTGAAATAACCAACTAATGTAAAACTTATATTCAAACATGTTAAGGTATGTCATTCTCGACAAGTAATATTCACATTGGCCTAACATATTATCACAAGATTCCAAAAATCGAGGAGAAAGGCACATAATTGAATATTTACGAAAGGTCTGAAAGAGTCTAGAAGAAAACAATGTGAACTTTAATACGCCAGGAGTTTGTAGAACTTGAGAACGCGGAAAACACGCACGGCCAACAAAGTTGTTTTCACAGCGAAGCAAGACCATAGAGTAACACTTGTGAAAGTGGCAACTAGTGTGAATTGTAAGCGGTCAGAGGACTGAATTTAGATAGTATCAACCGGGCTTTCGACAGCGATTAATGTGATAAGATACAGCGAGATAAAATGCTCACAGAGGTGAAAATATTCTAGAAGACAATTATAAAGCATTCCACAAATGAGTGATTAGCGCGAAATTAATGTGAATCAAATAATAGTCCTCTATTGCGTCAAGTGACTTTTTTGCATTAAAATAGTGAGTCTACGTAGTATGTATAGACAACTTAATTAAAAGTTTTTTTGTTAATTACTATCAATCCTCTGAAACAAGAGCAAAATATCATTAAAACTACGTTCAATCAGAAATAAATTACATACGGTGAGCCGGATACAGTGCGGCACCTGTCGGATCAATTTCAAACTAGCAATGTAATACGTCCGCCACACACCGTCAGAGGGCTACACCGGAACAACTGGGGCCACATAGCGGAGCGTGATGCTGAGCGCCCCACTGCACAAATTTCTACCCTGTGTAACGTACTTCAATCTAACTTTACAATTTGATCGTAAATTGTTACCGCGCATTTCTCTGTTATCTATTTTATTCAACTCAACAAGTGTTCTTAATTCTTCTTCTTTTTATGGTGCCATCTGCTATCGGAGGTCGGCTATCATTATGGCGATTATGAATTTATTTATCGCCGCACGGAACAACTCAGTCGAGTTACACTTGCATCAGTCCCTCAAGTTACGTAGTCATGAGATGCAGTGTCTTCTTACGCTTCTTATACCACGTATTTTCTCCTGGATGCTGAGTTGATTTAGAATATGTTTTGGTCCTCTCATTAAATGTCAGAGATACTCCAGCTTTCTTATCTTGATAGTTTGCAGCACTTCTTGGTCTTTTTTTATATGCTGGAGGAGATCATCATTCGTTAATTTGTTCACAGGAAACTTTCAATATGCATTAATAGATCTATATCTCAAAAGTCTCTACTGTTCTTAATTAAGTACTTTCTTTTGTTCACGCTTCGCTGCTGTCTCAATTAATGTCATTTCTCACTGTAGCAAGGCAGAGATTGGAATATTCCAATATCCACCTTGCTACAGTGTCCATTTATCCATCTATTCATATCCATTTATTCATTATCTCCCAGCCAATATCCACATCTCAAAAGCCTCGACTGTTTTGAATTAAGTGCTTTCTTTTGTTCATATGTCGCAGCTGTCTCAGTTAATGTCTTTCCTCACTGTAGTAAGGTGGATGTTGGAATACTTAATAACACAAACATAGATAGAAGTAAATTATCATTATTATTGCGTATAATTTGACGGAGTGCATAATATACCATTTTTGGAAGACTGAGATTCATGAAGCTGCGTGAAGTTTTGAATGTGTGTATCGGTTTTCTAAATTTGGAGTCCGACGTAGTTTTTCATCGATTGTCACCCCAAAATATCTTGTTTTTATCTTTTTATCGACTGTGTCATAATTGTGTGTACGATTTATGCTTGAAATACATGTGTGTGTTGTGATGTTGTCTGGGATAGGGAGATTTATCGATAAGGCCAAGTATTTTTCTTTATCAAGTTACATTACCTTATATTTATTCCTTATGTACAATGTTTAAAAGTATATATCTAATATGTAGTCTTTATTGTGTTTGAATTTTATTTTTTATATGCAATATTTAAAGCTTTATTTCTAATTTGTAGTATTTTGTAACGTTTAAACTTAAAAAAAACTGTACAGATAGTTGCTTCAGAACAGACCTTGTATAGTGAAGCAAATACCTTCATTTATATGTATAAATTCATACGAAATAAAATAAATAAATATAAATATAATAAAAATGTCCTTCTGGTCATAATCTACTTTCATACCTTTAACCAAAAAAAAACTACATGAATTGCAAAATGCATCCTATCTGCTAACATTGAAATCATTGAAGTTACATTTTTAAAAAAATAATTTTTATATTGTTTTAAACAAGTATTTACATATACATATATCTGTTTAGTATGCATATTGATTTTTACAAAGTATAAGAGAAAGTAATAATATTCTAAGGTTTAGATTTATGTTAAAAAACTTATCTGGTAATTAAATAAATTTCTTTAAGTAATATTTAATTGAGTTTGTATTATTCAGAATAATAAAACAATATTAGTGTTTCAATATTCATCAAATAATAACGTAGACAAAAAATATTTATTTTGATAAAAAAAATACGAGTACCTGTTGCTTAACCAATAACTAAAAAGCCACTGACTCTTACAGATTGAAATATGCGCACGTATTAGTTCAAACATGTTTAACCTATACGTGATTTTGATAAAATCACATTAATAATAATAATAATAAAAGTCAACTACGTGGCCACCTTGAGAATTAAATTGTCACACTTCGTAAATAAAATACTACGTGTTGTTAAAGAGTTAAGGTTGTCATTACGGTTGTTAGACATATTTAACTGTAAATAGTTGCGGATATTTTATATGAACCGTATGTTTTCCGAAAAAAACGTTTCTCGACGTTTCATTGAATGCTTATTCAACGTCATCAGGAGGATGACCTTTACTCGCGGAGGTACATACATTGCACACAGGCGACCTCTAATGTAGAATAAGTGAACACTCCACAACAAAGTGCATATAATTTGCGGCCTCCAAAACAGTAATCAGTTCCCTCTCTACCTCCGCGGGTAAAGGTCATCCTCCTGATGACGATGAAAAAGAATTAATCGAAACGTCGAGAATCGTTTCTCGGAAAAACATACGGTTCGTATAAAATATCCGCAATTATTTACAGTTAAAAAATACTACTCTATCCATACAGAACATCTCTCTGCGACTCTCAGAAATATTTTATTATGTTACCATGGACAATGCCCCATAAAATACAGTTGTCTTTTGTAGATAAACATGAATAAATATATTTTTGTACTTCGTTGAATTTAGCCAGGCGTTTTATGTTTATACATAAATATTCTCACAAAATGATTGTTGTGTGTTATGTGACGTAACACGAATATTCCAGTTATTTTCTGTCACTGAGCATAAAAAGGAAATGATTTGTGTGGCATTGTAGACACACAACGTCCTTACACAAACAACACGCCCGAAAATAGTCCTCGAAAAATATCTCCACCCTTCCAATAAGATAATATTCTCACTGTCAACAGGTCTTGTGTTCTGAACTGATCATGGCTATGAAGGAATTGGTTCATTCTAAAAATGAAATAATTTTTAGGCTAAAGCACTGGATGAAATGAAAACATGGTCTTTAAGAAAGAATGAAAGGAATATACCGCATGTCTTCAAGGTATGCTGGTTGTGAGTATCCCGTTGACCGCAAGGAGCATACACATCTTAAAGCCATGTATTCACTAGGGGACAAATGGTCCCTCAAAAGCAAGCGCGGCATAGAGTCTACTTGACATTGCAATGTCGTGTACTGCTCCGCGACGTCGCGCACAACATAGCGCGGCATTTATACGTGCCGCGACAACGTTGTCATGTGCACGGTACCCGAGCGAGCTCACGGGGACATCGCGCCGCGCGTCAGTACCACGTGGTATGTTTACAAGTGAATGCGCATGCGCTGTATCCGTCAACAAGACATTAATGTGGGGAAACGAAATTGTTGTCCAACTCATTGAGCTCTACCAAAACCGTACAATTTTGTGGGACACTTCAAACCATGAATATAAAAATAAAGTAATGTGAGGACCAACAGCTTTCCTTAATATTGTCTTTCTTGGCTATGGAAGGCCCGATTATTTGTAATAAATTTTCAAAATCAGATGTTGTCAATCGAATAAAATTGACAAAAGATCCGTCAGACATTCAAAAATCGCATAGAATATATATCTTTTTTCTTTTTGCAGTAAATAATTTCGCACCCACCACCTTTTACTCCTCTTACGTTTCGATAAACTTGTTAAAATAAATAGATACGCAGCTGTCATCGTAACCTCATCGGGCGACATTTCCGCGACAAGTATAAATAGATACGCAGCTGTCATCATAACCTCATTGGGCGACATTTCCGTGACAAGTGATATGTGAGTCCCGGCGTGTATACGTCAAATGACCGCGTCATTGTCCCCGAAACATGAGCGTAGATGTTGATGCGACATGCCGCGCGGAATGTTTCGCGATTTGTCTCCTAGTGAATACATGGCTTTACTCTTAAGGATTATCAAAAGATTTTTAACAAAACACAGTAGAAGTAAGCTAACTTAACGGGAGCAAAAGGAGGTGCGGCTATGAAAAGGGAGAGCGCCAACTCTCGCTTTCTCTCTCTCATTTCTAACTAATATATTGTTAGTACAGGGTTTCGTTAGCGTCAGTCAACATAAATCATCTGAGAATATACTGGAGAAAACTGCAACCTTCTGTCTTTTATTCGGTATTTGTATCTCAAGTTCCGGATACCCCGCAGAAATTGAGCTAAAGTCTACAATAAGATGGATATTCCAAATAAAGGCCTATCCATTTTCAAACACTGACAAGGCAGAAAAAACCTTCTTTAAGCACTGCGATTAATATGTCTTAAAATCAAGAGGAATGGAGAAGTACTGTGCCCCAAATTTCAAACATATTACGCGACACATGATTATGAAGAATAAGAAGATGATTTCTCATAAATAGTATTTTTTCATTTGGGGATTTGGGGGCTTTAAATGCAAATAGTAAACGCTCAAGTTTCTCTTCCATTGTAACCAAAGATACTTATTAATATTTTGGAGGATTCGTTAAGGTTACAGCTTTTGTGAATGGGGATCGCAAATTTGGTTTAATATCTTAAAAAAAATTAGTTTTTATGTTTAAGGTGCTAAATGATGCACTCTGTGCCAATTTTTATTATGCTGTTTATATCTAATTATAACTTTATCACTGTTCAAATAACAATTTCACTCAATTTACACCAACAATTCATTGTTTTCCATTCCTTTTCAGTTTGCAGAAGATTGTTTAAATATAACCTACCTCAAGCAAATTTTTTAAGAATGGAAGAAAATTTTTTTATTACGTTATATGAATATTAATTCACAAATTTAACTTTCTTTATCCAAATGATTTTCTTATTTAACATAACAAGTAATCTGAGTCGATTAATTAATAATATTCTAGAAAAGTCGGATTTACAATTTCTTCATAAAACCTATTATCTATCACAGGTGTTTGATGCTTAATCGAATCTGGTCTGGTTTTCTAGTTTAGAACTATCACCTGACACAACACAAGTTAAGTACTTCTAATTGATAAATATGCACAATAATTATTCTGGTGCTTAGAATGCTAAATAAGTGATCGAAATCATTATTAATTGAATTAAATGATGCTTCATTGTTCAAGCCTTTATTGATTCTGATATCATGTACGAAAAAAGATAGCACCCTCCTACAAATACATAAATTATATACCATTTATCAAAATTATCTGGGCTAAATCCACTAAATCTTGTTCTCAGATCAATATTCAATACATCAACGAACCTACAATCAAAATAATTTGGGTGATATCCGCTTATGACGCTCTTACAATAGATACGAAATATATATCACAATTAAATTTGATTTATTGTATATAACATCTTTCGGGAGCGACGCTCCCTTTTTCAGTACAATAAAAAAGATGGGAGCATCACTCCCGAAATAAGTTGAATTTTTTCAATAAAATTTAAGTGTGTTTAGAACTAAGTGCCAATTATTATTTTTTTGCTACCTTCTTGTTTATTGTGCTAACTGTTTTTATTTGTAAAATGATGCCACAACGACAATTTGAAGAAAGGAAAATTATTAGTTTACCAAACTTTATTTTCTGTAGGTAGTGTTTTCCTTACAATTAACTATGTATGGTTTGTCAGATTTTATTTGTCGTTAATGGTTACGAAAATCACCTTATATCATTATTCCTCCCTTCCTATTAACGTCAGGGAAAAATATTGCGGGTCTTGAAAAATTCCGGGAAAATAAAACATTTGTTTTTACAAATATAAATTGGCAGAGAATTTCGAATGAATAATTGACTTTGACTTGGAACATTTCCCGAATTGTGCCAATAAAACATTGCGTTAAGTTTTCGGGACTCCTTTCTGAAATACAAAGGAAGAAGGATCCCGGGGGTGGGCGGCGCCTCAAGGGTGGAAGTACGTGCTAAGGAGCCTAATGAAGTGTAAAGAGGGTGTCGTCCTTTCCACAAGACAAGAAAGTAAATTTATAGACTGGTGTTATCACACGGGCAAAGGGAAGAATGTATAATATGTATTCTCGAATGAGAGGACCAGCCCCTGAGGAAGTCCACCCTCGGAGGAGAATACGGAATAATAAACTGAGTACCTGACCGCTATTCAAATCACATCGGGGTGCGCTTTTATAGTTTCTTTTTGTGTTTAAACTACATCCTACATTTAAACTACATGCGTCCGTTTCAGTAATTCGATACACACGTTTGTGTGACCGATAGTAAAACATCCGCATTTTTGATACAGAATAAGTTATATCGGAAACTCGTACAGAATTTTTAAAAAGAATAATAGAAATAGCGCATTTTGTAATTGGATTAGAATATTTTGTAAGATTTTTAAAATTTATTTTTGAGAGTTACGGTTGAAATTGAAAATTTTAGATTTTTTTTCTAATATTTTTAATATTTAAAGCATTAACTTTTGGTTAGACATTATAACAGAGTGTTAGTAAAATTAGTATAAACCACTACTAGATTTTAGGTCTACCGGTTTTGAGACGTACCCGTCTCTTCGTCAGGACTTTATTTACTACACTACTTTGTTCACAATACTATACACCACAACCGTAGTATTATTGAAAATATTAAATACCAATAATAAAGGTTCAAAATTAAATTATTTATAATTTTTTTACATTTGGGAAGCGGTGAATAATAAAGCACCTCTAATAAATAACCAAATCAATTTTCCATATAGCCCTTTGTTCAATTTTACTTTCACAAAAGATTTGGTAACACCCACTTTAGACCCCGCCCCCTCTCACTCTCTCTCTCTCGTAGATTCCTGACCATTCTGTAGGCAAATTGGTGCATGCTTGTCCTTGACAAGATTAACATGCATGTGATAAATATTGGTGAAAATTTAACAATACTATGGTTGTGGTGTATAGTTTTGTGAACATAGTAGTGTAGGGTCCTGACGAAGAGACGAATACATCTCGAAACCGGTAGACCTAAAATTTGATAGTGGTTTATACTTGTTTTACTAACACTCTGTTACTTAAGAAATTGTTTACGTGTTGTACGTGTGTACTTTTATAGGAAACAACGAGGAAAAAAGATTCCTTAGAAAAAGTTCTTTCTGCGCAGGGGTTCTTTAATAAATATATCTAAGACGTATAAAAAATATATCTAAGAATAAATATATATATAAATATATCACGCACCTTAATTGTTTGGTAACAAATGTATGTAATTTAAGAAGAAGAAGAAGTAAGGGGAGAGAATGTTTATTTTTCGTATTCTTTAATTAAAAACAATATATATGTAAAATTTTGTTCAAGGAAGATAAGGAGTGAGTGAGAGTGAAAACAGTAACTAAATTATCGTTTTTAAATACAACAGAAAGAAATTTAGATAGCGTTAAATAAAATATACATTTATATCGAAAAGGGTGGTGTGGGAAAACGAAGGGTGCCAGTGTTAAGAAATGAATCCTTAAGAGAAACCCTGCGAAATTTAGGGTAGATGGCATTCAATTCAAAATACAATCATTTCGAGATGCGAGATAGCAATTTTATTCAACGTCCTCCTAACGACCATGAATATGAATTCAACGAAACGTCGATAATCGTTTCTTGGAAGAAAAAAAACATACGGTTCGTATAAAATATCCGTAATCATTTACAGTTAAAAATAAGAAATGTGTTGAACTTTTATGATACACAGCATGTGCGAGTTTCAAGAACAACGTCGTATATCGAGCGACAAGTACCAGTCGTCAGGGCAATACCGAATGTTTACTTCACTTACTTCCGTTTTATTTTGATATCCTTATAGTTCAATCCTTTACCTTCACTTTTACTAATACTACACACCATAAGACTAATGATTATGTAAATCAATTATGTGATTAATTTTATAACATGTAAATGTTAGGTAAACTTGGGACGTACGAGGTTTGATTAAAAATGCGCGAAATTATTAATTTATTTTAATTTTATGATCAATATTAATTAGTCTCCATCAGATAGACAAATTTGTATCAGCGCTTTTTATAATTTTTGAAGCACTTCTGGTGTGCAATTTTCTGTATGGCGATTCCCCCGTCAACGGTTCTGACAATATCTCACAATGTTGGCAAAATGTCGACTTTTGTTGATTTTTTTTCTTAGAGGATAGGAAAACGTTGCACGGGGCCATGTTTGGCAAAAAAAGAGGCGAGATCATAGTACTTAGTAGTTTAGTCATAAATTTTAAAAAATAAATATACTATGCATTCATCAGGTCTACCAGATTCAAAATGTCAAATACGTCGTGGATCAGTGTACTAATACAACAGAAACAAAAATTGTAACAATTGTATCTATAAAGTCAGTGATTTTTTTTAATTTTGCTTATTACTTGATCAAACCTCATACATCCTTGGTTAGACTATAGGGACTGTAAAAGAACCCGAATCTCGTGAAATAGTAATGCGTTGTCCGATTGGTCCTCTGACTAATGACAAGTGTGTTCAGATGCTGGATATTCGTTGTATTTTCCAGGGGCGTGCACTTCATCCCAGCAAAATAACCGCATGTTACTAAAAAATCTACAAAATAACTTCGTGGTCAATTATTTATTATTTCACACAAAGCAAATACACCGTGGTAAAACATAATATTTTTAAATAAATTATCTTTTTGTTGAACACCACTTTATTGATCTTCAAGTTTGTGTTTTCTGGGGTATTATGCCGTGTTGTTACGATCTTTCGGGCCGACGTTTCAGATCTCATTGCAGGGTCCATCCATCGATCGACGTTCCCTGCAATGGGAGCCGAAACGTAGGCACGAAAGGTCATAACAACACTGGGCATAATACCCGCGAAAACACAAACTTGAAGATTCTGAGTGGCCGTGAAAACCTAAGAACATTCTTAAACACTTTATTGAGTTTTTAACAACTAGTTTCAGCTCACAGCTAGGATGTATTAATTTATTGGTTTGTAAAAATTATTTTCTTGTTATTAATACAAACGTTATTTAAATTAAGGGTGTAACAGAGCTAGTCCATGACGTTAAAGCTAGATTTTTGTCTAAATTATCAGCTGAAAATATTCAAGAAACGATATCTCAATGTCAATGTTTAAAGTGATGAGCGACTTTTTTCAATATTTCTGACTTCTTTTTTATAAAAATGCGGGCTATTATTAAAGTAACATATACCGATTATAAAAAACTTCTTTTCTTTAATACAATTCAAATGAAATTAATTAAACCTTATAGAATATTTGAAAAATATTTTTAACGGAATTTTTACGACTCTTTTAATTTCTGTATTTGATTTTTGTTTTATTTATGTGATCCTGGATATTGTATTATAAATTATGTTTTTTTCTTAATTTTTATGCCTTTTATTAATTTCTTGATAGTTGCATAACACTATCACGCAATCGAAAAATATTCACAAATGAACTTCGACTCTTCTAAAACTGCATGGCCTATCGGCGGCGCAATGTTGATAGCTACGCTGCCCGCTTGCACCTACACAAAAATTCTCTACGTGGAAGTATTACGGGCTGTCTCTATATATTTCCAATACTATTTAAAAATTCTAGAAGGTTCTAGGTGTAGTCTTCTTTATCCTACCAATGATTTATCCACACTAATTAATTTTCCAGTTCTTTCTTGTTGTTTTCTTAATTTCTTTTTCATTGTACGTTATATTTACCGCTTACCTACCAGTAAGATGTTACATTGTAGGTTTACTTCTACTACATATAAATAGAGATCATTTATATTGCATTTTCAATGCACTATTATTTAATACTAGCTGTGACCCATTCAAAATGACGGTTCTTTTACATGCCGGTTCCTAAAGAATAAGTATTTACTTATTTGTAGCCGACACCCATGACTTTTGTAAAACTATCTGAATATTTTTTTTATATATATTTCCTCTGCCGGCAGTTAATGGTACTATTTTAAACACCAACAATTGTGCTGGGCGGAACATGAAATGTTTCGCATCTTAGCTAAGCCCTAGTATATATATTAATAGTGTCGCCCTAGTATATATATTAATAGTGCCCTAGTATATATAATAATAATTTTTGTCGGATCACGGAGCAACACACATTAAGCGTGTGTTGCTCCGTGATCCCCATCTCTGTCCGTTTAATTTGTTTTTTAACCGTGAATTCGAACGCAATAAAGGACGTTATGGACGGACAGATAGACAGGCAGACGGATGGATAGACAGGCGGACAGACGACGAAATTATTAAATTTGATTATTTATTTTTATTTTTTTTTTATTTATTTTTAGTTTACTATTTATATTATTGTAAGTCATATGGGCTAATTTACATTAACATATAGTACATTGAACACGATTTACATTAAAAAACATATTGTATTACATAATCATCTAAAAATGTTTACACTCCAGTTTAAACTCCTTCATTTTTACTGTATCCCAATCATAATAATTTCATTGTCTGTCTGTCCGTCCGTCCGCGTAACTTTGAGTAATGTCCGTAACCTTTTATCTATTTTTTTTTTCGAAAAAATTTTTGTTTCCGAATTTTTATTTATAATAAAATAAATACATACTTATTCATTATGAACCAATATGTTTAAATACCGTCATTTTTGACGGGTTACAGCTGGTTTAGTATTATTTTCACTAGGATATCGAAGTTTTTAAGTCATTTATACGTGCGTGTATGTACACTTTGTGATGTGTTTTTGTTTTTCTTCTTCGTATTCATACCCACTCTAGTATTTGTAGGATTTAGCGGGTAGTTACTTTGAATGAAATGCATGTAATGAGTGAAAGAGATTTCGTGTCCATTTTCTATTGTTAAATATTTTTTACTGTATCTTAGTGCAAGGCTACACGCCACTGGAATTTCCCTACCATAAACTTCTGATTAGATACTGCCTGTAGATTAACCCTTTGTTTATAAGACATTCCCTAGTGAAGAGTCGCAATAAACGATTTGTTGCGAGAAAGAGAGATAAAAAAGGAATCTATTACGTCACTGAAATAATCCCAATGAACAAATCACTTTCCTTTTAAACGTTTCTATTTTTAATGTAAAAAAAAGAACGGGTTTTGTCTTCTGTGTGTAGTTTTTTGGGATATTTTGCGCGTATATCTGAACTCTCTAGCCCCATTTGGATCCCATTGTCCATCATCAGGGCTGATGAGATGAGTATGTGTTGAAGTTAAGTATTGCTGTCAGTATTGCTGTCAATCTTATTTTGTCAATGTTTCTTTTATTATTAAACGATTTTAATATTTGTGTATCCAAAACACACAATCAAAATTGTGTAATAATAAAATAAATATTGACAAAATCAGATTGACAAAATATTAATTTGCTCTCCTTTAAAGTTCGAAATAATCACAAATACCTGTTTGGCTTTCTACACTTGATATGATGGGTCAAATGAGTTTGGTGTGATAAAGTTTCAAATTAATCATTGATCAAGGGTACACATCTCCTTGATTGATTGCGATTCGGACCAAATCTCAGTCAGGGATTAAACGTAGAGAGACATTTTTATTAATGTATATAATGTAATATCAGAGGCATTAGTAGACCTGGACAACCAGATTTGGTAAAATCCGGTAATTCAACTTTTTTTTCGATATATGCATGCCGCACGCTGTACTACTACCATTGCGATAAAAAAATTAAACATTTTTCGTTGTCGTAGGGAAGAAATTTGCGTTATGTGTTTTTCACACACATGAAAATTTTGACCAAACTTGATTAAATTCAACGGTTATATTCGGTATATGCATGCCGCACGCTGTATTACTGACATAGCGATAAAATATTCAACATTTTTCGTTGACGTAGGGACAAATTTTGCGTTACGTGTTTTTCAGATTGAAGATTTTGACCAAACTCGATGAAATTCAACACTTTTTTTCGGTATATGCATGCCACATGCTGTATTACTGACATTGTGATAAAAAATTCAACATTTTTCGTTATCGTGGGGAGAAAATTTGCGTTATGTGTTTTTCACAAACATGAAGATTTTGACCAAACTCGAAAAAATTCAACAATGAAACCAAGGTATATCCTAGTTTGTGTTAGGATAAGTACTGGCTTTCAGTAACGTGTCGAAAGCGGAGTGTGTATGTGTTTATTTATTTTGTGGTGATACCGTATCAGAGACGGGCGTTTTCAATAGTAATTGTGGCGTTATGTCACAGCTTTATCTGCTTCCTGATAATTATCTGTGCGGAGTCATCAATTCAATTGGTTATGTAGCGCCGGATACGAGTTATTAAATTTAAGACTATTATTCCAATCAACATTCACCGGGTGTTTGGTGTTTATATATCTCGAGTGCCTCCTTGACCAGGCGTGCGTGATTACTTTAGGGCTTTCCTAAGACCTTCGCCAATAGCAATTCGGGAAATGCCTGGAACGACCTAGCAGCTACGGGAATCATCTACAAAAACACTACAAAGGAATATAATAATCTAGGAGGTTCAAAACTAACGTCAGTCGGGTATAAATAGGAAGACTAAGCTGCAGCGCGAGGAAGTTTTTTTTGACAGATTGTTCAGTGCAAAGTTAGTTGCGAGACGACGATCATGTGTGCCCAGTCGTGAAATCGCAAAGCGACAGATATCGAGCAAAATTATTGGGTGGATTATTCAACTGGCAATTTAAATAATGTGCAATAGAACGGATTTTTCTAGCAAGTGATAAATAAAGTGTTCCCAGCGATGATAAAGTGTTCATTTACGAATGATATATTGCAAAATAGTGTAAGTTAAAGAACAGCGTTAGATTTAATCCGTTTCGTGAGTTTCTACATATCATAATTATTTAATAATTAATTTATTAATCGCTTGTTAATTTCCAGTATTTGCATTTGCCAATACATAAAAACAAACACACAGTAAGCAATAGGTACATAAAAAAAAAATTGTCCTTTCTTTCTGAGATCATAGTATCAATTTATTTATTATTTTAAAACAAACGATTTTAATATGCAGTCACGAGAACCTACAATAATAAAAACTTCACGTAATTGAGGATTTTAGTGCATTTTATGCACATGTTTCACAATATATTGGAAATCACCAGAATTGTGGAGAGATCGGTCGATTATTCTTGAGCATTTGTGAAGCATCGAAAACATTAAGCCTTATAAATACGCAGCGGCATCGTGCAGAATACACAGTTGTTTGAATAGCACAGAAAAAAGAACACACAGTTGTTTGAATAGCACAGAAAAAAGAACACACAGTTGTTTGAATAGCACAGAAAGAAGAACACAAAAGAAAACACAGTAAGGCAAACCCGGGCGAAGCGGCCAGAGACAAGTGCAAAGTGATAAAGCAATGCATTTGAGTAAAGTGCACCAGTATATATTCAGGAGTGACAATTAGTGCGAATTACGAAATTAATAACGTGCGACTTAAACAAAGGTGCTTAGATTAAAGTTTATTTATACAACATTAATTCATTTAAAGCATTTCATTTGCCTCCCACAGCGACGATCTCGTGACAATATGTTTTTAAAAAAAATAATCAATCGACGGAATTCAATTTTGTATTAGCTAGGTATAAAGAATTTTTTATCTTTTATAACCAATCGAATATTTCAAGCTCGTCATATATTTTTGAATCAATCGCTTTTTGAAAAAAACTCTCCAGTCTCGTAATAACATTTAAATTCCCCGCACGTTCGAACAAATGTTGACAATTTTAAATGAACCAATGACAGTTTTGCTGAGTGGTCACGTGATTTTATCACTTTGTGTGCATTGTACGGTTACACATTTCAAACACGATCCATTATTTATGCCAACGTTTGCATACAGATATTTCTGTCATATTTCACAAAAGCCGGAATTGTCAACATGAAAACAATATTTAAAATAGGATTTATTTCACCACGCCATACACCTGCTGACATCTAGTGGCGAGCGCTATATGAATGCCAGTTAGGTTAGAACGTTCTACTTCAGAGTTACATGAAGATTAAATCGGACTGTTTTATTAGATGTCATGAGTGAAATAATGCTGAAATTCCCGTTTTATAAGTAAATGTTTCAGTTTATTTTTATAATTTCGGTATTTCTCCGAATACCTAGAAGTTTTAAATTATCTACTAGACTTTTTTATCTTTTAACTACGAGACTCGAAGCTCTTTATCTTCTCGTGCTGTGCAAGATGTATGAGATATCTGATTTTGTGTCTCTGAAATTTATGATTATTATCCATGATGTGGTTTGCGAATTCAGAAAAGTTATTTATTTTATTATTTCATTTATTTTTATTATTAAAAATTACCGATTTCTACGAGAAAAAGTAGGAGTAATCAGAAGATACAGAATCAGAAACACGCAAATTAGAGAAAGTCTCGAAGTGGAACCCTTATTGACATTTATCGAGAAATCACAGCTACGGTTGCTGGGTCACATCTTGCGGATGCTGGTGGATAGACAGCCAAAGAGAGTATTACAGGCCAGACCGGAAGGCAGAAGACCAAGGGCCCGTCCCAGGAGAAGCTGGCGGAAGCAGTTGGAGGACTGCTGCGAAGCGAGTTTGCAATTAAATTGGGCTAACGTGGAGAGCGCAGCCCAAGACAGGAAAAGTTGGATCCTTCTATGTGGTGTAGGGACCCCGATCCAATAGGTTAAAGGGTAGAACAAGAAGAATAAGAAGAAAAATTATTTGATTTATTTATTTTTCGTTTATTTAATTTTTTTTGCAATTAAGCGGTGTCCATTGTTGTGTCACGTACGCGTTACGTTACAACCGCTCACGTCAACCATAATATGCGCACGTCACTACAGCCGAACCACGAAAAAGGATACTGTTATAAATAACTTAAAGGCTCTCGCTCGTTTTCCAAGAATTGCTTTCTAGAATTCGTTAAATAATGATAAGTCTCCCTTCTACAAGTCTACCCAAAAAAATATTCTTTCCAATTCGATTTGTATTCAGCAAAGTCATTAATTTTATTTAAGTGAGTTAAAAAGTCAAAGAATATCATGAATGAGTCTAACTGCGACGTAGTTTCAACAAAAATTCGTACCTATGGAGATAAAAATGAAGTTTGGCGGGTTAATTAACGTATGTATTTTGAGAGAGAATGCCCACCCGTCCAAAGGAACCTTCTTGTATCGGCACGTGACGCGTATTATGCGAGTGGCCCGTGGTGTGAGGTGATTCAGCAGAGGCAATATGAGTGAATGGATACAGGACTTTAGAATTAGCAAGTGTTGTTTCAGTACTCAAGACTACATCTGTAAATTGTTTCCAATAAATAAAATTCTGCACTTAATCGTAACTATAAATTATACTCACAATTGAGTGTGGAATTTTATTTATTGGCAACTACTTACAGATGTGGCCTTGAGTACAGAAATCTCTTGCGAGTGTTACGGCGGTCGGTGACAGAGTGCATGTACCCATCGGCGACCGGGACCTGGTTAGCCGCATCGAGCCCCTGTTTGTTTGATGTCGATTGATGAGTTGGACTAGAGACGCGACGGCTCTGGACCACCACAATTTCTTCATTCTTCAACTTCATTCTTTGGTATCAAGAAAGTACTGCCCGGCCGTGATATAAATATATAGTGAAGGATGAGAATAATGCAATGCTACGTGGTTCCCGGATTGCTAAATGGAAAAGATCGTGGACGATCGAAGAGTATTTTTTATGTGTTGGTGCAAATAATTCAAAATACATTTTTGGTAGATTTCCAAGTTAACCTAGGAACTGGCAATATATAAGATTCTGTATTTTCGCATTAAAGACAAAATTGAAAGTAGGAGGTATCTTGTTTTGATTCATAACCTTAAATTTTTTAGGAATTCTGCCTAAAAAATTTAAGGTTATGGTATAGTTTTCCCATTGTGACTGTATGTGTTAGAATAAAAGGGTACCTATTCAACGTATTTATTTTTTATTTTTGTACCCTATGGCTATCATGTTGGCTATTGGAACTTTATTTACTGCGGCCTGGAATAGATTTAGAGTGCACTGGTCTAACCACTGTTTTTTTCTTCCACGATGTTCGCCTTCCAGGGTCCCGACTTCCAGCAATTTTTCCCTGCACAACTAACACCATCAGATTTGGACGATTAATTTAATTAGGACATTTATGTGAGGCAAGCAGCGACAGAGCCATTAAACTAGTACACGAGTAGTTAAATAGTAAACCATATTTTTATGTGTTTGTTCCGAGAACACAATTACTGGATTTGTCCACTGCGAGAATATTATTTAATTAAGATTAATCATAGAAGTCTTACAGAGATGAAGCTATTTATATGAGAAACATTATGGAAGTCTTTTGTACGATAGCCCAGAGTAATGATACTTCTCTACATTAAAAATAAAAAAATAGAAGTATCATTGCCAGCTACGTAATTTACGTATATTGTTTCATGAGAAGAGACAACAGATGTTACTAGTACAGCCCCTTGAAATATACGGACGATTCCCATTTGAAACATATATTTTGGTTTGTTTGATTTGATAATTATGAAAACATATTCATCATCTCGGATTGTACGATTTAGACCCGTGCGTGCAAACCGGTTTCCCACGGAACATCGGACCTTCCCTATATGTATATAGGTTTCAAAAATTGTACCATTATTTCCTCATTCATTCGCTCAACATGCCCAAACCATCTGAGCTACCCTTTTTTAATTCTATGAATTATGCTTAGATCAGCTTTACATTCATTTCTTATATCTTCATTCTTTGCTCTATCATTAATGGATTTTCCACACATACATCTAAGGAATATATATATATATGTATATCTATATATATATATATCTATCGTCTACTATTATATATATTTTCTTATACTTAGCTATATGCACTAATCTGTCTATTGTCTATTCTCTCCTACTATATCTCTAAGGAACGTCTAAGGAATGTATAGTATATGCATAATGTCAATAAAATTTATATTCACACACCAGGTACGACGTCTAATTTTCTCTTTGCATTTTTTTATATGTTGTGAGTCATAAAGGCTCAGAAGGAAAATAACATGTGTATCTTATAACTGATAAGCTTTAAAATAATGTAAATTATTAATCAAGACATGCTATATATGTGCCATAGAGAAAAAACTAGATATGGAAAGTAGATACGGAGATCTTTTTGTGTGTTCATATGGCTTACAATCTATCGTACGTGACTTAATTGATCACTTTACACAGTGAAACGTTCACCAATTCCACTCCTGATAGAATACCGTACTTGCATACACCCTACTTTGTATGCGCGTTATATTTTTACTACCGCCACCTGCAGTAGAAAACTTTGTCATTCCTATAAACCAATACAGATGTCACCACTAATAATGAGATATCTACATTTTGACTGAAGTTTTTAAAACAACACTTTTTATATGTGCCTACATATGAAATTCTTCCTATTTATTATCATTACACTAGAATACGCCTGAAAATTATTTAAATTTTTTAAACTCTTTTGAGAGTAGTTTTTCTACATTCAGAATATTTATAAATGTTAAAATTTTTCAAGAACACAATACTGAAATTAACCCACACGGGGACATCATTAACCAAGATGTTTTATAGATGTCTCACAGAGATATTTTTATAGAAACTATTTTTTCATACGGGAAAATAGGTATGAACTAAAGAAGGCTATTTGATATTTTTTTGATTTTTTAAAGATGAATGTTTTAAAACCGTACTCAAAAACATGAAAAAAATACTAAATTATTTTATTATGAATGAATTTTTCCATACACAAGCGCTCGGTAAGTTGTAGAAGGAATGCCAAAGGAAATTCGACTCTGGGGACACGCAAGAGCTAGATGGCCAGACAATGTTCGAAAGGATGCATGCGAGGCTGTGAATTCCCTGCTGTGCGACCACAGCACTAAACAGAGATGGCTAGAGAATGATTGTGCGGCGGACTGTGCAGTTCCTAAGAGACAGAAATAATAATAATATTAATTATAAAATCCCTATATGTATATATACATATACATCCCCGGCATTTCCTTGAGGGACTATATACAGTGTTACAGAGCTACTCTACAATACTTTAATTTTATTACTAGCTGTGTACACTCGTGAAAAACCACGGTTCCAATTACGGACATGTATAAAACGAAAAAAAGAAGATAACATCATGTAGGTCATTGAAGTAGACGAAGAGCGTGGAACCCACTGGAAGTGAAGAATTGGTGAACGTGTGCATGTTGAAGCCTTCATTCCGAAATGAAGTTTTTCCCTTCACTGTTTTACCGGCACATTTATTATTTTTTCCACTAACCTACAATGAGGGCAGACACACCGCTTTCCCAAGACCGTTTTAAAAGCGAAAGATCCTACATTGGTCCTACTCATTCACCGCTAGGTTAGCATTCTTAAATGCTAAAGGCTGCCAAGGCTCTCGTTGTCCCATCAGTCCACTTCTTTATTTTATTAAATAAATACATAAACCATCGCGATATTTAAACACGGTAAGGATCAAACAGGCCGGGAAATTTGAGAATTTTGGAAAAAGAAAACTCCCTTTCGGGTTAAACAAAAATAGCACAAAAATAAGTACATAGAAATATGGACTTACAAACACGCACCACGGCCGGCACATACGATCCAAGAGCAAAACAAGACAAACCAATCAATCATACTACTACAGTTGAAACGCCGAAGGATCTCCCACCTGAAAACTCACACCCACAGAAACTCCTTGAACAGTTCGAGGTTTCTAGCGCAGCTTAACAGTTCAGTATAGAGCTCATTTCATCATCATCTCTTCTCTCGCATCCCCCAACAAAACACAGCTCCAGAGAATGTGTTCCAGCGTCAGCCTCACCCGGTACACCATGGCTCCAGTGCAAGCCCTAAATCATGGAGCTTGCTTCTAAATTTGCGACTAACCTTTAGCCAACATTACGTTCGATCATAATAAATTCGTTTTTATTTTCTGTAATGTCGGCAGGTATGCATAAATTGACAAATCGCGGGAATTCGCATAATTGGACCTTGAGCTATTTTTTCTGTCATCTCATTGGCGGATATAAAATTTCATCATTCAGTCGATAGCTGATATGTAGTTGATGTCGTCATCCATAGCCAATGGATGAGGCTATTGGTGTCGTCATCATCGCATCGGTTTAGTCAAGAGTTAAAAGGGGTGTCAACCTTATGGTCAGAATACTACCGTTATTACGTTACTAATGTACTTAGGTTTTCACAGCCCTTCAGAATCTTCTGTGTATGGTTTTCTGGGATATTCTGCCGTGTATATTTGATCTCTCTGGCCAACGTTTCGGATCCCATTGCAGGGTCCATCATCATGGCTGATGTGATGAGTGTGTGCTGAAGTGTAGGTTAAGTTTGCCTTGCAATACCGTACCGAAGTCAGTGCTTTAATTCTATGGGCGAATGAGTAAAAAATATCGAGTTTTGAATAAAGTATGCAGAGTTGTTCTTTAGATATAAATCTAGCAAGGAAAATTAGATGAGTCTGAAAATAAAATAAAATGTAACTATTTTTTAATTTTTTGAAAAAGGACAAATGACATGATAAATTATTTGAAAAATTTGGCAAGAAACAATGACATTAGTCAACTTGGTTCAACATAATTGTGCAAAAAAAAAAGTACTTGTGTAAAAATTATAATGGATTTAGAAATATTTCGTAAACAAATGGATTTCCCATATTTTATTTTGGCTCTTCCGAAAACCAGCATTTGTCTATTCATTCGGTTGTTTCTTTCTCCCGAAGAATTTACCTCTGACTCAAATGTAATCTCTGTTGCGGATTTTAGAAAGCAATTAATTGATTCGAACACTCATTTTCACCCCTTTCTATATTATAACAGATTTGAGGGTTGAAAACC
Organism: Agrypnia vestita; assembly: GCA_016648135.1. Classification (NCBI taxonomy): domain Eukaryota; kingdom Metazoa; phylum Arthropoda; class Insecta; order Trichoptera; family Phryganeidae; genus Agrypnia; species Agrypnia vestita. The sequence continues at coordinate 317,138 of JADDOH010001028.1, read as the reverse complement.
ATTTGATTCTAAGGCTTACGATTTACCCCAAACCTACCAAATCTGAAACAACTAACTTTCGATTCTATACCTCAGAGTTTCATGTATGTTTGTATCCCAAACTCCGAAGCACTTGCATTAAACAAATATTAATTGAACCTGTTCGGGAATTGGGATACCCGACTACATACATAAACACATATATGACTACTATAAGGCTAAGCTTTTAACATTAATTATATTTAAGGCTTCATAAATTAAGCAAAACACAAAACAGAGGGTGTTTCAGAAAAAAAGCAAGTAATATTAATGAAATATTTCGCGCTATTTACTTTTGTTCATGGATCAAATATTAATTATTATGGTAACTAGTGTTACCATGACAAATGAAATGAGATGTCATGATATATCATGTCTTAGATTATTCCGAGATGACAGCAGTGAGATGTCACCTAAAACCATATCATCACTCTATATATTGGATTTATAACCGTTTCTCTCCGACCCTGGAATTTAGATCAGGAACAGTATTAAAAAAAATAGAGATGCGAACACGGAATACATGTCACATCAATATTCTTACTATTTTCAAACTAAGCTGAACGCTTGTGCTGTGAAAATAGAACTAACTTCATCTCTAGAGTGAGATTCGAACTCGCGACCTTTGGATCACGAGGCAAGAGTCCTAACCACAAGACCAACAAGCTACTCGCATATTATTTAGCGTAGTATTGAGAGAAGGCTGACTAGATATAGCATAGTATTGAGAGAAGGGTGACTTGATAGAGCATAGTATTGAGAGAAGGGTGACTATATATAGCATAGTATTGAGAGAAGGGTGACTATATATAGCATAGTATTGAGAGAAGTGTGACTATATACAGCATAGTATTGAGAGAAGGGTGACTGCAGAGAATACATAAGGTGAACCCGACCCTGATGGTGGGGCCCGTCATCAGGGTCGATGTGTTGTATATGTGTTGATGACATGGACACGGCAAAATATCCCAGAAAACTGTAACCAGAAGATTATAAATAGCCGCGAAACTAAACTAAACTAAATTGGTATTAAAAATACAGTGCTATTGGAGTAACATGCGTTTTATGAATTTCGAAATTTCTTAAATATTCAATTCGGACGACGTTCGAAGCTTTCTAGACAAATTATTAAAAAAAAACGTTTTTAAAACAAAAGAGATGAAAATATCACACCAATATTCTTACTATTTTCAAACTTTGCTAAATGCTTGACCTATAAAATAAGATTAACTTGTTGATCTCTTGTAATGAAGCTCAAACCATCGACCTAGGGATCGCTAGGCTAGAGGTATAATCAATATATCAACAAGCAACTTAGATCTCAGTTCTCTTCTCATATTAGAGTGTTCGTCATATATTTTTTTGCACACAAGTGCAAGCCAAAATTATTGGAACTTTCAAACAAAAATGCTTTTTTAATAAATAATCGCATAATTATAATAATTTCGTTGTGTGTTTGTCTGTCTATCCTTGTAACTTCGTGTATCGTCCGTTACTTCTTTTATAAAATCTTTTTTCCTTTTCATTATTTTTATAAACAATTAAATAATTTAACTATAATTTCGGATATTTTATACGCACCGTATGTATTACCGAGAAGCGAATCTCGACGTTTCGTTGGATACTTATCCAACGTCATCAGGAGGACGACCTTTACCCGTGGAGGTGGAGGTCAGACTGATTAAAGGTGCTGTTTTCTAGGGCGTAAAAAAAATCTTATCAACAGAACCGTACCTTATACCCAGATTAGGGAGTCCATTGAAATACACAAACATCCCAATTTCAATAGAGATGACAGTTACAAACTATCAAGTATTTGGCGCCCTGTTCTAACGACACTGATTCAACCCTTGAGAGAAGTCGCAGTAAAATCCGCTATGATAATAAAAAAAAAAAATAGTACATATTACACACTGGCGACCTCTATTGTAGAAGAAGAGAACATTCCACAACAAAGTGCATACAATTTACGCCATAGAAAGCAGCACCTTTAATCAGTCCGACCTCTACCTCCGCGGGTAAAGGTCGTTCTCCTGATGACGTTGGATAAGTATCCAACGAAACGTCGAGATTCGCTTCTCGGTAATACATACAGTGCGTATAAAATATCCGAAATTACAGTTAAATATGTCTAACGACCGTAATAACAATCTTAACTCTTTAATAATTAAATAATTATTCTTTAGGAACCGACATGTAAAATTAACGTTAGTTTTCACGCATTGCAGTTAGAATTTATATTTAAAATGTTGAAATAACAAGATTCAAACAGTATTAACATGTTCATCGTCGCCGAAAAAGACTGCATTTTTCGGAAGTGTAAATCGAGCACCACACTAGATATATTAATTCTAGCTTTTTCTTTTATGCTAAGCTTGATATGACACTTTGGGTTTACTACGTCACAAAGGCTTTAAAATAAGCCGACAGAATAAAAGGTTATACCTCGCTGATATACGAGTACCTGTTAAATAATACCACTATTTTGCTACTCTATAAAGCGAGCTTCGTTAGTTAAAATGATATGTTATTAGTTTCTCTAAATTTCATCGTGGATTTTTTGATAAATCTTGATATTTTTGATTTTATGATACTATAATGTCGAGTACTTTCCTCAAATCGATGAAGATACCTGTACAATTACTTGATTTGTTCAATTTATTTTGCATGATGGTGAATGTTTTGCGGTTGCATTTCGTGTGCATATTCCCCCAGTGAACCCGAATGGGTTCTTATTTATTGTAGAATTGAGTTTTGTGATTGAGTTTGGTCTCTTTTGATTGCTTATTCTATATTATTATTTACTTGACTGCTTATTCTATACATTGTATTATTAATTAAGATTTTTGATATATTAGATAAATAGTACCTGTATTATTACCTTTCTCATTGTTTATTAAATTAGATTACACTACTTACATGATTGTAAGTGGTTATCCCTCACCACACACAAGAATCAGAATTATTTTTGGTGAGGTATATCTATATACACAAAAAAAATAGAATTGAAAAGAAAAAAATAGAAATTTTCTATGTAAAATTATATTAAAATATTAGATATAGATATTAAATTTAAGAACACATTCATATTTGTGAAGTTGTAATTTTTCAGAACAATGTTCTGTGAATTTTTTAAAACTAAATTAATTAATCAATTAAAAAGACATACAGAAAAATCTAATCCACGAAAAAATATTCTTTCGTGGATTAGATTTTTCTGTATGTCTTTCTAATTGATTAATTAATTTGGTTTTAAAAAGATATAGATATTATTAATTAAATAAAAAAAGTATATTTTAGGTCTATTATGGATGTCTTATAGGACATGAGACATCTATAATAGACCTATAATATATCGAGATTAATAATGTCCCCTTGGGGGAGAAAATCCAGTATTGTATTCATGAAAAATTTTGACATACTCTTAATATTCTGAATATATTAAAACTAGTCCAAAAGGGAGGTTGAAAATTTAAATAATTTTCAGGCGTATTCCAGTGTGATGTTAATAATTCGGAAGAATCTCGTATACATGTATAATGGATATTGCTTTAAAAACTTCAATAAAATTTTTAATATTTTATTGTCTCAATAGTGACATCTGTATTGGATTATGGAAATGACAAAGCTTTCGACTACAGGTGCGGAAATAAAAATACAACTCACACACGAAACACGGTTATACACTAGCAGAACGCTTATATACTAGTAAGCAAGTTATATACTACTTCCTGTGGTAGTCTAACGTGAGTGGAATCGGTGAAAGTTATAGGTATCGAGTAAAGTGATCACTTAAGACAGCCGCATGATAGGTCGTAAGTCCTATGAACACCCGAAAAAAGACTTCCATACCTACTTTCCCATACAAAAATAAAGCTTCGTCTCTATGAGAGAACTATAATACATCTAGATTAAGATTTACTTGGTAAATCTACAACTGGTGCTAGTTAGTGTAAGATTGGTCTACACAGAGCGCACGAGTGATGAAAGACAATGTCAGAGAGATTTATAACGCGAGCTTAGATGAAGCAAAAAGTTGAGCGCAAGCAAGATTCGCTTGCAAGACAAATTGCTGCCTGCGTTATTAATCAAATTATAAAATTCTTCTGTTCTTTTACAAAACCGCATAAAACTCTTAACCCAATATTTAAGTTAAGACTTGCATGTTTTTACAAGGTTTGAGTTGGAAGAAAGTTCATCCTTTAGGGGGAACATTATCTGGCATCCAGCCACACTGGACAGGTACCGGAGAATAAGTTTTTACTAAGTTTACTAACATTCTGTTGTACACAACCCACTATTGAATATTTTTCCACTTAAAATTTCATCCCCTTCAGCTGACATTCCTAATAATTAACACCTCCGACCCCCCCCTCCCCTCATTCACCTCTTCACCGTAACACACTTGCATGGTTTAACATTTTCAATTTTTAATACACAATCCTGATGAAGAGAACATTGTTCTCAAAACATGTAGATTGTATAATCTAATAATGTGGTGTAAAACAAAGTGGTTGTATTTTAATAATAAGTCGCCACAAAGTTCAAGAAATTTTTTTTTACGAACAATTGATTTTTTAATTTTAGGGAATTGATTGAATTAGCAGTTGACAAATTAATAAGACAAAAATATGTTTGATTGGGCATTATTGGATAAAAAAAAAGACTTGTCAACACCCCCTTTAGACCCCACTCCGTCTCACTCTGCCTGTCCGTCAAATTCTTGATCTCTTTTGGTAGGAACCTTAGTGCATTTTAGCCTACGGTTAAATTAACACGCATGTGTGGAATATTTTGGGAAGGTGTTAGTTAGTGTATAAATAATACTTTGATTGTGGTGAGCAGTGGTATTTTCATACTAGTATAGAGGATGTCTTGACGAAGAGACGGGTACGTCTCGAAACCGGTAGAACAAAAATCTAAATGATAATACAGGATTATTTGGAAAACAATAATAAGCTCGCAGGACTTTATTACTGCCTTGATTATGAGTCGAAAATGTTCAAGCTATTATGGCCTAATATCAATGGTTACGGAGATATGTGACATCATTTTTTTCAACATTTCTGACTTATTTTTTGTAAAACGTTGGACTATCGTAACAGTAACTTATATTGAATACGAAAAATTCATTCCCTTTAATACAAGTCAAATAAAATAATGAAAATTTTCAGGGTTTTTATCATTTTTTTTTAACTTGCATTGAAAAAAATTAATTTTCCGTAATCGATATAAGTTACTGCAATGATAGTCCAACGTTTTACAAAAAATAAGTCAGAAATATTTAAAAAAAATACAAACTTTAATGTCGCACATCTCCATAACTATTGATATTAAGTCATGATAGCTTGAACATTTTCGACTCATAATCAAGGCAGGAATATGGCCCTGTGAGGTTATGAATGTTTTCCAAATAACCCTGTATACTAACATAACTAAAAATTAAAAAAAAAAAAAACTTTTTTTTTTGAGCGTCACTGTAAATTCCTATTGTATCTACTGCAGGATATAATTTACACCCCAGTTCATCATATCTGATATTATTCTGCAAATCAGAAGTCGCATTCGTGGCGTTTCTTTGCTATCCGGTGAAGCAGAACAAAACGAAGTGAACTGAACGAACTTCAGTGCGTTTCCAGAATACCTTCCATTGAGGTCCCGCATAGTATTCGGATATTTCATCCCTGTTTATACATCAGCATGACAATGCCAGAACCATTAGCCTTTGGGAAATCTTTAGCATAAAGCCTCGGGTTTGAATACATTCCATTTGATCCTGTAAGGCCACGCGGCGTGACAGCCTTCGGTGAAAATGTATCCATACAATTCTGAATGTTTTATCTCTGAGGAGACGTGTGTACCGTACTGCCTATACACGCAGCGGGAGATGAATGGAAGTCGACTGAATGTAGTGAAAATTCGATATAAATTAATTTAATAAACTTAACAATACAATCAAAATTCATTTAATAAAGAATATGTTTTATCGATAAAAATAAAGAACGTTTTATCATACAATTATATGATAAAAAGTAAATATTTATCAATATATATGTACAGACAATTTAGTTATAATTAGTAAGTAATAGGTACATATATTATATATAATAATAAGTTAGTAATAAGTAAAGTTATAAGTAAGTAATAGGTACATATATAATAAAATAAAAATTTAATTTCTTCTGAAGGTATTTTTTCATTTTTTTTAAATGCCTCAATTTTCCTCAGTCCTCATTTCAACAGGCAATTCGTTAAACCACTTCACACCTCTAAATGTGTAGTGATGCTTAGCAGTTGTGGTGTGTATCACAGGGATATGCAATTTACCAAGTGTTATATTTCTGCTACTTCACACTCATTGTGTCAGCTCGTTATTGTAAATACTTTGGAATATTGCCTGATTACCTTTATTTTAACGTAGAATTTACACATATTTTTACCTTTAATATCTGTCGAACTCAAATGTCACTATTTATCTTTTATAGTGTCTTAATTGTTATATAAAATATAACGGATTGATATTTCCATCAAACTTAGAAAGCAACCAAAATTAAGAATTATTAAAACTATAGCAAATAAAAACAAAAAGAAGCATGTAAGGACCAACCAGAAAACCTATTCAAAATGTGTAAAATCTTACCGATACAAAAACAACTTTACTATAAAATGACACTGGAAGAATACGAGAAGGACAGATTCAAAATACCAATACATCATAAATATACGACAAGAAAAATAACGAATAAAAAACTAGAAATAAAAAAAAAACAAATAATTGTTACGGAGACAGAACCGAACAGAGCGTAATTCCAAAATTATTCAACAAGCTATTGGACAAAATAAAAAATGTAAAGGGACAAAAAAATATAAAAAAGATATTAAACAATTGAAATGAACAGTGATTTGTAAAGTGGATAGAAAAAGCAAAAATTACTTTATTATAGTAGCTTATTGTACAAAATGTCATTAATCAAGTACGATTAAATAAATAAATGTACATACACTTCCTTATCAGCCTTCGTCTTCCCACTGCTGGATATAGGCCTCTTCCTTATTTTTCCACTCTTCCCTGTTGTTGGCTAATTGTAGCCATTTCTTTCTTCCCACAGCGACAATATCATCGGCCATTCTCTTTTAAGGTCTTCCGATGCTTCTTTTATTTTCCCAAGGTCTCCATTTCAGAACTCTGGTAGGCCATCTTGTAGTATCCTGTCTTGCAACGTGTCCTGCCCATTGCCATTTTAGCTTCGCTACACGATCCATGATATCCACTACTCTAGTTCTGCGCCTAATTTCGTCGTTTCTAATTCTATCTCTTAGGCTTACTCCAAGCATGGATCTCTCCATGGATGGTTGCGTGTATTTGAGTTTTTCTACACTTTTCTTTGTAAGAGCCATAGTCTCCAATCCATACGTCATCACTGGCAGTATACATGATTCAATGGCTTTTCTTTTTAGGCTAATTGGGATCTCTTTGTTCTCGAGGATATGTTTGAGTTTGCCAAAAATTTGGCCAGTCTGCCAAATTAAATCCTTGCGTTTAAATCAAAACTGAATTTGATTTAAACAAAACGTTTAAATCAGCTTTAAAAGCTTGTTGGTCTTGTGGTTAGGACTCTCGCCTCGTGATCCAAAGGTCGCAGGTTCAAATCTCACTCCAGACAAGCAAGTTAGTCATATTTTCATAACACAAGCGTTTAGCTTAATTTGAAAATAGTAAGAATATGTGACTCGAATTCCGTGTTTGCATCTCTATTTAAAAAAAAACTGTAATTATAGTTTTGTAAGAGGTAATTTAAAATAAATAAAAAAAATTAAAAAAGGTTTGATGGTTTAATGTTTATAAGTTTGGCAGTCGCTGTATCTCAGTCTATAAGTAATCGAGCAGCTATTGGGAACTTGATAATAGAAGCAGGTTAAACTAAGCTGTAAAATACTTGCATCCATAAACGATCCCCTTCATCACATGCGGTTATAGACTGGTGCTGCATTACATTTCAGTTAGAGGGTTCCTCCCCCACTGCCTCCGAGGCATAAATTGAATTGCGGTGGTCGTAACTATAGTCTTCGTGATCGTGCGGGGTGGGGGCGAGTTAACACTGCCCGGCGGCCAGGGTGATAGCCTTCGTGATCTGATTATGGCCTGTTTGTGGTATGCAGATGATGCAAGGCTTAAGGAGGATAGAGAACGCAATTCATAGTCTTATGAATAGGCGATGCGATAGGATAACGGTCGCATAATGAGCTTCAGTTAAGTCAAGTTAATATGAGATAGTAAAATCATTAAGTGAATTTTTTAAGTAAAATACAAATCACTTTGTTTCCAAACCACTTTTTAAGATTAAACAATCTACATGTTTCGAAAACAATGTTCTCCCTTCAGGATTGTTTGTGTGCTCAAATTGAAAAAGATAAACCACCAATATAAAAATGATCACAATCGTTACAATTAAGTTGTATGATTTTTATATTGGTAAAACAAAAATAAATTTTGATACTAGGGTTTAAGAACACTTCAAAGCCTTAACTAGCAATGTTGAGTCGGATTTTACAAAACATTAAATAGAATACGACCATACATTTAATTAATATAGGTTTAAAAATTTTACAAATTAGTTGTAAGATCATACAAATAAATAATTGAGAATACTTGAAATTAGGAAAAGTATTAATATTATTTCAAATATAATAAATAACCAGATAAAATATGTGCACAACCCACTGTTGAATATTTTTCCATTTAATATTCCATCCCCTTCAGATGACATTTCATAATAAACACCTACCCCACACCCACCTGGACACTGTAACACACTTGCATGGTTTATCTTTTTCAATTTTAATACACAAACAATCCTGAAGAAGACAGAACATTGTTCTCGAAACATGTAGACCTAATAAAGTGGTGAAAACAAAGTATTTTGTGTTTTATTTCAATAATAATGTCACCACGAAGTTCAAACCTTCATTTAGAAGAAAAAATATTGGTCGAACAATTGAAATTTTTTGTATTAATGAAATAACTAAAAGCACTAAAAGGAAGAGCTATGAAGATAACAAATTATTTGTAAAAACATATTTTACATACTTCACCTAATTTCTCATCTGTCTGAGACACAACTCTCGCCTCGTACACATTCATACATTTTTGCTTGCAAGCTCGACGATTGCTGAGGCTACTAACAGGACCATCTTCCAGTATCTGCTTAACCTGGTTATCTCGCGTCTTTCGCGACCGCCCTCTCGATTTTAACCATTTTTTTCCTCATTCATTCGCTCAACATGCTCAAACCACTTGAGCGACCTATTTTTTATTCTTTTTACTATGCTAAAAATGATAAAAGGTGATATTGGGAAGAAATAAAATAAAAACAGGAAAATATACGTAATGTTATGGACCAAAATGTGCTAAACGAATTGTTACTTAAAATTTCGACTACTGTCTATATAACTTTATCTTTGCCAAGACGAACGCATAACAACTTCCTAATGAAGATACAAAAGTATCCAAACTGATCGAAGTTTAAAATAATTAATATAGTTCATATGAAATTTGTTGGTTTTTGGAATGAATGATTATATCCAACGACAAAGTTGACGCTTTGTATACCAAAAGTATTATTTCAATAATACCGCTTTGTAAATATACCATTCGCCTATACAAACATACCATATGAATTTACTATACCACCATCAATATATCATTCAGCAATATTGAATATCTTGATCGAAAATTATGAAAACAATTATAAAAACTAAAATTGCGTCAAATAAATTTTGACGTTTAAGACGAAAAATACTTCAAATTCAAATGGAAACTGGGAATGGCTTACACCCATAGAGTATAAAAAATGAACTACAGCCATTATTTAGGAAAGGAGGTTGTGTCACAGAGGAAGAATGTCACCCTCGTTTAAGCTTAAGACACATTTACACCGCAGTTAAAAAAATTATTCTTGCATAATTAAAAGAAAATACAAATTTGTAATGAAAGATAGTAAGCAGAGTTGCATCAAATATTTAAAATAAGTCACATAAATAAAAAATATATAACTTTTAATTTTTGATATTGTGTGGTTGTTCTTTCAGTGGAATCGATTAATATTGTACTATATAAAGTGATCACTTAAGCCAGCTAATCGTATCGTAAGTCCTGTGGATGCCCAATAAAACAACTATAAATACCTTTATCTCTGTAAGACATTTATAATTTATGTTAATTATATAATTTATTGTACCATAAAATACACAATTATAGGTATATAGTAAATATAAGTTTCATTCAAATGTAAGGATCATCTATTTTTTTAGCTTCTTACATATTCGGTCTCCTTCGATTCAACCAGCAATATATTCACAAATCTTTTATTCTATTTACATTACTATGTTGTAAATTATTTAGTATTTGTAACTGTCGATACAGATACAGTTACCAATACAGATACCGATACAGATACATAAATACGTATGTATTTATGTTTGTCTCTATCGGTATTGGTATATTACGCATTCTAATATTCTGAAAATTTCTCATCAAATATCTCTTATCTACTAATAATTAAAATGAATCACTATGCTATTTACTTTGTTAGGACAAATTGTTTTGAAGTCAAGGTATTACAAATAATTCGATCATCCATTGTGACGTAATTCTCAATAATAAAAATTTCGTTTTCCGTCCGTAACAATCTAGAATGATACAGCTGATGCCATTTCGTTTTCCAAATTAGTATTATTTCAAAATGAAAACATTTTCTTCGTTTTCGTTTTTTTATATTTTTAATATTTCATTTTAATGAAAATTAAAACCAATGAGTGCATCTATTACTAAATCACATATATCATTGGTATTAATTATCAATCAAAATATATATTTCGCTATGTAACATCAGAAGGCAAAAAAATGAGTAGCTTGTTGGTCTTGTGGTTAGGACACTGGCCTCGTGATCCAAAGGTTGCGGGTTCGATCCTCACTCCAGACTAGCAAGTTAGTCCTATTTTCATAGTACAAGCGCTTAGCTTAGTTTGAAAATAGTAAGAATATTGATGTGACACGTATTCCGTGTTCACATCTCTATTTTTTAAAAAAAAAAAAAAAAAAATTATAAGATAAAGGTGTATAGAATAAGGTTAAAGTATAATCAATTCTCTACGTAACAACGTCCGTTTAATAATAATGAGGTACAAGAGGTAAAAAGCAAAAAAAAAAAATCTCCCTTTAATAGTGTGCACCACTATCATATCAAGACGCTACGCTACTCTAGATAGCGTCGTTTTCACAACCTTAACATGCGGCCGAAATATTTATTAGAGGTACGTCATTTTGACGGGTTATAAATAGTTGATTGTGAATTCGTCCATTGTGAAGTAAAAATTGGTAAGCCTTATTTATTATTCAATATTTTTTCACACAGAAAGCGTTGCGTTTATATCAAGTTGGTGTGTATTTTCTTATTATTAAAATGCCTCGAGGACTGAATGGAAGAAGGAAGGAAAGGCAACACGGTGAACGGCTCAGCAGAATTCAAACATCATTAATTTTCAGTTCAGTTCATTTCAATGCCGTCACAATCGGTGACAGCCAGTTTTTTTCCAGAATTTCAACGTCTTTGGGAGTTTATGTATTTTTTATTTAATGCAAATAAGATATTCGTTTTAGTAAAATTTATATTGAATCTGTAACGCCTACATAATTTATTCTCCAATAATTCCATAGTTATCTACCTTTGTTTGACAGGTAAGGTACTTGTTACAAAAAGCGCTCAGAGATGGTGTCAGCCGTAGTAAACAAAACACACACGAAAGGTGGCTGTCATTATATTATGTACCCTATGGATTCAGCCCAGTTATACTAAGAGATGGCGCCACTTTCGCTGGCAACCTATCAATGGAACATGACCAAAAATATTTAAGTATTACAGAATACAAATCCTTTGTATGTTCTGCACTAGGGATGGGTCGTCGACGTATTTACCGTCGACGAAACGAGACCGTCCACGTCCGTCCATCGACGAGACGATCAACTAGCTGAATTCGTCAACTAGCTGACGCGTCAACTTCGTTACGCGGACGTCGCGGACGTTTATCTAAACATCGGGACGATAGTCAACTGTCTACGATTCGACGCGACGCTGTTCGACGGCTCAACCGTTGGTTATTTTAATTACGTTAATTTTTAAAATTAAAGAAGTTCGAAGGAATATAGTTTCAGAGAAAGTAAAACCGCTACTTGTGCTTATATGTAAAAAGAAATATTTTATAATTTATTTGTTTACGCACATTATAGGCTTTTACATATTGTTTTATATACTTCTTCCTATATATAATAAAGAAAGAAGTAGGTATACACAACAATATCAGGTGTAAGCAGTAAAATATAAACATAAACTACATATATAAGCAGTGAAAGTATTGGGTATAAGCATTAAAATATGAGTATAAAAATAAAAAATATAAAGTAGGTACAAAGCAGTAATGTGTGTATAAAAAAATATATTAGGTACACATCATTACATGTGTACAGGGTTATTTGGAAAACATTCATAACCTCGCAGGACTATATTCCTGCCTTGATTATGAGTATTATTTTTTTGTAAAACGTTGGACTATCACTACACTAACTCAAATCGATTACGAAAAATTCATTCGTTTCAATACAAGTTAAATAAAATGATAAAAACCTTTACATTTATATATTATCTATAAATTTATAAATAAATACGTAATTTAAAAATACTTTGCATTTGAGATGTTATCTAGAAATTTATTGAAGAATACATCTTTCAAAGTCAGGCTTTCACTTTGTGGTGACATTATTAATAAATAAACATATCTGTATTATTTGTCAACTTTAGTTTAAGGCTCAATCTGAGAAAAGGAACATTGTTCCCGAAACATGTAAAAAACCAATAAAAAGTGGTGTAAACAAATTTATAATAGATTTATTTTTTTATCTATAAAGTTGAAAATAGGGAATTTTTCATAAAAATTAATTAAACCTAAATTCAAGATTATATTACATATACAATAATTAATGTTGGACTCCTGAATAAGGACCATAGTTATGTATAGAAAATTTTATTCCCTACAAGTTTGTTTATCATTTATATGCTTAAGTTGAAAAGTAACGAAATAACGCAATAATTACATTCTACCATCCCTTTTCAGGTAGATATAAGAAGTCGAGATCGATCGAATAAAATATTGATTTTAGAAAAATATCTAGCCGGCCTGTTAATTAATTCAATAAAAAAGTTAATTCAATAATTAAGTTCAATAAAAAATAAAATAATTAAACAGAATTGTTTTATTTTATACAGCGTAAAATTGGGAATTCACCGAAACGTCGCACGTGCACATCGCAAAAATCAAGTAAAAAATAATACTCTCCCTACGCATGCATTCAAATTTCAAATCTCTATCAAAGTTCGTGTACACAGATCTGCACTCTATGATCGTGTATTTTAGAGTTGAAATAAAATTACCCGTCGAGCCGTCTATGGCGTCTACAAGTCGACAGCGAGAGATGAGAGAGAAATAAACGGAGACGTTTTGTCTTGCCCTCGCTCGTTGCTTTGCATTACGTTGAATCTCGAATCGTCCACCGTCCACCGTCTACGAATTCAACTAGTCCATGCGATAAACTTAAATCGTCGACGCGTCGATGCAACTTCAACGGTTGATTTCAACTAGTCCGTCCATTCAACGCCCATCCCTAATCGAAACAAAAGTATCGAGTACTCGGGAAAATATTGATATGCCATAGGAAAATATATCGGTGACCAAAAAAAAAAAGGTCGCTGGTCGCTGGAAAAATTTCGAATAAATCAGTATCAATTTCAAAAATGTAGCTTTTGGCGACCAAAAATAAAAAAGGTCACCAGGGAAAAAAATATATCGATACTTTTCGATATGCAAAAAAAGATCACTGGAAAAAATATTGCCAAATTTTTTATTTTTAAAGGTATCGATACTTGCCAAAAAGTAATAGAATAGAAAGTATCGAGTACAAAAGTATCGGTATCGAAAGAAAAGTACTCGATACCACAAAGTATCAATACTTTTTTCGTGTCCCTAAGAGAGATCTTGAATGATCTTAAGTCCGAGCCTTTGGCCTGCGCTAGCTGGCTTACATAACGTAACTAACAGAGGATCTAGTCTGGGGACCCGGTAGAGGAATCTGCAGTTACTCCAGTAGTGACGAGAGGACAGCAACCTACGGAGGACCTGGTCTGGGGACCCAGCAGCAGAATCCGCAAGGCGCTGCTCTAGGTGCTTGCCCAGCTCGACACGGAGGATTACTCGTCGTTTGTACCAACGCAACTGAGAAAGTGAAACCAATAGGATGAGCGGATAGAACGCCGTCCGTACGCCAAATATATAACCAAGAAAGTTGCATATTTAACTTAACGGCTTCGGAAAACATCACTTCCTTCGTCAAATACATTTAAAAAAAAAACTAACCTATAAAAATCAAGTTTTTCCAAACCTTCTTTCTCATTATTGGGTTTAGTGTCCACCATATGCGTCGGAATCTCCGTACAACTTACTGAGTTGTATGAAAAAAACATTAAAAATTTGAAAAATCCAAAATTATACTATAATTATTATATTTTTTAACGAAAATTTGATAGATATTCTTGATCGTCGCCACGAGTCTACTTGCAAAGTTTCAGCTCGATTGGATCACGGAAAAGGGGTTAAAAATCGATCCAATTATTTTTCGTCAAGCAAGCAGACGCCCCGAGTTAAAAGAAAGGAAGTATTTTATACCTATATCGCACCCATTACTTTTAGAACATCAGTCAAAAATTCAAAAACTTTATTTTTTCATTAGATTTGTTGATTTCATAATTTTTCACAGAGTTTGTACATTTAAATAACTGGCTCCTGAAATCATCACTTTCTTCGTCAAAGTGATCTCGTATATAAAATATATTTATTTTTTATAAAGCACCCACTAATTTTTGAATAGGAGTCGAAAAGTCAAAATTTTTAATTTTTTATAATTTTGCTGTTTCTTATTAGGTTTGTTAATTTTTCATTTTTCACATCAAATAATATTTTATTCAATTAATATTATAATTAAATTTTTTATTTCATTGTTTTTTTTTTATATATTTCTGAGTTATTTTTAAATATGTCATGCCTTTTTAATTGTCATTTAGTTTGTTTTCTTTTGAATTTTTTTTTAAATAATATTTAGAGTGTATGCACACGAATAAATATTTTAATTATGTTTCCGCGTGGAAAAATATTTATGTTGCGAATTTTAATTTGAAAAATTTCTGCACAAAAATTTTCCCCAAGCACACGATAATGTATGTACGACTTTTCCAACCTTTCAACATCCCTTGTTTATGGTGTTCGCGTCGTAGGGACCGTTAACATTATAATTAAAATATACAATATGACCCTTGCAGACCTTCCATATATTTTGTTTTGGTAATTTTCTCCATGTCACTAAACTCTGCAACAGTTGTTGGTTCTCGCCCTTCGAAAAATAAACACAAGTTAAACTTTATCTTTGCCAGCGTGGTCAGCCTGATAACATTTAATTTTATATTACATCACCACGTTAATGTATTGTCACGTGGCGTGGCTGCGGGAGGCAAATGAAAACACTGGATATTAATTAATTAATGATTAATTAATTATTCAATTTACAAAGTTAGTTAACATGAAGTAAATTTAACGCTTTTCTTTAAATCACGCTATTCCATAATATATTACTCGTATATGAACAATGAGGGTGGACTCAACGCGTACCCAGGACCGATTTATTAGCAAAATCTCCTATATCTATAGTACTATAGTAAGAAACTAAGAACCCTACTCGGTAAATTCTTTCGTCTCAAAAATTGTATTCCTAGATACACACGCTATTGCTTATATCATAGTATGGTAGACTCAATTGTAAACTATGGCTTAAATAATTACGGATTGACGTTACAATCATATTTAGACGAACTACAACTAAGAATAATTAAAGCTATAGCAAGTAAAAAAACAATAAGAAGAATGTAAGGACCAACAAATGAGTAAAAATGAGTAAAATCTTACCGATTCAACAACAACTTTACTATACACTGACACTGGAAGAATACGAGAATGAGAGATTTAAAACACTAGTACAACATGAATTTACGACAAGACAAATTATTAATAATTAAAAAAATATATATATATTATGGAGACAGAATCAATCAGTGCGTTGTACCAAAACTATTCAACAAAATACCGGATAGAATAAAAAATATAACGGGACACAAAAAAATATAGAAAAAACCCTAAAGAGATACGACAGTGAATTGTGAAGTGAATACTTAAGAGCATAAAAGTTTTAAATTTGTAGTTTTATATTATATTATTATTTAAAGACAGTTAATTAAAGAAATTTACTTATACTGTAATCATATTCTTGCGTTTAAGCTGTAAATACAGTTTTTCAAAGGGGAAAAAAAAATGGCAACAATTAAAAAAATTAATCCTTATCATTCGCCGCCTAGTTGGTATTTTTTTAATGCTAAATGCAACCGTGCGACCCGTTAAAACAAGTGGGCCGAACGGCTGCCACCCAAAATTTGCCCCCATTGTCCCAGCTTTTCATTTCTTTATTAAAAAAAAGATTACAAAAATATTACAAAATTATTTAGGACTTTTTTACGGGTGTGGGTCTCCAGTTGGGAGATGCTCAGGGGTCCCAATAGCTAATCGGAGATTAATGGATTAGTGCTTTTGCTGCTCCTGCATTATATGTGCCAGTCATATATGTTTTTCTTTCTGTGTTGTCCCCCCTTTTTACCCCTCTCTTTCGGTCCCCTTAATTACCCCGGTCTGTTTTGCTCCTCACCCGTGAATATTGTATATTGTGGTTAATTTTTTCTTACTCGTATATGAACACTTTATTATCGCTGGGTAACACTTTATTTATCACTTGAAGAAAATTCAATTCTCGCACGCAGTATTTATCGCTTTCATTTATTTCGCCTCTTGGGTAAACACTCGCTCGATTATTTTTCTCGATATCTGCAGCTTTGCACTGAAAAATTTGTCAAAAAAAGACTCCCGAGTCAGCCTAAATTGTTCTAGTATTTAAGAGACGGTTCCCGTCGCTTCTAGGCTATTTCAGGTATTTGTAGACGGTTCGCGAATGCTTTAAATAACCATAGATTTTTGTAGACCGTTCTCGATGTTCCTATAGTGTTGTTCCAAGTGAAATATTACCAAGGATTCGGACAGTACTTAAATTCTTTTTAGTATCTCGTTATGTTATTTTAATATGTTAGCTATTATGCGAAAAATCGACACAATTTTTTATCGCTTGCCGTTTGATACCAAACTTCAGATGCAGTAAGCATCTCAAGAGCTTACATGCCTTCCCCACGCAAATTTCCCAGAATAGATAGCGGAGAAAATAGTAAACACATTCGTTTCAAATGGCTTGCAGCTGTTTTTTACTGCGACGATTTTGTGAAATGCTAAATCCGTTTATTTTATCAAAAATATTTTCATGTATCTATCAAAAATCTTAAAACGATATATATTGATATAATTAAGTTAGTTCCGGGTTTAGTGATTTACTGACGCCTAATTTTTTTTTGATGTTATTTGTTTCAGTGATTGGGCCTAATGACCCCATGAGGCGTTAAAAAAACAAATTAATTTAATTTCATATTGCTGTAAGATTGCAATTATTTTCTGGTGTATGTCTTCTGGGATATTATGCCGTGTTTATACGACTTATCTGGTCGACGTTACGGATCCCGTTGCAGGGTCCATCTTCATCAGGGATTCGAAACGTCGGCCAGAAGGTCGTGAAAATACGGCATAATGCCCCAGAAAATGTAATTTTTATTATTTTTTGTTGTATTTATTATAGATATACAATATTTTTACTGTTTATTCTTTTTTCAATTTAATCTTAACCACTGTGCTATGAAAAAAGTATTAACTTGCTGGCTTGAACTCACTGTCCCAAGATCACTCAATATAAAAATAAATATATATTGGGCGGCACAATACCAACTCGAGGCAAAACTTTCAAAATATTTATATATCGCTCGTCTTATTTATTCAACACTAAATTCGACCACTTGGATCTCTTTAATTCATCGATCTTTGATTTTAAAGTTCTTGGATATTCACCTTTGTCGTAAGTCTTTTTTTTATTACAACTTTTTTCTTTCAATATTAATCATGGTCAATGAATGAAGATAAATTGTGTCAAGACATGGAGTATGATCGGTCTGAGGAAAGAATTGGCATTGATGTAGTAGTGCATCACAGTATCTATTCCTATAAAACTCGATGTCTATCTATCTGTTCGCTATACAAATCTGCACCGCTTGTCCGATTTGACTCAAATTTTGCATGCTTATTCTTTGGGACCCGATGGAAAATATAGCTGACATCTCTTCTCTCCCTCTCTGCCCCATTCCCTCCCTTGATATATTTTCTGTACAAATGTACACCTTTGAAGGATCTGACCCAAATTTTTCATACATATTCTTTTAATCCCAGCAGAATACATAGGCCACATTTCTCTCCTGGACATCCCTTTGTAAAACAATGGAGTCTTTGGAAGGATGGGTACAAACAGCTAGCACTTTAAATAAATTACAGTTTATTATAATTTTTTCATTATTTTAAACTGACATTAATTTGTTATTATTTACTTTTTCATTTTGTAAAACATGACAATTTTTTCACATATTTCGCAGTAATGAGGTAATAATAATTACTGGTGTGATCACAAACACGGCGTGACGATGAGCGAGTGAGATTTAACTTGCCGAAAAAATTCCTCCTCTGCAACAAAATGCCTCTGGCGATGAAATAACCTACTAAAGCAAAGTTAGTATCATCAATCTTTCGAGGCGACTAAAGCCCTAGCAAACAGGACCGAACTTTACGGGCAGATGCCAATGTTGCTGTGGGGTCTCTTTATTATTTCCATTTCTAATCCGCAACTTGGACAGACTACCGCTAGGAATTAATAAACTTTGAGTAAAGGTCGCGAGGGGCGCTAATTCTGGCTTAATGGGGTTTGTTCATTACACCTGAAAAGCTGCTTTTCAACCCCGTTGCTTAAATACATTAAATATATTTTATATATCGTCGCTGTACAAATAATAAAGCCAATGTGCCGTTTAGTACATTCTGAGATGAACGAATCAATTTGTCAATTTTTCATATCATTAATGGAGATATAATAAAAAAAACATTGCCATTCACCTGGAAAGTCTGCCTAGTAATTATTTTAAATACTTTTTATAAATCTAGTCTGTGTAATTATTTTTTAAAACAGTTTTATTCGTTTATCTCAGAACGTACTAAAACGGCACATAGGTTTAATTATATATACAGCGACGATATCCTAGCTAATTTTAAAAAAAATTATGATGTATTGAACTTAAAAAATAGCAGTTTATATTGGAAAATGTTTGGAAATATTTATAGGGTGGCCGCAGGGCTTGCAACCTGTTTTAGTTGGCTAAAGTGATCACTTGACAAAACTCAACGTGTACCAATTCCACCGTCAGAACATTTGTGGCCACCCTATAAAGAATTCCATACATGCTTGCCATATAAATAACTAAATCTTTATGAGATTTTTAAAAATTACCTTAATTAATAATTATCCTTCTTTGTGCGAAATCCAGTAACTATATTCTTAGAAAATATATATAAAAAAACTTACCCCTAAAAACCAAGTTTTTATTTTACTCCCTTTCTTTGTAAATTAAGTTTACCATCATGTAATAATTGTTTGACAGAAAATGAAACATGTCTAGACAAATATTTATGTCAAAAATCTCTAAAAATATCTCGTTATTATTTGATTTCTTCCCAAAAAACCGAAGTGTGCTGTCATCTGTGAACATATTGTCATAAATTTTAGAAATTCGTAGTGAGGTACCTATTATACCTACCGACGGAGTAATTCAAATTTTAAAAATTCCGTGACGTTATCGGGCTGCCGGCGCCGTTGGTAGTAATCAAACTTTTGTAATGATTCCAATTTGAAAAAACC
Organism: Agrypnia vestita; assembly: GCA_016648135.1. NCBI lineage: Eukaryota > Metazoa > Arthropoda > Insecta > Trichoptera > Phryganeidae > Agrypnia > Agrypnia vestita. The sequence continues at coordinate 297,085 of JADDOH010001028.1, read as the reverse complement.
ATTAAAATTTCTAAAAATTATACAATAATTATTATTATTTTTTAACGAAAATTTAATAGATCTTTTTGATCGTCGTCACGAGTCTGCTTGCAAAGTTTCATCTCGATTGGATCACGGTAAAAGGGTCATAAATCGATCCAAAAATTTTTCAACGGCAAGCAAGCAAGCCGACGCCACGAGTTAATATAAAGGGAGTAAATATTGTTAAAAATTAAGTAGATATTAATTATACATGTCTATCAAAAAAAAATGTATTTTGGAACGGGGTAAATTCTTCTTCATTTATTATTATTATTATCTTTAAAAGACCAGCTGTTCGTAACCGGCAAAAGTTTCCATTATTTCGCAAAGTCTCTAATTAAAATATGGTTTCCATTTAATCAAAGTTGGGATGGTAGGCTGTCTAGGGAAGAAATGTGGCCTATTTTTTCCGTCGAGAATATGTATGTAAAATTTTAATCCAATCGGACAAGCGGTGTACATTTGTACAGAAAATACAACTGGGGGTGAGGATGGGTTAGAGGGGGAAGGGAATATGTCGCCTATATTACCCGGCTGGTTCTAAAAAATAGGTCAGATCGGTCATAAGGTACAGATTTGTACGGAAAATATATCATAGGAGGAGAGTGGGGTGAACAGTGAGTGTGGAAGTGTCGCCTATATTACCCACCTAGTTGTACGCTTTTTGGAGAAGCAGCTCATCGACAAGGCGCCCTGAAGATGAGCAGTGAGATCTGTTCGAAATGTCGGCAGACGACTGGTCCTGACGACCAGAATTTGACGCGGGTTACCCCCAAAGTAGTTAGAACTAACACAAATTACCCGTGAAAGCCTTCGATTTAACATATATATACATATAATATTTTATTATAAAGATACCTTAAAAATATTTAATTTCATTTTTTTTTATATATGTGTACCTCACCAAAAAAAATTACGATTTTTGTGTGTGATCCACTTTAAATCATTTAGGTGAGTAATCTTATTTATTAGACAATAAAGAAGGTAATATATTATTTATCTAATATATCAAAAATCTTAATAAATTATATAATGCAATAATACAATATAGTCAAGTAAATAATAATGTAGAATAAGTAGTCAAAAGAGACCAAACTCAATCACCTCTAGACAATTCTACAATAAATGAGAACCCATTCGGCTTCACTGGGGGAATATGCACACAAGCTGCAACCGCAAAATATTCATTATTTTAGATGTCTCTGATTAATATATCTTGATTAAAAATGATGATCCCTCTGGCGACAAAATCCAGTATTGCGTTCTTGAAAATTTGGGAAATTCTCAATATAATCTGAATAGTGTTATTTCAAGTAATTTGGGCCACTGGACTCCTAAGTGCGGCCCTGCGCCCGAGGCTCGTTTGTATATTGTTTCGCCAAGTTGGCACTGCCGAGATACAGGGGGAAGAATTCCAAAGAAGCAGCGCCATCAGTCACGCTGTAAGGGGCTGGATTTGCATCTAATTTCGTGATTCATTGTTGTTTAACGACACGGAATTACCGGAGGACTCACTCTTGGTGGGAATTTGTAAATTTACTCCTTAATTGCTGTAAATTCTTTCCCGGCTGAAATGAGCCAAAGGGTTTCGGCTCACATAATTATCATTTTCAGCGAGTTAAGGTCGTTCTGCAATCAACGCTTCAAGTGGCGGTGATGAGCCTTTATGATTATGAAGGTGAGTCAAAGGAAGGTAACTGTGTTAATGTCGATAAATTGGGTTGATTCATAAATAATTGCCGTTTTTAATCAATTATGTACTTGACAAGTAATTAAATGTTTCGGCGTTAATTTTGTGGAAGTCCATTATGAACAAATAATGAAATAAAACAATGAACTTTGTTTTTTTCCACTTAAATTTGAGCACTTGTTTCACTACATGTTTCGGAAATGTCCGTTTCCTTCATCAGGTCTTCATCAGTCTTAATTCACCTGATGTAGGAAACGGACGTTTCCGAAACATGTAGTGAAACAAGTGCTCAAATATAAAATAGTGGAAAAAAAACAAAGTTCATTGTTTTATTTCATTATTTGTTAATTATGTACTTGGATACTCATTAATTGTTCGGATTTTGATGGAAATTTGTAATTGCATTCTGGGATGATTTTGTGAAAGAATTTTTGGAAGTTTCATGAATTAAGGAGTATGGTTGTAAGGTTAGGCAAAGGAGAGTGGGACGTATGGAACAATATAAGTAGAAAATTAAAATCATTAAATTAGAATTTATTTGAAATACAGGCTTGTTAAACTAAAACCTATTAAAAAAAATACATTTTTTTTAAAGGAGGCTTTATAAGTTTATTAAGTTTTTTTAGCAAGTCTATTAAATTACTAATAATGCACTAGCGGTACATAATGAAATTCTGGTACCGACACTGATGAATGGAAGCGAAGCCTGAAGCTGGCAGAAAAGGAACGAAAGTAGATTGAATGCAGTGGAGATGAGATCCCTCAGACGTATGTGTGCCAAATCAATTTATGATAGAGTAAAGAATGCAGATATTAGGAATTAATGAATGCAAAACCGCTCTTAGTATGATTAATAGAATTAAAAAAGGGTCGCTCAGATGTTTTGGGCATGTTAAGCGAATGAATGAAGAAAAAGTGGTAAGAAAGATATATAATGCAAGTGTTGATGGCGCCAGAAACAGAGAGCCGCCGCGGAAGACGTGGCATGACCAGATCAACCAAATACTGGAAGATGGTCCCGTTAGAAGCCTCACAACCGGCGAGCTTGCATGCGAATATGTATGAATGTGGATGAGGCGAGAGTTGTATGTCAGGACAGAAGAGTGTGGCGCTCTATCCTCTCTGCTTACCCCCACGGGAAACGGCGTGATGGTGTAAGTAAGTTAGTATAATGCATTTAATTGCATCTTCACTATAGTGTGGTGGATCGGGACAGCTATATAAAAGGAATTTAAATATAATTAATATTTGTAATATTAAAAGCATTAACTTTGTGGTCAGGTAAAAGGTTATAAAAAAAATTATGTCAGTATATGTATAACCATTAACTGAAATTTTTAGTCTAACGGTTTTGAGACATGACCTTCAACAGGACAACCACTAAATCAGAATATAAATAATACTATACACCACAACGTTCGTACTATTCACACACTAACACCTTCACAAAATATTCATCACATCTGACTTCCCCCACCCCTCAGATTTTGATCTCTTTTGGTAGCACCTTAGTTCATGTTGGGGGCATTGTAACGATATTGTTATCTCGAGATTAGGTGGGCTAGTTTACTTCACTGCAACGTTCAAATTTTATATCGTTAGAAAAAACATATATTTTTCATCATTTACCTACAAAACATGTTATTAAAGTGGTGGCTATCACAAAACCATAAAAATGCATTTCAAATAATTCATTATGTTTGAAATGATCTGTTTCTTGTATATAAAATCCACAAATTTTTATGAATGCAAAATTAAATGCACTGTAAGAATCGATAATATTGTAAGTAATATTGCCATTTGACTTAAACGTGTAAATTTATTTACAACATTGTAAAAACAGCTCATACAGAAGGTAACTAATGATCAAACAACATTAAAATATAATTTATTACCAAAAATATTTAAAAAACTTCCTCGCAATTTTATGAAAGATAATATTAAAAATGGCCTTAATGAAAAATTTATTTATTTATTTATTTATTTAATTTTTTAGGAAGACCAACAGCACAAAAAAAAGCATAGAAAACATTGATACAATATAGATGGCCAATTACAGGTCTCCACATTTAGAAATATGTCAGTAATGATAAATATTTATGAATGACTAAGGCATATTAAAAATTATATAGAAAGAAAGAATAAAAAATTTAAACAAAAGACAAAGAAACTTAATTATTACGTGGAAAAAAATTCAGCACTCAAAATTTTTCTTAATCTTGTGTGGCTGCACTCGAACAGATCAATATCCAATAATCTTATCAGTTTATTGAATGCATCGCATACCCTCAAGAAATATGAATTCCGACGATAGTTGGATGAGGTAAAATCAATGTGAAAGACTGGGTTGTATCTACGAGATCTAGAGGGAACATGGAATTTTAGTCTATTTAATAGTTCAGGACAGTCGACGTTGCCTGATACAATTTTTAGTAGGTACATCAAATCACCTACTTCGCGACGTTTGTATAACGGTAGGATGTGATATTTTTTGCATGAACTGTCATAATCGTCAGAAACGCATTGGATTGACAAATTAAAAAAGTAACCCATAAAAACCAACTTTTTATTATACTCCCTTTCTTTGTAAAATATAACATCAATTAAAGACGAATAAAAACATATAACATAACACTAAACTTACAGTAATTTAATATATTTCTAAAATGTCAGATGTTTTGAGCTTTGATTAGACACTTCATGCTTTGAAGATTAAATTCTAAAAACATTTGTCAGTCAATTTAGACTTTCGACAGTCGTAGTGAAGTACCTATTATGCATACCGACGGAGTAATTCAAATTTAGAAAATATTCCGCGACGATATCGGGCCGCCGTAATCAAACTTTTCTAATGATTCCAATTTGAAAAAAATAATAAAATTTCTAAAAATCCGAAATTATACTATAATTATTAATTTTTTTTAATGAAACTTTTATAGATCTTCTTGATCGTCGCCACGAGTCTACTTGACAAGTTTTAGCTCGATTGGATTACGGGAAAAAGGTCAAAAATCGATCCAAAGTTTTTGTTGACGGCAAGCCGGCAAGCAAGCAAGCAGACGCCACGAGTTAATATAAAGGGAGTAAGAAGAGAAATTTATTCTTATGAAATATGATGTTATCTTGGTAATGTTTTTGCTAATTAAAACGATCGACAATTTTCTATTACCTTCTGATTAAAACTTGCTTAAAAATGAATCAACCTTGTTAAAAAACATAAAATAAAGCCGGTCTCGTGAATCGATGGGTTCTTCTTTTGCAAAAAAATAAACTGTAAATTATTTATTATTTAAATAAATAATAAAGGGAATAAAAAGAACACTTAATATAGGAGCACTTACATTTCAGGGTCGAAAAATTCCACGGAATGCAAAAGCGAGGAGAGAAAATTTGAATTTGGTAAGCATATTATATTACACGTTCGAATTACTATTAATCATGTTTAGTAAAATTTCACTTTCAAACTCCTAGTTTAGTTAGTTTGCTTGCGAAAACTATATCGAAGTCGGTGTTCATGGTCGAAATCTTATTAAAACTATGCATTCTAGGGAGTGGAGAGAAATAGCTTACATTGTTGTTGAAAAACTTTGTGCGGAATTACTTTGAATATCTGAGCAGGGATACCTATTTAAGTATCCCCCCATCCTTGGTTTTCTTATTCCGGTAGTCAGGTCACTGGTTTCTTACACCAAGGGTTCCGGGTTCGATTCCCGGTGAGGTCACAGTTAATCTGTGTGATTTACTCAAGCCTGGGTTTTTTGTGATGTGTTTCGCTTTTTCAGCTGTAATTGGGCCTCTTGGCCTGTTGAATCGTAAAATTTTTTTTATAAGGAATAGCAAGCTAGTCCACATTACCTACTTTACAAATAGATTTCTGCCTAAATTATGTGTCGTAAGAATAGGTATAAGTTACATCGAATTTTTTTTTTTTTTTTTAATATTTATGACTTATCTTATGTTAAACGTTAGAATATCATTTATGTAACTTATATTGAATATTAAAAAAATCATTCGATTTAATATAAGTAATCCCTCACGATACACAAGAATCTTAATTCTTTTTGGTGAGGTATAACATAAAAAAATTAATTGTTAATATTTGCTAGCAATCATTGTAATAAAAGAAATTATATGTATTATCAATCAAATAAATAAATAAATAAATAAAAATTTAAAAAATGATCTCAGCGTAGCAAATAATTAAGAAGAAAAAAATAATGATAAATCATTTTAATATATGAAATATACGTCCTACGTCCTACAAAAAAATATGTCGGAAATATTGAAACACAAAATGCAAAATTTTGATGTCGCATGTCACCATAGCTACTGACTGATATAAGGACGTGATTGCTTGAACATTTTCAACTCATAATTTATAAGTGAAACGACCTGTTTAGTATAATGGACAAGCTTTATTACATTACCTTAACATTGTGAAGGGATTAAGATGTCAATGTCAGTTTGAACCATTTTATACAGCAGAATTAGGTCCTTGATTTTTGGTTTTTTCAAAAGAGATTACGTGTAAGCTTTCTCTTGTCGCACATATGTAACAAACGAATCTTTTAGGTCTTGTCGATACCATAGATTTAAGAAACTTTCCTGGGATTTGTTCCACTGAGTAGCTGTGGACTTCGTAATTGGGTGACCGGAGTGTTGATGAGAATTTCACTAAACTTCTGATGAGGGATTTATAAATGGTAATAGGTGTGGATTTAGTGTGAAATTATTTCGTTGTTTCGAGAAGGAAACAAAGTTTCACAGAAACAGAGAGGTAAAGGTGTTGGAGATTTGCCTAATCTTGCGATATCGTCTTACGATTTTTAATCCTTTTTTTGTAATGTCTTCTTCAATCCCACTTACATTAGTACATAGATAGACGTTGTATTCTATCATGGGTGGAAATGGTGAACACTCAAGCCAGTCTTACTTACTACAGTTAAAAAACAACTTAAGACGCATTTATTTAGACAATCCTATAAAAACCTATAGAATCTGACCACAACAACATCAACACTCCTATTGTGCACTCCGCGAAAACACCTAATTCTTTCAGGCACTCCCAACTATTATAGTATTAAGCTTTAATTCCATTTCTTGCATGCCACCTAGTGAATAAGTAATACTAAATAAGTTTTTTTTAGCAGTAAGATGTTTTGTAAGATAATTTTTTTGTGTAAAGCGCTCTTGAGGTGAGTATTCGCGTAAACAGCGCTATATAAATTATCCAATTATTATTATTATTTTTATTTTTTTATTTTTTATTTATTAATTTTTTTTTTTTTTTTTACATCTCAGACCCACAAAACATCACATTGATATTTGTCTGTAGGTGCATCAATACATATATATAAATAAATTGTATTTACCAGAAATACATTCATATTAATTAATTACAATAGATCTTATAAACTCAAATACAAATCTACAATACTATACAACAATACAAGAAAAAATACAAATATTACCAAAATCAAAATAAGTCTTTTTTATTTAATAACATATTCATTAATTCTGTATTTTGCCCTTTTTTATTAATATCCATTTTGACACGACATGGGATTTTATTAAATATTTTTGGTATGACATATTTTAATGTTCTTTGTCCATATTTATTTATGACCTTCGGTATTCGTAGTCCTTCTTTAACCGTAAATCTGGTACTATGTTTATGAATCAATCTATGCTTATATGTCCCATCTTCATGATATCGTGTAATTAGTTTGTACCACAAGATAGCATTAATTGGCATAGAGCCTTGTTTCTTGAAGAGTTCCTGTATATCTTTAGTAGCACTTTCTTTATTTATTAATTTTATAGCCGAATATTTTGAATTTTTCTAATATTAGTTTTGCAAGTTAGACCCCAGCTAGTTATTCCATACCTTATTACCGATTCCGCTAAAGATTGATATATAGTTTTCATAGTCTGTATCGGAACATAGTATTTAATCTTGTGCATACATCCCAATACAGTTCTCAACCTCTTACATACCTTATTTACCTGAATATCCCATTTGAAAAATGTATCTATGGTAATACCAAGATATACGTATTCATTAACTAATTCAATTTTTTCACAATTACACGATGCATTAATTCCGGAATGCAAGCAATCAAAATTATGGGAAATAATATTTATTTGATTAGTCACAGTTATATGAGGTGACCTTACATGCATGACTTTAGTTTTTTTTGTATTAATAATTAAACCCATATCATGAGACCATGTAAGTAAAGCATTATAATCTTCTTGCATACCATTTTCCACCCATCTTACATCCTTGTGGGAGATAACAAGAGCAGTATCATCAGCATACACAAAATGCTTAGCATACTTAAAGATTTTAGACATAGTAGATACATAAATAATATACAGTAATGGACCAAGAATAGATCCCTGGGGCACCCCAGTATTCGTAAATTTTGGATTACTAAATGTGTCTTTAATTTTTACTAAAATTTCTCTATTTATCTAATTATTCTAATCCACTAGGACTTCAATTAAATTTCCACCTATGCCAATGCTTCTCAAGATTGTTATGAGTGTTTCCCGATTTATTGTATCGAATGCTTTAGAATTATCTATGAATAGTATAATGACATGATTTTTGTCATTTAATTCTGAAGTTACATGATTTGAAAAATTTTCCATGAGAATTTCTGTACTTTTGTGTTTTTGAAATCCATACTGATTCGGATCTAATATGTAAACTTTATTAGGTAATTATAGATTTTAGTATGCAAAAATTTTTCTAAGATTTTTTCAATAGCAGGCAGTATACATATGGGCCTATAATTAGTATATTCATCATGCTTCCCCCCTTTATAGATTGGTCTTATAATTCCTATTTTTAACATTCCTGGGATTTCATGCTGTGTCAAGATAGTATTTATAAGATGAACAATCACGGGACCTAGCACATTTATGTTTCTTTTAATCTCACCCAAGCGTATGCCATCAATACCTGGCATATGAGTAAGTTTCATACCCCTTACTATTTCTATGATATCACTCAGAGACGCTTTAGTGATTAACAAACTCTGTGGTTGATCTACCAAAGAAAAGTCTGACAATTTATGTTCACAATGGTGCAACATTTGATCAATAGAATCCGAGAAATACTTAACAAAGTTATTACAGATACAAGTGTATGAGGTGCCACTAAAGAATTTTGTTATGATTTCATCACAGTTACTCGTATTTTTTCTACCTAAAATGTTATTAATTGTATCCCAAGTTTTGTGGCTGTCGTGTAAAGTTTCTCTGAACAAGTTGTTATAATAGATTCGCTTTTTATTTATCAATACTTTATTTAATTTATTTCTAAACCTCTTATAATTCATTTCATGCGATTTATTTCTAGGTGAATTTCTCCACAGCACAAATAATTTATCCCTTTTATTTATTTCTTCTAGCAATGTATTAGTTACCCATGACATATTGGATTTTGCGACCTATTCACACTTCCGTACGAGTTTATTCTGGACTTTGTATATATCTCACAAAATTTATTTTTTATACAATCATATATATCACGACAGTTTTTAATTTTCAATATGGAATTCCAATTATGATTTTGAATGAGCAGATCTATTTTCTCTTGTTTCATATCCATCAGTCGCCTAGTTTTCATCTTGTGCGTATTGTCAGTTTTCATGAATATTATTCTTGAAGCTGTAATATAGTGGTCAGCCACAAGCGACTCACAAACACAAGACAGCAGTTTATTTTCATTTTTATTATTTGGCCTATATCTAATGTAAATATGATCTATGCATGATTGTGATAATCGATCATTAACAATAGCTTCTCTTGTGATGTCAAAAATGCACCTTGTAAAATAGTTACTGTTTAGCAAATTTTCATATTTTATAACTAGAGGATCATTTTCATGTAAGGTATTTATATTTATGTCACCAAGAATGATAAAATTATCACTAGTGTTTACATTGCTAATTATTGTTTCAATTTCATTTATATATTGCAATTTATTCTGATTTGGTGGTCTATACACCGCTAATATATGAAAATCATATATGCTATGTGGGATCTTGAGTTTACCGTAGACATTTTCACAATCCATCGTGTTAATCTTATATTGATAAAAGGCAAACTTATTTTTAATATATAATAAAATTCCACCACCTGACTTATTTTTTCGACTGTAATAATACTGCTTAAAACCTGGTATATTATATAAATTTATAAATTGTTCCTCTATGTTTGTCTCACAGAGCATTAGAACATCTATAAAAGTCAATTATTATTATTATTAGCCGTATGATAGGTCATTAGCCCTATGAAATCCAAAGACTTCAATACCTGCGATCCTGTAAAAAAATATATAATTTCGTTTCTGTGAGACATCTATAATACATGAAATCTAAATTTAATTTTGTGTCTAATTACTGTCTTCAGTATTCACCACTATTTGACACTCGTTTTGGCTGAATATTCGTGAATCTGTATATTTTTGGCATTTACGTCACGACCCCCTACAGTACAAGTGAAACCGTTTTAGCTCCTACCTAAAATAACCGCAAATTATCTACAGCATTTCCGGAAGTAATTTTTGACACCGTATTGCTGGAACATTGTTGGCTTCCAAGCATCATCGGAAATCTGATGTGTTTGAAAAGGTGTTGAAATAATGTGGCCACTTTTTAGAATTCGATCTCGGGTCATCTGGAGGAATAAGGAAGACATATAAAACTTCCAAAATTTTGATAGATATGGTAGTCTTTCATGGGTGGAATTAGCGAACATAACATTGTGTAAAGTGATCACTTAAACCAGCCGTACGATAGATTGTAAGACCTATAAACACCTGAATGCCTACTTTCTCATATTAAAAAAAAGCTTCGTCTTTTTGAGACATCAATTGTATAGGTATGTAGACTTCTAAGTATAAATAAATATAATTTACGACCCCGGAAGCATTAATCAGTCCGCCCAATGCCTCCGCTGGTATAGGTCGTCCACCTGATGACGTTGAATATGAATTCAACGAAACGTCGAGAATCGTTTCTCGGAAATACAAACGGTTCGTATAAAATATCCCTAACCATTTACAGTTAGAGATGAGAGTACTGTCACTACAGAAAAGTACGACGCCCGATCTCTGACCAACCACGCAGTGAATTAATGCGATGGTATGTTAATTAGTTGCAATTATATACGTTGCCAACCTTAAAATAAGTAAATATTTGAATTAATTTAAACAAAACCGATTTGTAAATTTATCATTGGTTTGAGCTCTCGTTGTTGAGCTTCGAGAGAAGTTTGCTTCGTTGTTGATAAATAAACAAAGAGAAAACGAGTCTGGCGTATCATGAAAATATATCAATTGCGTTGCATCGCTTTATTCCTAACGTATGAATTAATTATTTTAATTTATGTGCATTCTCGTACCGGGTGGGTCAACAGACGGGTGTTTTTGTACGCCGAGTTTTAATTACACAATGTCAACTAGCGGGGAGCTGGTTGGGCTGATTTGAGCCGGGCAGGCTGCTGGCTCTAGCGTTACCTAAAAATACCGTGTTTTGCTGCAGCAAATACAGAATTAGGAAACGAATAGCAGCGATAAAACTCCAAAATAATGCTAAGTATTTAAGTCTTGAAATAATTGTACGAGCAGCATAATGCACGGCTTATTGTCAGACAGCTCAGCAGTATCTGCAAAGACCCACACCTTTGAATGAAAAAGAGCTATTTTCAGGGGCAATTGTTTTTTCTTTTGGTTTCATCATCATCATAACCATTATTCTCATTTTCATCATTGTTTTCATTATTCCATCTTCATTCTTTCCATCATCTTTTTCTACCTTTCCCTTAATAATGTTAATCGAGTTTGTGTATTTGGGAAGTATGTTTAGTAGAGACGGCAAGGCTGAGAATGATATCGAAAGGAAACAAAGTTAATGGTGCTCTAAATGCAATTATTCCCAATAAAAATCTGTCAAAGGAAGCAAGACCAGCGGTACATAATGGCGTTCTAGTGCCAACCCTTATGTATGGAAGTGAAGCCTGGAATTGGCAAAAGAGGAATGAAAGTAGACTGAATGCGGTGGAAATGTGATCACTAAGACGCTTGTGTGGAAAATCTTTGGTCGATAGAGTGAGGAATGAACAAACTAGACGTGAATGCAATGCTAGCTGTAGTGTGGTAGATAGAATAAAGAAAGGAGTGCTGAGATGGTTCGGTCATGTGGAAAGTATGAACGAGGAAAGGATGGTTAAGAAAATATATGAGGCGATTGTTGAAGGCAACAGGAATAGAGGGCGTCCGCGAAAGACCTAGCATGATCAGGTACTACAGGTACTTGAGGATGACTCTGTTAAAAGCCGCAACAACCGTAGAACTTGTACGAGAAGATGTATGAATGAGGCCGAAGCAAAAGTGGAGTGCCAGGACAGAAGAGTATGCCTCTCTGCCTACCCTTGCGGGGAAACGGCGTGATGGTTAGTTAGTTAGAATTAATTACGTTTATTTATTGTATCGATGTATCGAACTAGAATAATTTCAATAATACACTAAATTCTTTATAAAATTTGTCTGATAATCACTTTATTAGTAACCTACAATAACAATAATAATAATAACAATATTATGAGTAAGTAAATTTAGTAAACTAGGAATTTATATTCTATACAAAAACGAGTATTTGCTTAAATCCAATTACACGCACACATTGCTTTTAAAATTTCCAACCCTTTTACACTAAAGCCTTATAAATACAGAGAAGTAGTGTGTTTGTTAACGATGAACTACTGGAAATCGCCTATTAGAAGTAGTGTGTGTGTGATGAGTGGGATAGATGAATAATCAGAAGGATTAAAGTATTGAGGTATGATTGCCCCAAGACCAAGCAAACCAGAGTACCATGTTTTTGTCGTATGTATTTAACCCGCCATCAGTGACGTCAATTTGACTTACATCATTGGTGACTCACGCACCGGGATTTACAATGGAAGATTTTCAAAATATTTTATTTATTTATTATTCATTTATTTTTTTAATTGTATGTATATTCATTTATTTTTTTAATTGTATGTTCTTTGACATTAATATAAAAATATTATATTAATCACAGCACGTTTATTATGTTTTTAGTTATTATAAAACAATTTCACTTAAAACATTAAAATTTACTAACTTTTGAAACATGACTTGAAACAAAGATCGCGGGTTTGAACCTCACTCCAGACCAGCAAGTAAGTCCTATTTTCATAGCACAAGTGTTTAGCTTAGTTTAAAAATAGTAGGAATGTTGATATGACACGTATTCCTTGTTCGGTCTTTATTTTTGGAAGGCCATTAAATTTATTTAAGCAATTTACAATGATTTAAAAAGCTTAATGAAAAATACACGAACCATGCAATATCAGAATTGGCATGGCAAACTGCTCAATGCACTGACGTCGTCGGTAGGTAAAGTGAATATGACGTACCGGTTGACGTCGTCGGTAGGTAAAGTGAATATGACGCACCGGTTGACGTCGTCGGTAGGTAAAGTGAATATGACGCACCGGTTGACGTCGTCGGTAGGTAAAGTGAATATGACGCACCGGTTAACGTCGTCGATAGGTGAAGTGAATATGACGCACCGGTTGACGTCATCGGTAGGTAAAGTGAATATGACGCACCGGTTGACGTCGTCGGTAGGTAAAGTGAATATGACGCACCGGTTGACGTCGTCGGTAGGTAAAGTGAATATGACGCACCGGTTGACGTCGTCGGTAGTAAAGTGAATATGACGCACCGGTTGACGTCGTCGGTAGGTAAAGTGAATATGACGCACCGGTTGACGTCGTCGGTAGGTAAAGTGAATATGACGCACCGGTTGACGTCGTCAGTAGGTAAAGTGAATATGACGCACCGGTTGAGATCCAGGCGGGGGCGCTACTTAATGGGAGGCATCTCCATAAATTTATTATCTTTTGTATAAAAACAGTAAAAGTGTCCGTTTTGGAATAGAAAAAAAGATTTTCTGTAATTTTGAAGTACATATAATGTATTTCTTGGTAGAATTCCATTTTAATAATTAAATTGAAACACCACTGAATTTTTTCCACTGTTTCCATTGTTTTATCTTATCCTACCAGTTCCAGCCTATCACGCCCATCTTCTAATCAACTGATTTTTCTGAGAGTAAATTCATCAACCGTAGTGTCCTGATCTATACTAATATTATAAATAGGAAAGATTTGATTGTGTGTTTGAATTGAATAGGCTCCGAAACTACTGGACTGATTTGAAAAATTATTTCACATTCAGAATCCTACATTATCCTTGTTGAACATAGGCTATAGAATATTTTCAAAAATGTCAGGGATCCGTATGAAAATTTCGATAATGTAACCCAACGTGTGAATAAATTACGAAAAAAAAACTTATATTGCGTACGCTGCGGAAATTATTGCCAATAGAGCAAAGTAATGTACTACAGTTTTATAGAGGACATTAATATCTAAAAAAAAGTCTGTGATACCATATATCTAAGTATTACAGTTATGTTACAATAACTTATGAAGATGGAAAAATTGTTTTTTAGAGAACAGCGGACCCTTTGTTTTCCCTCACAAATTTATTTTTTATTTAATCCTTAACCCATGCAACGCCGGGTACGACCAGCTAGTTTTAAAATAAAACAGAAATGACGCGCAAGTATGTATTAAAGAAGATATTAATTACACTTCAAAGTTTCAAAGAGAGAACTTGCCTATCCCTTCCATGAGCAGGCGTACAAATATATGAAATATATAGATATTGACTATAGATAATATAGATATTAGATATGACCAGTAATAGCAGTATAAAGTACTTAAAAGTACATACTTGATATTGCTCATACCAGACAAAAGCAGACAATTTTATGTTTACAATTTTTACTGTCATCCTATTGATTGGAATGGATATTTATATTAACATAATCAGGTGAATACTTTTTGTTAATAGAAAACGAGATACATATATTATATAGTTTTCTCTGCATTTAAAGGGAAAAAGTTTTTGTTAAACCATAATTACAACATGTTAACAACTCTGTTTGCTTTTATATTTACCTACATCACCTCATGTATTCCTTTTTATAATTAAATAATTAGTTGTATGGCATTTCTAAGAATTACCAATTGTACGGGGTTCCCCGACACCACGTGTCAAAGGAACTGCTAAGGGAGGGAGGGTAAAGAAAACATTTATGTTTGTCAGTGTGGGGTATGTATGGTTAGCAAAATCATCGTAACAGAGTTAAATACACATTGATTTCAAAATACGTATCATACAATCAACATCTCATACTTCAGGTCGAATTGAAAAACCATTTGAATATTCATTCTCTTAAAAGTTGTATAAAAAAGTTAATAATATTATATCATTGATGGATTTGGCGTTAAAATAATTATTTTGGATGTCATCATTAAATTAGGTGAAAATCATTAATATTGTTACCTCTACGTGAGTTTAATAATATTAATAACTAGCCGTACATTCATGAAAAATCGCGATACATGAAATGTTTTGCGACTTTGCTAAGCCCTAGTATATTTTACGGCCTACGGATAGGCGGCGCGCCGGTAGCAACATGCGTTAAGCAGCCGGTTCGGGTTTACTGGCCCGGAGTTCTAGCCCCATCTCCGGCTGTTTAATTTGTTTTTTAGCCATGAAGTTACGGGACAGACACAGACAGACAGACAGACGGATGAATAAAAGGACAGACAACAAAATTATTATATTTAGATATCTTATAATATGTAATAATATCTAATAATAATACTAATATTAGTAATGGCCTTCGTAACCCAGTGGACATGACACTGACTTCTCACATCGAGGGTTCCGGGTTTGATTCCCGGTGAGTTCACAATTAATATATGTGATTTACTCAAACCTGGGTGTTTTGTGATGCGTTTCTTTTATGTAATTGGGCCTTTTGTTAAAGCGTATAAATTAAAAAATAAAAAATTAACAAATTTATCAAAAAACTAAATATTGGATTGTGGCCTTGTTAAAACTTAAAAAATCGAAGAGCGTGCAAGAGCAGATGAATGAATATGTTCCAAGCAAAAGTGGTACGCCAGGACAGAAGAGAGTGGTTTTCTATCCTTTCTGCTTACTCGTATGGGAAGCGATATGATGGTAAGGTAGTTTTTTTAGCACGAACAGCTAATTTCCGCGATAGCGTGTTAGAAAAATAACCAATAAGTGTATTGTCACTCAACTCTACTCGCCGAGTGGTTTTGTAATTCAATTCCAATACTCTGTTTCGTTATGTTAACGAATTTGCTAACATTCGACGATTCATGAAATTGATGTGTTCCCAGTGAAACAATACACCCCTGGGTGAAGGCAGCGCTAACCTATTTGCCCGGAGTGTGTCTGAGAAACCCTACCCTGACAATTGATGGCGCCAATTAGCCACGTCACCAGATTTAATGGTTTTCTGCCCATCTGTGTTTCAAATTTCATCGGGTAGTAATTACTATAATAATTATAGTTATTCAGAATTTCAACATCACTGTCAATCACTCATAGCAAGTTGTAAATTTCGATGGATTAGAGATAAGTTATGCGATTGAATAAGAATAATACTTGTGGCAGAAGATTGTCGCCATCTACGAACCTTCAAGCAAACTGCATCACAGCCAAGATGCGCACCATAGGATAACGGTAATATGCTGGCCAAATGCGCCATTGGCAATCGAGCTATTCAATAGCGAAGAGAAAAACTACATTTCAAAATGAAGACTACAACACACATACGTTCACCAGTTTGAAGACTACAAAGTGTACGCTACAATTGTAGTAAAAATACAAGAAGTGAAGTAATTGTAGTACTACAAAATTGTAGTACTAATGAAATGAAATAATGAAATAATTGTAGTATTAATGAAGTGAAGTAATATAATGAAATAATGAAGTTATTGTAGTACTACGAAATTGTAGTAGTAATGACGTGAAGTAATGAAGTAGTAATTGTAGTATTAATGAAGTGTAATGAAATGATGTAATTGTACTACAAAATTTTGGTCGTCAACCAAATTTATTCATTCAATCCCAAAATTTTTCAAACCGTGGGGGGGGGGTTATTTCGATTTCCAAAGATTTTTCCATTTATCTACATTAACTTCCCAAAAATTTCACATAAAATATGTACTATTTGAAGTATGTGCTCATACTTTCGATAACTTTGAAGTGTGCGTACTTTGTAATGTTCGCTTATATGAAGTATGTACTTTCAATAACTTTTAAGTGTGTGTAGTTTGTAGTATGCACTACACTTCAAAACGTGTGAAGTGTGCACTTCAATATAATGTAGTACTGCATTGTAGTAGTGAGTACAGAGCGGACCCATCACTACTATTCAAGCTTCAGCTTCTGCCTTGATCTATACGATACCTACTCAAATACGAGAGTAGAACTATGTAAATTTGAAAGTAGCCATATAGCTCTCATGATCTCATCTTTCTATTGTCATCTTAAATATCACAAAAATATTAGCATTTCTCATTAGAATAACTGAAGAAATATAAAGGAATAAGATACGCGTTGCAGCTAAAGGAACACTCACAAATTGGGACGGTTTAGGAGTATACTTAGATAAAGTAAACCTTGATAAAAATATACAACAAGGTAGACAGAATCAAGAGGGTGAAATGAATAATTACTATATATTTTATGTATGTATATCTAGCATCTAATTTAGTAAAATTATCTAATATTTTTATACTGTTTCTTTTATGCTGCTTAAGGTTTTTTATACTGTTTAATTTGAAATATTTCTTTATACTGTTTTTTAATACTCCTGATATTACTATCGTTTTTTTAAATTGATTTATTTTACTATATTTTCTTACAGTATTTTACCTTAAAACACAGAAAATTAAAATTTGAGGAGGTTTCTCCAGAACCGGCAGGATTTCTTCCTGTAAATATTGTTTTTGTGAACAATTAAAAAAAAAAGATATAAGCGTATTAGAAGCTAAAGCTTATCCTTAAAACAATATTTAAGAATGCCCGCAATGGATCCTAGAGTCTTCATCTCAGTAGTTCTGAGAAAGTGTTTAGTTCTCACCGTGTCCACTCTTGCTTCGATACTGTAAGTCATAATCGGTCTTATGCATGTTTAATATATATTTTTTGTTACACCCTATATATAAAACAGTTTTTACGTAATCTGTCTGCGTTTTGGGGCCATGAAAAATTGAATTGATGATAATTGTATCAATAGTTTTATAAATTCCACTGTTAACGTTGCTGACAGTATCGTAAAACAGATTTGAAACAACTTCAAAGAAAAATGAGTTCAATTTTCTGAGTCGCATTTGAATTTGCATCGCTTATCCGGCTCGCTGTAGTTGCCGGCTCTGTCCAGATAGACCAACTATTTACAAAGTCGGTCCGTGTTGAAGTAAGTCCAAAGTTTTGAAATAGCGCATACAAAGGATAAAACTTCTGGGGTCTATGGCGCAAACGGAAGGGTGGTGATTTTATCACAGTTAACAAGAATTTTACAAGACGGTTGAGTCATTTTAAATGTAGAAACAGGTGAAAGAGAATTATAAAAATATTTTTTATTTGATAAATATATTTTTTTAAATTTGATACTGAGTAGGTACTCGTTAAAAATCTCCGGAAATAATAAATGGAAGATATTGAAGCTGAAAACTTACGAATAGAAAAACAATTTTTTTTTAAATTGACTTTACAATTTTGATATAAGAAGTAATATACCGGATATAGAGAGAGATATGTTTTCCTACACACTGCGATCGATTTTTATAATGGAATCCCCAATTGCATAAAGGAACTAAATAGTATAGAACTATTCAATAAGCAGCTGAAGGGACTTGTGTTGGGGAGGAGATAATTGTTTAACAAATCAATGTGCTGATATTTACTGTGTACCCACTTATTCTACTTTATTTTTTGTTCCCTACAATTGATGTTTGGGGAAATGCTATTTAATTTTTAATTTTAATTAATACAAATAACTAATTAATGTAGTGTGATTATATAAGATATACAAAATCATTTATATTAAAGGTGTGGGAGAATCCTGCTTCGGAAAATCCTCTCAGAGACATGGAACAGATCAATGTCCAGAGTGATATTGTTCAGCAAAGCAGTAGCTCTTCCAACAGGCATAACCATAGGTAAGTTGGTCCTGAGTGTGAAATATAAATATATAAAATTATCAGGAACATATTATAACCAATTCTCGTCACAATTTCAGGATTATCGATTGTTATGGCGAAAAATCAAACAACAAAAAAGTTGCAAATCTATACCGTTTAACCGATTTGATCCAATTTTTTAGAATACCGCACTAATCAAATATCACCAACACCCCATAATACCTTGCAATCATCTAGGACATATCGTAGAAAAGTCGAGTGACCACAATAAGTGTTAAGAAAGTTTTCGAAACATCGAGAAAGTCTTGTCATCTACTAAAGTGCTAGCGCGCGTGGCAGAGTGAGTCATTGATTGACGTTTAAAGCGTAGCGAGCGCAGTGTGACCAACGCGTAATTCATCGAGTGATAAAAATCAAGCAAGTACCTACCGACAAGCGGGAAGTTTTCTAGTGCAAAATTGAACCGAATTTTCTTGAAAGTGATTGAAACGACAGAAAGAGCCTAATTAGCGAAACAGTGTTAGTGTGTGTTAGTGATAGTGTAATAAGTGTGTGAAATATCTTAGAAATATTTTAAATTTAAGAACAGTGCTCCGTCTATATTTTGTTCACTGATTGGTGAATTAAAAAATATTATTTGATTTTTAGTGTCTCATTTGTCTCCCACGGTCACGTCTCGTGACGATATATTAGCCCTTAGGACCAAAAACACTTGACTACTAGGCGATTCGCTGCTCTAATCGACAAATTAAAAAAAAAAAAATAGGGTTGCGAACACGGAATTCGTGTCACATCAATATTCTTACTATTTTCAAATTAAGCTTAACGCTTGTGCTATGAAAATAGGACTAACTTGCTTGTCTGGAGTGATATTTGAACCTACGACCTTTGGATCACGAGGCGAGAGTCCTAACCACAAGACCAACAAGCTACTTTATTTAAGTTAGTTATCAATTAAACCTGATGACAGGAAATTCTCCTTTCAAAACTATTTACTCAAAATTTGTGTATTAAAAAGTTTATTATAGAGTAAATTAATTAATTATAAAGTAAATTAATTTTAATCAGACTTTTAAATTCTTGATTTTGAATTTGAGAAGTACACAGATTACATGTTTGAATTTTGTAAAAATACCTGTAATTATTAATGTTTGCCAACTCGACCGGGGTTCGTTATTGAGCTGCACAGGTGGATTGATCTAGGCTCGCTGGAGCGTGAGATTGGCTCCGGTACAGTGTCACGGCAGGTGAGACAGGTGAGACAGGGACGAAAAGGCTCGATATCGGACAGTTGAAAAGGACTTCAGCTACATTTTGCCGTCACGGCGCGTTACCGCAGCAGTGACGAGAGAGGCTGTATATCCAGTAGACACAACCTGTCAATGATACAACCCCATATTGTGAAATTATCATTTGAAAACTTTATAACCCAATAAAAATGAAGATTTATCACCAAAAAACGAAAAAAAAATCCTATATTATCATCTCAATAATAAGCAACTTAACATCTGCACTCAGGAAACTTCACTGGTCATGCTAAATGAATATTTTTTCGATATTATATATTTTTTTAATACACTGTACTGTATGTATCAAAAAAAAAATCAAATAATTACCAGCGATAAAAAACCGCAACGAATCGGTGTGACCAGGCGTATTGAACCGAGTGACAAATATTCGGCGCGAGTACCTACCGATAAGCGAGAAGGTTTCTAGTGCGGACCTAAGCGATTTAAGTACCGTGCATCAGTTTATGAGAGACAACTTATTTAGTGATAAAAGTACAGCAAATATTCTGAGTGAAAAAGTGTGCGAATTATTCTAGAAACATTGTATGATTGTTAATTTAAGAAGAGTGCTCAGGTTAAGTTAGTATCAAACAAACCAAGTTGTGTTCCTCTAGATATTCCCCAATTTTTAACGAACTTTATTTTTTTTCTTTATAACTATTCACAATTCTATAGCTAAGCTAATATTTTTTAGAGCCTCATTTAAAATTTATTTCTTTTTGATTTTTATTTCGGTTAATTTTTTTTTATTAGTGGATATAAACACTTTTATGAAATCCTCAATATTTTTTTTAAATAAAAATAGATATGCGAACACGGAATACGTGTCACATCAATTTTCTTACTATTGTCAAATTAACCTGAACGCTTGTGCTATGAGAATAGAACTAACTCGCTGGTCTGGAGTGAGGTTCGAACCCGCGAATTTTGGATCACGAGAGTCCTAACCACGAGACCAACATGCTACTCTTGTCCACTACTTGTTCAGAGGAATAGGGCATGCATTGTCCCTCTGGACATGGTTATTGTTAATGTGTCGATGTTTTTACGATAGAATTGGTGGATATCGTTCAATGACAGAAGTTTTTATGGATAGTTTGCCAATCCCTCTCATGCTTCGTTTTTGTGGGACTTCTATAATTTATCTCAATAGATAAAATTTAGTTTCGATCACGGCTGTGGATAAGCGAAACCAAAAAAAAAAAATACCCATAAAAAACAAATTTTTATTATACTTCCTTTCTTTGTAAAATATAACAACAATTAAAGACGAATTAAAACATATAACATAACACTAAACTTACAGTAATTTAATATATTTCTAAAATGTCAGATTTTTTGAGCTTTGATAAGACACTTCATGCTTTGAAGATTAAATTCTAAAAACATTTGTCAGTCAATTTAGATTTTCGACATTCGTAGTGAAGTACCTATTATGTACACCGATGGAGTAATTCAAATTTAGAAAATATTCCGCGACGTTATCGGGCCGCCGTAATCAAACTTTTCTAATGATTCCAATTTGAAAAAAAAACAATAAAATTTCTAAAAATTCGAAATTATACTATGATTATTATTTTTTTTAACAAAAATTTGATAGATCTTCTTGATCATTGCCACGAGTCTACTTGCCAAGTTTCAGCTCGATCGAATCACGGGAAAAGGGTTCAAAATCGATCCAAAAATTTTTTCACCCGGCAAGCCGGCAAGCAAGCAGGCAGACGCCACGAGTTAATATAAAGGGAGTAATAATGTCGGAGCATCCCTTCATAAATTCGTCTCTCGCGAGGGCGGGACGGGGATCAATATTTTATTAGCGGGTTTGAAAAAAAATGCATGAATATTCATAGAAAAAAATTATTCGACAAAAATAAACGACCCCCCACCCCGATCCCGGCGGCCCAAAAGATAATATTTTTCCTTCCCTGTTGTGCTAAAAGGCGCGGTAATGGAGTCTGGTGCTTCCCGACGCGAAAATCCCTCTTTGTTTGCAAAAAGAAAGTATTTAATGTATGGAAAAATATTTTCAGACGTGTTATTTCGCCCGGAGTGGAATCATACAAAGTTGTTTGCGCATTCAATTTTTGATATTTTAAGAATTTCGCCAAACATGCGTGGCACAACATTGTCTGACTATATTTTGTTTGTATTTATTTTGATACAGCGTAGATGTTTTAACAATTAATATAATACATAATCACTTTATTTATTACAAATAGTAATATAATTTTCTTTACAAAAAACGGATGGACGGACGGACAGACATAGACAGACAGACGGACGGACGGATAGGCAGACAACGAAATTATTGTAATCGAGATTCGTAGTTCATCATCTTCACCCCCTTGTCCTAGTAGGGTCGGGGGTCCAAAGACTCAACAAGGCGTTTCCATGTTACCCTGTCTTGATTTTCTGATTTTTATTAATTCATTTATTTTAGTATATTCTGAAAATCCACCATGGTTTAGGACATGCTTGCAAAACGTTTGGATACTATCCAAGAATTTTATGAAAATAAGCTTTCGTTTGTGAATACTCAACGTGAACTTGGTAAAACTCAAGGAAAACTTCGTCAATTACTTACGGAGTACCTACCTGGGCGGTCTGTTTCGCGACAAGGCGAGCTATTTTATGTAGGTACTAGCGAAGGGAAAAGCTACATTTCAAAATGAAGACTACAACACACACGCGTTCACCAGTTTGAAGACTACAAAGTGTACACTACAATTGTTGTACAAACTACGTGAAGTGAACTAATTGTAGTACTAATGAAGTGAAGTAATTGTAGTACTAATGAAGTGAAGCAATTGTAGTATTATAGTACAATATAAATATTTTGTGGCACTAGAAGTGTATCGGAAACGTATATCGATGTTTGCTAACGACCTGCATGAGCTGGCTTAAGTGATCACTTTACACGATGAAACGTGATCGCGCCAGTTACCATATATATTTTATATTATGTATATCGAACGCCTGTGCATGAGAGGGGTAGGCAACTCTCCACCTGTTATTAATACTCCGATGCGCTGACCGTTTACAGAGCCGAATGCTCCAGTTCAGGGAGAGTGAATATCTTCATGGTGAATACGGCATTCGCATCTTCATACAGTCTGGTTTTAAAATACCTTAAAAACTAAAGATGATAAACGTCAAGGCAAGGAGTATAAAACTATCCGTTCTTGCTTTTTTTATTGCGTGTGCTATTTTTAATCTTTTTTTTACTGTAAAAACTTACTTACTTACTTACCATCACGCCGTTTCGCAGTGGGGGTAGGCAGAGAGGATAAAGCGCCACACGCTTCTGTCCTGACATACAACTCTCGCCTCATCCACATTCGTACATCTTCGCATGCAAGCTCGCCGGTTGTTGAGGCTTCTAACGGGACCATCTTCCAGTATCTGGTTGATCTGGTCACGCCACGTCTTCGGCGGTCGCCCTCTCTTTCTGGCGCCATAAACACTTGCATTTTATATCTTTCTTACCATTCTTTCTTCATTCATTCGCTCAACATGCCCAAACTATCTGAGCGACCCTTTTTTCATTATATTAATTATTTATTTATTAATTTATTCATACGCCAATCGGCTATATACATTGATTTTACAAAAATAATAGACTTAAATGAATGGATTAGAAAAATTGCACATACATAAAAAACAATACTAGCATAGTAACAACATGGTATAATCATATATGGTTGAGGGTAATTTTAATACTGTGATAACAATCTTTTTGCCGCTGATGAGAATGAGACGTATGATTCATCGAAGAAGTTGATATCAACACAGTGGCTATTCACCAGATTGGCAATCCTATTTCTTGGGCCATTGTACACGTAACTTTTTGTGGATTTAGTGGTTTCTAACAATCTACGCACTCTTAGATCTGGCCTAGCAGTGATAATGCCAAATTGTTACAGGATCTCGGGCGAGTCTATCTGTCTGTTGACAGATTTGTAGAAGAAGGTCAGATCAGACAATTGTCTTCGAGTGATTAGTTTGCTGATTCTAAATCTGTTATATACGGTCTCAATATCTCCTGGTGATCGTGTATGATAGGCGATGCATTTACATAGTTTGCGTTGTATTCTTTCGAGCTGATTGATTAGTTTATTGGTATGCGGCGACCAATGACAGAACAGTATTCTAAAATCGGTCTCACAAGACTGTCGAATAGTCGTACCAGCGTGTAGACATTGCTGAAGTCCTTCCCAGCTCTAATGATGTAACCAAGAGTCTTGAAAGCTCGTGACGCAACTTTTTCCACGTGGCTTGAGAAATTCAGTTTATGGTCCACAATAACGCCAAGGTCCTTTGCCGAGGTGACTATCGGGAGATGATGTCCATCAATGAGATAATTAGCCTGATATTGATTTCGTGATCTAGAGAATGACATTACTGAGCATTTACCGATATTTAACATTAGTTTGTTTTTAGTACACCACCTGTGGAGTTCATTGAGATCGTGCTGAAGAATTTCTAAGTCTTGGTCATTCATGATTCTTCTGAAAATTTTCATGTCATCTGCATATAGTAAGTAATCGGATAGTAAATTGTCTGCGATGTCATTGATGAAAATATTAAAGAGAATCGGACCAAGATGTGACCCTTGAGGGACACCAGAGCTTACTTCATACTCTTCAGAGATAAATCCATTAACTCTGACTTGTAGGAATCTGCCAGTTAGATACGAATGGAACCACTCTAATGCTGTGCCTCTCACACCATACAGACAGAGCTTGTCAATCAGGATTCCGTGGTCTACCATGTCGAAAGCCTTACTGAAATCTGTGTAGATAGCATGTACATCCACCCCCTGGTTCAGAACATTGAATATGTAGTTAATGTATAGATACAGATTCGTTGTTGTAGATCTGCCACCGAAGAAGCCATGCTGCTTTGTAGTAATTATATTTTTGAATGCAAATGTAAGTTGAGGAAGAATTAGTTTCTCGAAAAGCTTTGACATGGCAACTTGTATACATATTGAGCGGTAGTTAGTTACCTCAGACCTAGTACCAGATTTGTGAATTGGGCTTATGAACGAGAGTTTCCATGCCGAGGGAAAGACTCCAAGCTGTAGTGATTTGCTGAATATATGCGTTATGGGCTCGCAGAGACCGGCTGCACAATTCCTTAGGGAGAGATTCGGTACACCGTCGGGCCCAGATCCTTTGCTGACCTTCAGGCTCGTTAGCTGTTTAAAGACGTTATCAAAGGTGACGCTAAATTCCGATAAGTTAGCATCTTTGACGCTTCGAGTACTAGTATTATGGTCCGCTGGGGCAGCGTTGTTAATAGTATAGATACTCCTGAAGTATGATGCAAAAAGGTTACTTATTTCACCACCATTAACAGCTGTTTTCTCATTCCAAGACATTTCAAATGGAATGTCAAGGTTATTACGACGCTTGTTTTTCACAAATTTCCAGAACTGGCTAGCATCGGTCTCCATTAGGGACTCCATCCTGGTAACAGTTCCTGTAGCAGCTGGCACTGAGTTTTTTGCACTCCAATCTCAGCTTCTTGAATCGGATATATGCTGGTTTTGTGGGTGTTCTCTTGTAGTGCGCGTGTGCCTCTTTTTTTTGCCTAACTTTATTTATGAGTTCTTTTGAGAACCAACACGGGTAGTCGCTGGTTTTCTTTGAGAAGACTGGAACATGGTACTCAATGCATTCATTGATTTTCTCATAAAACCACTTAACTTTATCATCAACGGTGTCAATCATGTATAACTCAATCCAGTTGGTCCTAAGGAAGAATCTGTTGATTGCTACATAGTCAGCACGTCCAAATGCGTAGGTCGGTGGGCTATGTTTATTATGCTAAGTTAATCATGCTAAGATCAGCTTTTTATTCATTCCTAATATCTGCATTCTTTACTCTATCATAACTTGATTTGCCACACGTCTGAGGGATCTCATCTCCACTGCATTCAATCTACTTTCGTTCCTCTTCACACGCTGAGCAGCACACTGTGTATGTGCACTGTGTGCCGCTCTTCGTTCAAATTATTGAAAAACCAAATATTACTTTAAATGTCTCTAAAACTTAGTTTTTTCCACAATTTTATTTTTGAGAATCAAATATTTTTCATGAAACCTCCGTTTTCTTCTTCTGGTGAGTTGAGACTAAGGCGTGTGAGAGTAGATACCCGATGTGTGGGCTGTGGATTCAGTAGAAGTGGAGGGGGCGTCTAGGTTGTGGGAGAGCGGGAACATTGTTAGAAGGGGTGATGTGAAGGGTTGTATTTGATTATTGATGTTGTTATTTTATGAATTTCAAGTATTTCTAATTTTTTTAGGCCGTATGCCTTTTTATGAAGGCTGTGTATATTTTTTTGATAAACATGTTGCTATTTCTATAATATGGTTAGAATATTCCATGTGTGAGGAACCTTTTATGCTCTTTAAATCTAGTCTCTATTGATCTGCCTATCTATATCGCGACCCTTTACTTCTACTGTATCCATAAACCATACATTAGACATCCACATCCAAATATTTCAATCTCAACTCACCTGAAGAAGGAAATGGAGGTTTCCGAAACACGTTGCGTGATACTCAAAAATTAAATGGTGTTTTAAAAAATAAAGTTTTAATGTTGCGGCTATTTATTATAGACCAAAAGATACATATTATGATACGATTATGACCACCAAGGGTGCGTAATACACAGGTTCATTTAACAATAAAAAAAATTAATGAATTATTAAATAATTAAAAAATTTGGAATCAAATAATTTAATTTATACACTCGTCATATTTGTAAACTTTTTCCAGAAATTCCAATTATGCACGGTTTTTCTATATACACAGTGCACACCTCTAGAAGGTCTTCATATGTGGAGACTAATTCATATGAATGTGAGGGTGGAATATGTGCGTCCACAAAAGTAAAATAAACCAGATATAAAGAAAGAAAGCTTGGCTTACATAATCTAATTTGCAGAATATTATTATATAACTATCTAGAAAGCTTTTTAATATTTTCAAAATAATTCATCTTAAGGCGCGTCGAGAGTGAAATTTTATGATGTATATTTTATTATAATCATTAGTCAAACAAAAGTTTTTCATAGTAAACCCAGTTTTTGGACTCCGGTTAAAACTCCTTTATATTTAAGAAAATTTATGAATCACTTAGAAAAAGACAAAAAAAAAATCAAATCAACGTATATAAAACAAAAAACCTCTGTAACCCAGACAAAATAACTGGAAGACGGCTCACACTGCGGTCAGCTAAATTGGAGGCACTCTGCAGGCTGGTAGTACCAAGGAGACCTGGAGCCACCAAGTTTGCGGCACGTGCTTTCGGCTTTGCGGGCCCAGCTACGTGGAATCAGCTGCCTCCAGTGCTGCAATCTATGGAGAACCAGGAACACTTCAAGAAGAGTCTAAAAACTCATTTTTTGCACCTGTAAAGCGCCCTTGAAGCGTCTCTTACCCAAAAACGGCGCTATATAATTTAAAATAAACATAAACATAAACAACGAAAATATATTTAAGCCGCTACCGGGATTCGTACCACGGACCTCCAACTCTATTCGGGAGTGGCGCGTTATCGATTTTCGCTACTGCAACCTAGTACATCAATTTTTCGACCTTATATATAGTCCCTTTATATTAACTGTTTTTTTATGATCACAAGTACAATCAGGTACAACATATATTATTGAAGATATTTTTGAAAACGCAACGTCACAATGAATTGTGTTTACGTTAACAAAATAATTTTAGAACATTTTAATAAGTTTTGTTATCAATGGTATGTGTTTCCTCTAATATATTGATTTTGATGTATTATAATATATCAGAAAAGGTTTTTCAGTTGGAGTAAGATATATTTTATAATATGTATGTGGAATCTATATTTCAGCTTAAACATAATCGGCGTAGGGAGTCTGCAATTAATTACAACTGGAGCAAGAGGGCGGCAAAATTTGAGCTACCCTTATAATTACTATTCGCGCTGTGTAAAAGAACAGAAAAACGTGGCAAAAGTTTTATAATTTAATTATTCCTACCCTAAGGTCTCTTGCAGAGGATTTTCTCTGAAAAGAGAATTAACATGTCATCTGAAAAATTTATTGTCCTTGCCCCAATATTAAGTACTAAAATCCTATATATTTTATGCGAGGAACAGAACAGAGCCTTAAACACTAGGCGCAGAGGCACATCGTAATTTATTTTCACGACCGTTTAAATTATTTTATATCCTGCATCCGCTTCCCTTAATTTTTGGATGATCAATTGGGGTCTTTTTGTGACCTTCTACGTACAATTATTAAAAATAATAATTTTTCATTTTCATTGCCAATTTCCTATGTTTTTTTTACTTTTCAACAGACCTTGAGGCCCAATAATAATTTAATTTTACTATTATTAAATTTCCCATTAACTATTCTGAATTTTCTTATCATCTTTTAAAAACAAACCATTCCTTTGATTTTATTGAGGACGAAATTTTATGTATGTTCTTGTGGTGGAATTAGTGAAGGCTAGAGCGATCAATTAAACCAGCTTATACGAGACCTTAGCCCTGGGTCACTTCATAAAAGACTTCCAGACTTCCAGAAGACCCATTAAATAGCTTCGTCTCTATGAGACTTCTGTAATTTATCTTAAGACGCATTTCTTGATAATACAATAATAATTGATTAATTTTACAAGATCAGTTTGACTACGAAAAAAAACGCATGGCCTAATGTTGCTCCATAGTTTCACGACCCATTGAGAGCCAAGTCTCTGTTTTATCGGCCAACATAATTATTGATATGGATCTTTCATACCAAGAGATCGACGTCCATTTGGGAGCCTTCGAAAACTCAAATCAACGTTCTGTATTCATGGCTTCTATACGTGTGCCCATTTCACATTATAGGATTTAACAACATCAATAAAATATGGTTAACGATATATTCAAATTCAAATCAAATCAAATATGTATGATGTAGTAAGTACTTGAGTAAGAGCACGAGTAAGATATATGGTGATGTCTGTCCGGCTAGAGAATATTAAATCATTGGACTTAACATCTGACGTACACGATTATACTTGTAAACAGTAAATACCGCCATTTTAACACCATATATTCATCCCTCCATGGTATGGTACGTCCAGAAACGCCCAGAAAACCATATGGTGAAGCTTACCCAAAGCCTGCCAACGATGAAACGCAGACATGATGAACGCCCGCCACTTGGCTGACAATGATCGAAAAAAACCTAAAAGAAGACCATCTCGACGATAGCATAGCACGAAACCGTGCTAAATGGAGAAAACAGACAACGAAGGACGACCCCAAGTAAATGGTATTATAGGTCGACCACAATCAAAAGACCATTCCCTAGCTAGTCCGGTAAGAAGAAAGCGGGGAAAAGTTGCATGGCAGGCCCGTATTACAAGCCCCAATATGATATTCCAAATAAATATACATTTTTTAGTTCAAAAGAAGTTTTGCATCGTAACAACACACATATTTTTTAAGCACGTTCTTTTGAATGCAGTCTAGCTTTAACGATCTAGGAAGAAGAAGAAAAAGAACAAGTGAATAAAAAAATTCAAATAATACCACAAGCATATTCAGTTTTCCAGTTAAACAAGGTCAATTTAAATCTGATAAAATTAAAAATTATCGTTAAAAATTATAGTGAACTATTTTAAAATTGAGAAATTAATTGATGTACATGCTAGTGGGACGAGAACTATATATTTTTAAATATAATTTCATAGTCTGTCCCTCCCTTAGCTGGTTAGCGTTTCCCAAATATTTTACTGCCCGGAATTTCCGAAATTCGCCAAAGGGGTGGACAGCGTTCCAAAATTACTCGCCGACAGCGCGGGGGCGGAGGTGCTCTTTAGAGAGCGGGGTGTTACACGGAGCCTTCATATAAATTATTTTTAGTGCTCAAATGTGTACGTACACCTTCTTGCTGATAATATAAAAATGTCCGATTTTGCTCAGCAATTTGGGATCTTTTGTATTCTTACGCCATATCGTAAATAGTTTGATCGATTGCCCCCAGATTATTAGTCTGATCGACTTATATGCTCCATCGAGGTCATCAAGACATAGTGCATTGTTCTATTATAGTGGAAATGTCAGAACTAATGCATTAGAAAAATCTGTAATTCCCAGATTACACTCATTAGGGAATGAGCATGCAGAGGCGACTGACATTTTTGCTGATAGTATAACTGTTTATAGGACAAAGCTGATACAATTGTTTACATCCCAACGAAATGGAAATGGACAATAAATATTTCTATTTTACCTTTAACTATTATTATTTGTACCTTTAACTATATTATTATTTTATCTTATGTTTTTATGTTTTTCTGTATTATTATTATTATTATTATTATTATTACCTTTTAACTATTTATTATTGTAACTTTTAACTGTATTTTATTTTAACTGTCTTATGTTATTTAAAAAAAAATTATTCTGTATATTAGTACATATATATAGTAGCTTGTTGGTCTTGTGGTTAGGACACTCGCCTCGTGATCCAAAGATCGCGGGTTCGAATCTCAGCCCAGACTAGCAAGTTAGTCCTATTTTCATAGCACAAGCGTTTAGCTTAGTTTGAAAATAGTAAGAATATTGATGTGACACGTATTCCGTGTTCGCATCTTTATTTAAAAAAAAAAAAAATATTGTAAAAGCCCATAAGGGCGTTAAATAAATAAATAAATAAATATGTTTTTGATGTATGTACCTACTTATTTAATTTAAGTTTTTCATAGAAGCGAGACAAAAATACTCAGGGATCGCTTTTACGAATGCCCACCACTACAGAAAATAGTTATGAAAAAGTTGAGGTTGTTATTACGGTCGTTAGACATATTTAACTGTAACTGGTTGCGGATATTTTATACGAACCGTATGTTTTTCCGAGAAACGATCCTCGACGTTTCGTTGAATGCTTGTTCAACGTCATCAGGAGGACGACCTTTACTCGCGGAGGTAGAGGGCGGACAGATTACTGCTTTCGTGACCGTAAATTATTGAGAGACGTCGCAGTAAAGTCCGCCGACGTAACTAGTATATATTGCATACTGGCGACCTCTATTGTAGAATAAGTGAATACTCCACAACAAATTGCATATAATTTACGGCCACGAAAGCAGTAATCAGTCCGCCCTCTATCTCCGCGAGTAAAGATTGTCCTCTTGATGACGTTGAATAAGCATTCAACGAAACGTCGAGTATCGTTTCTTGGAAAACATACGGTTCGTATAAAATATCCGCAACCAGTTACAGTTGAAGAAAATGGTTGTTATAAATTGAATAATAAGAAATATTTTCATATTTTCACGACCATTCAGAATCGTCTGACGCCATCAGCTTGGTCCTTGAAAATTTGTCTTTAGGAACATCGGTAGATGTCATACATCCTCAAAGTGCTATGACCAAAAAATCGGGATTATTAATATTATTGTTAACAAAGTATTAGTTAAATTAGTATAAACTACTACCAGATTTTAAGTCTACCGGTTTCGAGACGTACTGGACTCTTCGTCAGGACCAAAACTACACTACTATGTTCACAACACTATACACCACAACCATAGTACTGTTAACCTTTCACCCATATTGCATGCGTGTAAAACTTGTTTAATATTAAAAATAATATTATTATTATTTATGAAGAAGATTTCAAGACGTGATGCATACCACAACTGCTAAGCACCACTACACATTCAAAGGTGTGAAATGGTTCAATGAATTGCCTGTTGAAATGAGGACTGAGGAAAATTATGAAGCATTTAAAAAAAACGTGAAATATACCTTCAGAAATAAATAAATTTTTATTTTATTATATATTTGTACCTATTACATACTTATTATACTTACTTATTACCTACTCATTATTATATATATGTACTTACTAATTATAACTAAATTGTCTATACACGTATATTGATAAATATATACATTTTATCATATAATTCTCTGTAAATGTAAAATGTAATGATACTCCTCTCCTACATACGAGTCTACGTCACTCATGTAGAAAAGAAAAATCCACCATAAGTAAGTAACTGGCTCTATCTTGTAAAAAAAATTATGTATTTGAAAAAAATTAAAAATAAAAAAAGAATTAAATAAGCAAAGAAATACTAAGCAATAAAAAATGGTATGTAATATGAAAACAGTAGAATAAAATAAACACATAATTTTTTAGCAGAAGAGCAAGTAGGTGTGTCACCTACATTTTTCGACAGTTCTACGGCTGGTTTTGTTTCTACACCCTTCATACGAAATTAAATAATGTTCCCATCTCTTTACAGTTGTTAATGACAACTGTAGTTTTTGGCGCCTCCACATGATAACAACCAACTGAAAGCGTTAGTTGAAACAGACCGTGTGAATAATTTGAAAGCTTGCGCTAAAGTTAGGCGTTAGTCATCCAAAAGTCGTGCACCA
Organism: Agrypnia vestita; assembly: GCA_016648135.1. Lineage (NCBI taxonomy): Eukaryota > Metazoa > Arthropoda > Insecta > Trichoptera > Phryganeidae > Agrypnia > Agrypnia vestita. The sequence continues at coordinate 264,499 of JADDOH010001028.1, read as the reverse complement.
CTTGAAACAGCTAGAAAAATCAAAAAAGCTTGACAAATGGATGCCGCACGAACTGAACACAAAATAAAACGCCCTCACGAAGTTTGTTCCTCGCTGTGAACGCTTGTTAGGCTATGAAACATTGCCTGAGCCAGCATAGCCAACAGAAATGAACATTTTAAAGGGATAAAAATTTCAATATTAATTCAGAGATGGCAGACCATGTGAGATCAGAGGGACATCACTTCAAGTATGATAACGTGGAGGTGTTGCATGTATGCAAAAAAGGAAAGAAATTGAACATCTTGGAAAATATAGAAATTCATCTAAATAATGATAAGGCCTTAAACATACAAACACCACTTATTACATCCCCCCTTCTTACAATACTAGCCCCTCCCAGCAATCACTTTCACTTTCCGCCTGCCCCTCCCCCACTCCTGACAACTCCCGCCCCATGTAGTAGATAAAATGTCTTCTAGTCTTAAGTTAGTATATTACTGAAGGCGATGCAGTAAGCATCGAAAACGTTTTAATTAATTTATTTAATTAAACTGTCATTGTGTGAAGTAAACAACGTTGTGTTCTATTCATAGTTATTTACAATGAACTTCCACAAAGTTAATCACGAAAATTTCGAAATATTATTAACAGAAATTTCGCCAACGTAGTATAATATCACATGTTTGCATTTCAATATTTATGTTCTTACTTGATGAATTCATCAAGAACCAAGATGTCGTTGAAAGTAATTTTGGACATGTACTTCATGAAAAAAAATGGAAAATTGTAATTGTAATTTTTTTTCATTGTAATTTTGCATTACGTAATAACAACGTCATACATAACATGATAACTCAGCACATATTGTGATAACTCACCATGATCTAAAATGATTTGTACTTTAATATTTTGCTATTATTTTGTGTTATTCATTGTAAATATAATTAATCCTAATATCAAAATTGCGACTCGTTTTTTCCAATATAAAAAGAGATTATAGAAAGTCATTATATTTCAGTTAATAAACACCAAAGTGAGTCAATTCTTGTCTTGAACATTTCTCAGAAAGTTACCAATATAATTTTTTAGTATAGAAAGCTGGTTTTATGTCGGGAGGGATATTTTTCGTATTTTTGATATTAGGATTAAAGAACATGCTTAAAAAATTCAAATTTTTCCGAATTTTCCAATCAAATTACTGAGAATAACCATAGTTCTGATAAAAATACAGGAGTCAATATTCTTCATATTGATAGTAAAAGTAAACGTTTAAATAATTTGGAAGCCCTAGAAATTAAGATATCCATGAATAATTATGAACAACCAAAAAAATCTAACTTACAGTTCTATCTTGAATATGTTCCCTTTCACCCTATCACCTGTTTATTTCGCACCCCCACTGTTTACCCCAATTTAGACACTTGACATTGAGGTATGACTGTTCACAATTTGTAAAGTTTAATTATTATTAAGTATACCCTGACGAAGGAACGTTGTTTCCGAAACCGGTTGGTTTTTACCAAAAATTAAGTGGTGTAAAACTAAGTAAATTCGTTTAATTACATTAGAAGTAATTCGAATCAACCTAACTTAACTTTACCTTATGTCACTTAATATAATCCAGCTTGGCTTAACTTAACATAACTTAACCAAATTTTATCTTATATAATCCTTATATCTAATATTACCTAACCTAACATAACCAAACACAACCTAACCCACCTGACCGAAAATTAGGTTTCTGTTTAACTATCATATAAAATCGGTAGTTTAATTCCTTACAAATAAAAATATATTTTTCATTGTCTTCGTTAATAAATGAAAATTCACTTTGTGGTTACATTTTATATTATTAAAAATTAAAACAATTCACTTTGTTTAAAACACTAATTTTATTATAAAACACTACATATTTCGGGATCAAATCAAAATAAATAGACAAAAAGTTATTTAAAAAGTATAAAAAAAATTAATTAACTCTTTTGTTTACCCATTTATACCGGATACATATAAACAATGGAGAAAAATTTTTTTGTAAATCATCATATTTCTAACTCAATTGTGAAAAACATACATAATTCTATCCAGCCAGCGTTTTATACGAACAATTAACTTAAAAAAAATTATCTTAAATAATAAGGATTGAGACAACATCTTAAATAAATCAGAGGTTCATTAATTAATTTGTGAAGATTGTGCATACTTTTATATTGGTATAACCTGTAGAGATTTTAATATAATAGTCAAAGAACACCTAAATTGCTTAAAAAGTAATGACTATTCAGAATTCGCCAACCACCTTATTAAAACCAATCATTAATTTGATATTAACAAAGGAATTGAAATTTTACATACAAATAGCAGTGATGTATAATATACAATTAGAAATTATAAAAAGCATTAATAATAATTAAAACATAATAAATAATCAAATTCTCTTTACGTTAGTCACCTTTTAAATATATTTTCTTATTAATTTTTATGTATATTTTTGATTGTCCTATGCTTTTAATTCTTTCTTAACTTTCATATTTGTCTTTGATTGTCTATGTTTTGTTTTCTTATTGATGAGTTATCTATGCCCGAACAATTTCTTTGTTTGTTTTGTTTTTATGACTTTCCAATTTATTTTCTATACTTGTAACTAGCTGTGCCCGCGCGGCATCGCACGCGTTGATTTTATTTCTCCTTCCAGAACTTTCAAGAAATTTATTGAATGTACAGAAATCTTCTAGACATACCGACACATTCCGCCACTCAGTTTAGAACCTTATAGAACTTTCGGGAATTTTCTAGAACCTTCTCCTTCCAGAACTTTCTAGAGAAGATTTTTCCGGAACTTTCTAGACTAACCGACACAATCGGCACGCCTATTTTGAAATAATTTGAAGCATTTGCGGCCTTCCCATAACAAAACAATGTGCTAGAATGCACATTTTTATCACCCACTCCCACCCACGCTCAGCCATCCCCACCAAACTCGCACATTTTCAATGGGACACCAAGGGCTGTCCACCACCATATACACGACCAGATACAACCACCAGGGGGTGGCAGTATCTGGTCGTGGAGAAAACTTGGCGGATAGAGAAACACGGGTTTCTTTATATCTTATATATATATATATATATATATATATTATATATATATAAATATATTGATTAGTCTCCAGTATACCTTGTATCCTCCTTTGGTCATTGCATTTTGATTTCGAGTCAGTTTTTATGAAAAATATTAAAAAAGCCATATTCTTTTCAATCAGTAGGTATTTTTAATATCATATGATTTGATTTTAGATTTGATTTTAGATTGTAGATTTAGATTAGGGTTGTAATAAAAACTTCAAGCTAAGTCAGGCAATGCTTTGTTGTCTTTGGAGCTATATTATTTTATAAAAACGACAATAATTCAGAGAATGTTTTTAATAAAACCTCAAAAAAATACTTTATTGGAATTCCTCAAGTTTTTGGTAACCAAATTTCTTCTAGTTGCAAGGTATACCACGCAAATATTGCTATAAACGCAAAACCCACGTAGATGAAAATTTCATATTGTCTTTTGCTGCGATGCTTATGGCAATAGAATGTTCACTTTTATGAAACTGAAATAATCCCCGAGTTGAGCAAACAGGGCTGGTAATATCCGCGAGAGTCCGACCTAAAAGTTTCGCCTCGAATCTTTATTTAAATATTTTAAGATTCGAATACAGAATCATCATCCGTGATTCCGTATTCGAATCTGATACATCAAAATTCTTACTTTTTTCGAACATAACAAATAGCCTTTGCTATGATAATAGATAATAGGACTAACTTGCTGGCATTCCGGGATTTTATGATTAAATAAATATGATTTAAATCTGCCTGAGTGTAAATATATATAAGGTTTATTTTTGATGTGTAGCATCTTTTCTCTCGCTTTTCTGCAACATGTGGCAGTGATTTCATGAAAAAGGATGGAAATGCGTAACAGGAAATAAGACGCGCGCAATTTTAATTACCATCATCGTTTATAAACAAATCAACGTCCAGCAAGTGATAGAACAGCGAAGATGCACACTACTAGACAATGCGTCTGATCTTGTATATATGTTGCGAGGCTGGTGTCAAGAGTGTGGATGTTGTTACTTTGATATATTTTGGCTTATATCTTCGAAATTATCCAATAAACACTTATTTTTTTTTACATTAATGTAAACAATAACTGTCCTTAATGATTTGCATTCTCAAATTTTACGTAATTTATGTGATTATTTTTAAATATTTATTTAAAGTTTTCATACCATATGTAAGGCGGCACACTACCGCCGTCTATGAAAATAAATAAAAACTTATAATTGACCAAACACATTTCTAAACAAAATGCATATGTAGATAGATATACCGTACCTACCTAGTGTGGCAAAATTCAATAATAAATAAATGCGCATACGTTTTCTTTACTTGTATTTACTAATCAACAAATATATACGTATTAGCTTTTTTAAAATTTGTTTAAATGCTTTACTTGCATGCTAAATTGATATTTTTAATTGTGAAATGAAAAATGTTACACATCACATGCGGATACTGTAAAGCTCGCTCGTATTTTTATAAGTTTTGTTTTAAAAAACATCGCATCGCGTAAAGATGAAATATTCAGAGGTTACTAATGTTGCTTTGGCTTTGGCATATGTCGGCATTTTTTTCTAAGGCCACATTAGTATTTTTTTTTTAAATAAATAAAAAATAAAAAAAAATACTAATGTGGCCTTAGAAAAAATGCCGACATATGCCAAAGCCACGTTATAAGTATCAAGAACATTGTTGATTATGGAGTTTTTTCCGTAGTTTGTTCTCCAATATATAAGTATCAAGAACATTGTTGATTATGGAGTTTTTTCCGTAGTTTGTTCTCCAATATATAAGTATCAAGAACATTGTTGATTATGGAGTTTTTTCCGTAGTTTGTTCTCCAATATATAAGTATCAAGAACATTGTTGATTATGGAGTTTTTTCCGTAGTTTGTTCTCCAATATATAAGTATCAAGAACATTGTTGATTATGGAGTTTTTTCCGTAGTTTGTTCTCCAATATATAAGTATCAAGAACATTGTTGATTATGGAGTTTTTTCCGTAGTTTGTTCTCCAATATATAAGTATCAAGAACATTGTTGATTATGGAGTTTTTTCCGTAGCTTGTTCTCCAATATATAAGTATCAAGAACATTGTTGATTATGGAGTTTTTTCCGTAGTTTGTTCTCCAATGATCCGAGAGAAAAAGATTTGGTACTTTTGTTGGTCTACGAGGAACATTAAAATGCATGAAACTTAATCAACTGTACATATCATTGAAAGATTTAGCAGATACTTCGTGGTGCCACATTATAATTTAAAATATGTTTTACTTTACTTCGTAATACACACAAATACACACAACATGAGTTATTAAATTACAACTATAGTTTTGAGAGGAGCAGTCCCTAGTAGTAATTTAATAATTCATATTGTGTGTGTGTGTGTATTACAAAGTAAAGAAAAACATATTTTAACTGGTACAAACTTCATTACTTGTAAAGCAGTGTCTAAATACGCATGGATTACCTCATAATCCAAAAAAGCTTGTTAGTCTAGTTGTAAAGAGTCTTGCCTATCGATCCAATATTTTGCTGGTTCGAGCCTCATCGCGGATCATCAAGTTTGTACTATTTTCGTAGCACAAGTGTTTAGCTTAGTTTGAAAATAGACTTAAAATTGGTGGGACATGTATTTCGTGTTCGAATCTCAATTTGTTTTTGAATAACAATACAAACCGACATATCTTTCATCTTCAGCGGTCCCTCGTACCGGTCTTATTAATTACGCATTCGATCGTGGCTGAGGAGCCATATTCTGGAACTGCGCACCCTTGCAATAGTCCCACAAGTGAGGTTCTGAGAGATGGGTTTTACTCCTTTTCTTTCCTCATATATCACCAGCATGTAGAATGCTCAATAAAATAACACTTCAGATTTTTTTAAATAATTAAACGGACTTCGTAAAACTTACTTACTTACCATCACATCGTTTCCACGTGAAGGTAGGCAGAGAGGATAGAGCGCCACACTCTTCTGTCCTGACACACAACTCTCGCCTCATCCACACTCATACATCTTCGCATGCAAGCTCGCCGATTGTTGAGGCTTCTAACGGGACCATCTTCCAGTATCTGGTTGATCTGGTCATGCCACGTCTTCCGCGGTCGCCCTCTCTTTCTGGCGTCATCGACACTTGCATTATATATCTTTCTTACCATTCTTTCCTCATTCATTCGCTCAACATGCCCAAACCCTTTTTTAATTCTATTAATTATGCTAAGATCAGCTTTACATTCATTCCTAATATCTGCATTCTTTACTTTATCATAAATTGATTTGGCACACAATCGTCTGAGGGATCTTATCTATTCTGCACTGCACTGCACTACACTGCATTCAATCTACTTTCGTTCCTCTTCTACCAGCTCCAGGCTTCGCTTCCATGCATCAGTGTTGATACCAGAATTCCATTATGTACGCTAGTTTTGCCTCGGTAGACATATTTCAATTAGAAACTATTGCGTTAAAAACACCGTTCACCCTATTCCCCGCAGTCACTCTCTTTCGATATCTTTCTCGACATTCCCTCTTCTATCGAACATACTTCCCAAGTATACAAACTCATCTACCTGGTCCAAATATTTTGAATGATTATTGTATTGCCGTCAATAATACGTCTCCCCGCCGAATTTCGGAGCGATTATTGATCATAACGTAGGTAAAATATTAATTACTTGAACTTGTTAATATGAGAGGCACCTGAAGTGGCTCCAGAGAGAGAGATTTCAGTGCGCATATCACCGAAAGGACCCTGAGATTGTAACAGAGGAGTAAGGTTAGTCCCATTCTTCTCCGATTGAACTAGCTGGTGATGACGAGGGGTTCAGATCATGAGGATCTGAACTCAACGTCATATAACTGACAGAAAAATAAGAAAAGCATGTAAGAGTACCTATAACTAACTCACTGGTCTTTCGGGTTGAGGTGCGAACCTCCAACTTCCTTGATCAGCTGACGAGTTTTTTCAATACTATTAATCTTAGGCAATTTTTTTATTTTTTAATTCACTCGCCATACAGTAGAAAAATTACCAAGAATATACCTCCTTGTTGGAAGGCCAGCGTACGCTGAATTAACATATTTTATTATTGCGTTTTATTTGTGGAGAAAATTAAATCATTTTCTAGAACAACGGGTCTTCCGCGAGGTGCCTCTTTGAGGACTGCGGCACACGATCGCGGATTGCACCTCATCAAAGGCAAACCTCGACTGCAAAAATTCATTCTGCCTTATAATAAATACTATTCGAGTGAAAAAAACTTCCACAAACGCAGTGAATCTGCAGTTTTATAATGAAAATCCTCGTATTGCGAATCGCGTTGCGAAAAATGAGTTTGTAAATGAATTTTTGATGTTGAACATGAAACAATTAGACTGTTTCCAATTAATTACATATAGTCAACAGTCAATTAATGTAATGTAATCTTCAGTACAGATTAGCTTGTTAGCCTAGTGGCTGAGGTACTCGCCTAGGTGAAAGGTTCGAGACTTCCTAGGAGATCACAAAGCTAGTCCTATTTTTATAATACTTTTATTATAATTAAATATATTGTGAGATTATTTGTTTCCATTTTTTTAATATATAATAACACAATTGTTATTACCATCTCATTGTTCTTGTATTTATTTATGTAATTCGTTTTATGTAATAAAGACTTATCTAATGGTGACGGTCTGTGAATAGTTTTGTTTTTGTGACTGTACCGCCTCGCACCAGTTTATACGACCGACGGTCTTGCATTGTAGTTTAAAAAATGTCAACCTGGAGAAGAATGAGAAAGGCCGATGTGAGAGTTTTTGCTCATAAAACAGTCTTGGGTAAGCGGTGGGTACCATTCACAGGTATATTATTAGGGCATCGCGGCGGTGGAAGACTAATTAAACATTGGAAATTTTATTAATATTTTTTTAATAACTGAACTTAAATGGAGCATCTGTCACTCACAATAATTTCGCTCTAATTACTCGTTTATGGAACACTTTATGCTCATCTTAGAATATTACACACGTCTGGGATCACACTTATTCAGTATTGAACGTCTGGTAGGTCTTGCAATACATTTTGCTGGTCTCACTGAATCGCCGCTTGTTTTCTATGGAATCGTCAAACTGTCACAACGAACTGTTAAGTATTATGGTTGTGTCGCCCTTAAAATAGGGAACAACATAAACAGAAGTTAACAAAATGGTTACTAAATGTAGGTAGACTTAAAAACGAAAGCAATGTGTCAAATGTGACAGCTTAGATTCTATAGTAAATCGTTTTTGTGTGTATTATAATTCAAATACCTTCTCTAAATATGATTTGATTTTTTTTCTATGTGATGTGAATTATATGTAATATGTTTTGATTTTATCTCTATCTGAAGTGAATTTGTTAAGTGCACTTTATAATTATTACACACTTATTATACACTGATTATTAACTAAATTTCAAAAACAGTACAGGTAGTTGCTTTACAACAAACTAGTCTAGTTAAACAACTACCTTTACCTTTTCTATGTAAAAAATAATTTAGAATAAATAAAATAAAAAAATGTTATTTTTCGAATTTTATAGTATGATAAACTGACTTCTAAATCACTCCAATAATTTCTAATTTAATTTAAAACATCCAGTCCAGAGTGTTGTGAATTCCCCGTTTATAATTCTTTCCGTTTCTATAGTCTCGTTAAGTTTAGTTTTATAAGTAAAGAATATTAAAGTAAAATTTATCCCGTACATGCATCTTTTTTTTGAAAACCTAACTATTATATTTATTTTGAAAATCTTTATAAAAAATCTTACGTTGCAATCATGATATCATCGCATACATTAAATTTTAATCAATCAATGTAATATACGTTTCGAATACGCAACTTTTTTTTGAAGGAAGTATTTTGTAAGATGACAGTGTGTTTCGTAAAGTTGTGAAAAAAGTTAATAAAATAAAATAAAAACGAATTGAATGCAAGTGTTACAGTATTGTTAACATTCCTCCAATTTTACGAAAAACGACGAATGGTTAATACAGCCCAAATATAATATTATAATATGCACCTTTGTACATATTTCAACAGTGTTATATACGGTAAAATAAATAAAACTTTGGACAGAATCCTCTCTAAACATAATATGTTATACTTTGAATAATTTATACTTACAGTAATGGTATTGTCTAGACATTAATACATTAATGGCAAGGATAAATGTTTATGGAAAACAATGATATATAACAATATGAATGTAAGATATTAGAAAAGTAAACAGTATATGTGATATGGATAACGCTAGGTAAACTTACACGGATCAGACTCAAAGGGAATAAGAATGTGACGAACACTCGACTTACATGTAGCTTCGTTGTAACGTTACCCCAGTCTTAACCTTTCCTCTCCGGTGCTATAAACTGAGTTGACATTGCCTCAAATTATGTGCAAGTCTCTAAAATTACCCTTAATACAGGAATGAAATTTTAGGCATTCCTCCATAATGTACTTATGTAGGGGATAAAATAATTTCAAGTTTTTTCGTAGAAACTGATATACATTTGTCAATACGTAGTGGGGATTAGTGTGGGGAGGGGAGTGCCGGATTGCCTATTTACACTACGTAGTCGCGATGGAAGGTTTCGTTCAGTGAAATGAACAGTCCACTTTGAGTCATCCAATCGTTCATTTTCCCACCAAATTTTTTTTCGCTGAGGGGGGGGGTTAGGATCATCCAATAAGAAGAAGGTATTTATCATTTAGCCCAAAAATAAAATTATCGCTGAAAGGAAGGGGTGGGGGAGTTAGGTTAGGATTGAGGAATCAGGATAAAGATTAAGGATTTGGTAAATTATGAATAATGGAACGATGAAATTACACCGAAACTTATCACCATTTGATTTATGAATACTAAACTGACAAATGGTACATCACTAAAGTGAACTGTTCAAAATAACAGTTAGTTCATCAATGACCCGTTTTTAATTTGTAGTAGCAGGGTTTACGTTGGCAGAGTATGTCGTTTTTTCTCATTTTTAGCACCTTTATACAAAATTGATACATTATATATGTGGGATATAAAAGCAAAGGCAATAATACGCAAAAGAAAATAATGCAGTCATCGAGGATAACTAGTTTATATTTACTTACATACGATCACGCCATTTCCCCGTGGGGGTGGGCAGAGATGATAGAGTGCCATACTCTTCTATCCTGACATACATTTCATACATCTTCGCATGCAAGCTCGATGGTTGTTGAGGCTTCTAACGGGACCATCTTCCAGTATCTGGTTAATCTGGTCATGCCATGTCTTCTGCGGTCGTTTTCTCTTTATGGCGCCATCAAATCTTGCATTATATATCTTTGTTATCATTCTTTCCTCATTTATTCGCTCAACATTCTCAAACCAGATCAGCACTATACATTCCTTCCTAATATCTTTCTTCTTTACTCTATCATTATCTATTTACCAGTTTATAATGTATTGAATCCGACATTTTATATTAAAAATAGAATGTACATTTATAGAAAATATAATTTTGGAAGAGATACAAACATTAATTCTAAAATACTAGTAATAGTACATTTTAAATTAGAAGTCCTCGGCGACTGCTTTCAAAATATTTTTTTAACTTTTTGGATATTACTGCCTTTGCTTTTATACCCTTCATATATATTCACTTATACTTATACATATCAACTATTATATTCGTATAAGCAATAAATCTAATATATTCATTTTGTCCGTCATATCGCGCATCGCCACACTGAGTACCCTGTGCACAGAGCATACAGCAAAGCACTGGAACGCGCGTCTCAATTTTATCACCGTATGCCAAAGGTTAAAGCGTATCTTTGGACTACCTTGTGAAGAATGCAAGGAGCGTAGATCTCACAAAATTGTGGTTAATCCAATTTAATTAACATTATCGCAATACAACGAACATGATGCAAATTAATCAGATTGCAAAGACAAAAACAAAAGTACATGTCAACAATACAACCTTTGCAGTTGGTTTTGTTCAAAAGCATTCAGCGCTGGATGAGCTGACTTAATTGTGGGAGGCAATTGTGGCTTTACAACAGTAATCTTATAAATATAATAATTTCGTTGTCCGTCTGTCCCGTAAGATTCTGCAACTCACGGCTTAAAAACGAAATTACACGACTGGAGAAAACTCGAACCTCGGACGAGTGGATGGCAACGCGGCAACTGACTGACGTAGCCACCACTACTTCTAGATGGACCGTCAAAAATATACTAGACGTTGTAGGAACAGGGCTTATTTAAAACGAGAACCATTAACTTATACACCTTCTAAGTATATATTTTTGATTTTACAATATTTTTGAAAAAAAATATTGTAAAGTGACGGATGTTACACTTACTTACGGGGACAGACATACAGACAGACGGACGGATGGACTGACGGTCGGACAGATAGACAACGACATTATTATAATTGGGATAAGTAATCTCACTAGATATTAACAGGACGTAAATTTTGAGACTTAATTACAAAAAATATATTCACCCAGACATGGAAACCAAACAATACTAGTAGGTATTTTAACGATAAAATAACACATTTCTAAAATGACGACAAATACATAATATAATGAGAATAATAATACTACTGCGTAATATAATATTATAATACTGCGTATAGTTTTTTGGGCTACTCTGCCGAGTCACTCCGATCTCTCTTTATTCCTTACTAGTGTTTCACACGTTGTCTTACTTTCCTTCGTTTCGAATACCGTAACTTTTAACGCCTTTTATTATTAACATTTTCCTTACATACTATCCGGATATAGCTTTAATTAAAAATATTTAAGTGCTCTCTGACTAACTGATTCGAAAAATTACTAAAAATATTCCCGCTTTTCTGAGAATCTTCCCTTTTATACCTTCAGGACTTTTTTTTTTCAAAACAAAATATAAAATAACAAATGTCATGTGCGTTCCAAACATTTCTTCATTCAAAATTTCCAATAATTAAAATATAAATTGGTGAGTTCTTTTTTACTCACATAAAATAATAAAGAAAAAAAATTTTATTCAATAAATACACAAGTAGGTACGTAATATCAAAACCGTTTCAATTTTGAAAACATTTTCATTATATAAAGCATTTGCCAAATTATTTGAAAAATATTGATAATTTTTAGGAAACAGTATCATTCGAATGCGATGAATAGCATAGGAAAAAATCACTCATTTTCACCCGTACAATCATACATTCCATTATTTTTCATCAGTATCCAAATGGAAATTAAACAACCTACAGAGATATCACGCAACCCTTGACATTTTTTGTAACACGGAACCAAGGTGTTCCATTGATTCTTACACACGCAGTGCTTCGTTCATACAGGGATCCAATTGCGTGTAAAGGTTTACTATTCACCCCGTAACCAAAGAGCTATTGTATTCATATCTGATATATGAATTGCCAGGAAAATCTCAAAACCTTTTTAACAATGAAGCAAATATAATCGTTATTAGTAGGTATACTTTAATAATTAAAAAAAAAACTATTGACTGCCTTAGAGCAGTGATCATCAACTTACAACTTGCGAGCCGCATGTGACTTTTTCAATGAGTAATTGTGGCTTTAAAGAATTAATTCGTGTGATAAATCTTCATTGCGGACACCTAATCACGATTCTCTCGCAAATTAAATTCGGTTTTGGTAATGAAAAAGCGTAATGGAAGCTATTACGTCAAGCCCATCCATTCCAAGGTATTTTATTAATTATAAATCTCCTCTAAAGAACTCAGAAATACTCAAATGTTGTCATATTATTATTATAAATAATTGTTTTCAATCAATATATAGATATCTCATTATCAATATTGACATCTGTACTGACTTATGGCAATGACAAAGTTTTCGACTCCAGGTGGCGGTAATAAAAACACAACGCACATACGAAGCAAGGTGTGCAAGATAAACATATATACAACTTCCGAAAAATTGATAGATATGCTAGTCTACTATGGGTGGAATTGGTAAAACGTTACATTGTGCAAAGTGATCACTTAAACCAGCCGTACGATGATAGGTTGTAAGCCTATGAACACCAAAAAAGACTTTCATTCTTACTTTCCCATATGAAAATAGTTTCGTCTTTATGAGACATCTATAATACATCTTGATTAATGCTGTTCCCCCGCATATAAAATCCAGTATTGTGTTCTTGAATTATTTTTTTTTAAATTCAACACATTATATATTTAATTCTTTTTTTATGCGTACTATTTTTCCTAAATTTTATTTTATTAAAATTATTTAATTTTTCTCTGTTTTTACATGCTTTTATTAACTCTCTTAGTCTGTTTACGGTAGAATCTTGCAATTGATTTTTCTCCAAATTTGCGACAACCTAGAGCTCTGAAACTTTAAATATTTACGTAAAGTGGATGACTATGCATTATTAAGTCATTTTATAGATAATTTGTTTATTATTTCGATTAAAATTAATAATCACATCACTCACAAATGGAAGTCGCAGAAATAGCTGAAGAAGATGTCGTTCAAAAATTTGTTTTAATGTTTAAAACAACATGTTTAATATTTGGATGCCGCATGGGTGATGTTAAAAAAATTGATTAAAAATGCATGCAAAGAAAGCAAGCATCTTTTTTTTGTTTACTTCTTAATATAATTTTATGTTGTACACATGATTGATGATTTAAATACTATTTTTAATTGCGCGCATAAAGTAAGTTTTAAATTAAAATTTTCTGATGCATTTTGATGTGACAAATATCTGCATGTGCGTGAAAGAGATATGAATATGACCATACACGGGGCACGATCATACGATATCGCGGACATCGCAAAGCTCAAGAGAGGCATAGCAACAATTAAGTTAGAATGGCGACGGGATCCTCGACCACGAGGCCTGGCTACAACAACAACAATATTAAATTGGGTTCCATCAACGCACTGAAGAGATGCCAATGTTTGAGACCCGGAATTTCCTAACAGAAAAAGGGAAGAACTCTTGACTGGCGAGGCTGGACAAGAAAAGCACAAACTTAATTGTGATGTTATCAAATGGATTGTTATCAAAGGCCCTCGAAAGGTCCACATGAATTTAAAATCAACAAGATTATTCGCAATCATTAGGAATCTGGAGAAACAAGTCGAACATTCGCGAAACCAAGATTTTTGTATAAAAGATATGCGAGCGCGCGCGAATCAGTTATTTCTTACAGAAAGGCGAACTGTACGATTTGAGTACTTACGTGCGAAATTGAGCGGAACGATCTGGCGATAGACAAAAAGTGCAACGAAGATTCTAGTGACGTAAATTAGTGTGAACCTGTGCGAAATATTCTAGAAACTATTGGTGTGAATTAAAGAATGGTGCTCCGATCAAATTCATGTCCAGTGACATTGTGTAGTAAATAAATGTTTTAATTGTTATAAGTGTTTTATTTGCAATTTTTCTCTTACTGAGAGGTAGGGTATCGAAAAAACTCTTATAAGTTATCTATAGTATTGATTAGATACATTATAGAATTTTATTTACCTTGACGATGTATAGTATATTTATTCTTAGGTTTAATTAACAAAAAATATCAATTAAAAGTTTGCCAAGATTCACACGACAGTATTCCTTAAGTATTCAATACGACAGTCGCATCCTTTTTCAATTCCAAAATATCATACGAGATTGCAGGAGAACACATTAATTTTACGAGCAAGTAGGTCTTCTAGTCAAGCTAGTGAACCACACAAGTATTGATATATTTAATTTGAGTTAAAATACTATTAAGAATGCGTTGTTTGGGAGAGTTTTGCTTTAAAAGATATTGGTATTTATTATTTTTCATATTTCGTTCCTCACTTTTTTGTTTGTGGTTAATTTTTCTGTCTCACTGTTGGTTAGCTTAGCGTTTTGGGATTTGAAATTATATTGTTACAGGAGTCGTTCGTAATTGAGTTCCAGTTAAAATAATTCAAGATTACTTTATGTTATTGAAGTTGTGTACTTATGAATACTCTATATTTATAAATAAATAAATAAGGTCACTGAAAAGTATATTTTGATTTGCTTTTTACTGCGCTAAAAGTTTTCTTTTCATTCGTAAAGAAACTTTGCTTTTCATTAATTTAAAATTTATGCAATTTTGTAATGGAATTATTATTTTTAGCTTTTAAAAAAGTTCACAGTATTTTTGCGAACTTATTCGTACTCACGTATTACAGAGAAAAAATAAATTTAACGTCAGTAGTCTTAATTAATCTTTAACCATGACCAATTTCTTTTAACACTTTTCAACGTGTTGATAAAATACTATTTGAATATATATTATAAATAATATGTATGAACGCAATCAACCAGAGATATGTATTAACAGGCTGCTTTTAAACTCACTGGACTAACGAAATTATAAAATAGATAGAGAAAAGATAGAAAAAAGTGGAAACCATTTGGGGATGCTTTCATCATAGCCAACAGTAATGATGTCAAAGAAATTCGTACTATGTTTATAGTTTATTTTGAAAATAATTTTGCTAAGAAGGTAATTGCAATCTTCAAAAACAGCAGAGATAGCCATGTGGAGTGTCCCTAAGAGATAAAATAAAAATTCACACATTCGTAGAAGCCTGGGTGTCAAAGACATCAATAGCAAGATGAAAGGAAGGCAATAGAGATGGCATGACCATGTTGGGCGCAGAGCATCCAATAACATAGTTAACCAGGTGATCTCCATAGATCTTCGCCGAATAACCTCAAGAGAAAGATCAAAAAATTCATTGGTGGCGCAAAGGGATGCAGGAGCATGGATTAGTTGACGTTATTCAGGACAGAAGAACGTAAAGCCTAAGGACAAGGAGAGCTAATCCCAACAGGGAGAAGAAGAAGAAGAATAAGAATTTAAATAGATCCTTAACGACTTTTATAGATTATTCCTGTATATAACTTTATTTAACAAGTAAAATATTTTACGACGAATAGGTGAATTACAATAAACAATTGGAAAATATAAACAGTTGACGAATATTAATATGTACCTTGGTCATAAGATAAAGCTGGGAAAAGAAAACCAAACAGCAGAACTACCAAGAAGAAAAGGTCTGGGCTGGGCAGCATTTGGTAAAGTGATACACTTGTTTGAAAATAAAAAAATCCCAGTATGCCTGAATAGAAAATTTTCCGATACATGTATCCTAACAAAAAAAGCATACACAAATTAAAGTATACATAGCGGGCCATGGAAAAGCAGATGCTCGGCGTGAGCCTTCGAGATAAAATCAGAAATTAAGAAGTAAGACGCAGAACAATAGTTTCCCATATTGCGGACCGTATTGCAAAACTAAAATGGCAGTGGGCTTGACATAATATGGCTCGACAGGAGGATATTAGATGGGCACCCAAAATCCTACAGTGGAGGCCCTGGATGCAAAATAGAAGCGTCGGAAGACCTCCCAAAAGGTGGTCTGATGACATAGTCCAGTAAGCAGGAAGAACCTGGATGCGAGGGGAAAGAAACAGAGATGAGTGGAGGAAAATGGAAGAGGCTTACTACCAGCAGTGGAAGGAAAAAGAAGAAGGTGAATTACATAAAAATATTTTTTGTTCGAGTGGTTTTTGTGGAAAAAAAAGAGTTAGATGTTAAATTTACAATTTAAAAAATATATTAAATTACTGCATAAGTAGAGGGAGCGTAAAATTCATAGTCAATAAATGTTTCTTTCAAATTTTTCTGCACAAAAAGTGCTAGGCATAAAACAAGGCTTTGACTTGTACGCTATAACAATCAAAACACGAGTGTTACAATAATGCGAAAAATTATTGGTATATACCTAAGTTAAGGTATGACTATCTGCTTCAAATTCTTAAAAAAAGTATTCTGCGATCGGGGGTTACTTCGCACGTTCCAACTTCGCTCGTTATTTTCGACCTTGCGCTATGAAAAATTTAATATTCGCTCTATAAAAAGTTTTTACACCCTCGCCCACAAGATTACCCCACTGTGTATGCTAGAGAATTTGTAAAATCAAACAGTGGCGTGTCGCAACGAGGCAATTTTTTTCATTTGTTCAAGAAAACATATTAATAAATAATTTTATTTATCAAGTGGATCTGGAATTAAAGTGTGGTCTCTATCTTCACTCCAAAAAAAAAACAAGCATGGATATTAAAAAAAAAAACAAGTTAAAATATTATACACATCTCTTGTCCGGAGCCAATTATAACGTTGCTCATCAGTTTGGTCTCCATATTATAATGGGCATATAGACAGTATTGAGCGTGTCCAACGCAAATTTCTCAAATACATTTAACTACAAGATAAGCTTACCAATACAAAACATAGAATACAATAACCTATTGAAGAGACATAAAATATTCACCTTACATGATAGAAGAAAAATTTGTGATAAAGTTCTTTACAAAATTGTAAATGATATGTTGGACAGTCCTTACCTTGTAGCGTGTATCAATTATAATATCCCGTCCTTACATAGAACTCGAAAAATTGTCATATTTTATAGCCACAATTCCAGTACTAATTATCAGTCAAATGCTGGAATTAGCAGAATATTAAAGACTGGTAATGAATTTGGTTATATGGTTGACTTTATCAATGACAGTCTAGTGAAAATAAAGTTTATACTTAAAGAGACATTACTAACTAATGTTAATATATACATGTAATGATGTGTAATATATATTTTTTTATATATATTACTGCTCTTTATTGTATATTTTTAATGTATTTTATATTTTTAATTTTAATACTCATATTTTAATGCTTATACCTAATACTTTAATTGCTTTTTATACACGTACTTTATATTCATATATTTTATATTTCCGATATTTTTTAATGTATATACTTTTTGAATTTACGCAATATTTTTTATGTAAAAGCCTGTAAAGGGCGTAAACAAGTAAATAAATAAATAAATTTTAAAATAATGTATTTTTTTACAAGGATTGACAACCTGGGAATAGCATCTCTCTTTCTTCTCCCTTAGTCGATAGGCTCGTTACTGAGCATTGTGGTTCGTTCTTTCGCTTCTACAACCCCTACTTTTCTCCGCGCTTCGCGGTCCATGATCTTGTTAAAAGCGACGAGTTTTGAGGCAGAGTCTGTCAATCTTATTTGAGACGGCATGTTATGCAGTTTGTGTGAAAGAATACATTGAAGGATACGTAATATATAAATATATGTTACTGAATAATAGTACATAATAAAAATACACTATAATATTAGGAATCTTCTTCTTTCTTCTTCTTCAGCCTTCACCTCTCCACTGCTGGATAAAGGCCTCTTCCATACCCTTCCATTCTTCCTTGTTGTTTGCTAATTGTAGTTATTTCTTTCCCCATAGCAGCTATATCGTCGGCCCATCTCTTTTGATATCTTCCGATGCCTTCATTTTAGAACTCTGGAAGGCCATTTTGTGGACATGCCTTGCAACATGTCCTGCTCATTGCCATTTTAGCTTCGCTACACGATCCGTGATATCCACTACTCTAATTCTGCGCCTCTCTTAGGCTTACTCCGAGCATGGATCTCTCCATGGATCGTTGCGTGAATTTTCTCACGTTTTTTTTTCTCACCTCTCAAATTTTCTTTACCTTTCTTTGTAAGGGTCATAGTTTCCACTCCATATGCCATTACTGGCAGTATGCATGATTCAAAGATTTTTATTTTTAGGCTAATTGGGATCTCTTTGTTCTCGAAGTTATGTTTGAGTTTGCGAAATGCAGCCCAGCTCATTCCTATTCGTCTTTGCAATTCTGCTGTTTGGATTAGGAATAGAGTACATTAAAGTTATAAAGACATTTAAAAGCTCATCTCATATCATCTTCTTCTCCTTGTCCTATTCGGTTCGGGAACCCATTACATCGACAAGGCGCCTTTATTCGTCCTTGTCTTGCGCTGATTATGCGGCCTCTGTCCATTGTATTACCATCCTTTCCTCACACAGTTTCAGGAGTTGCCTCGCCCAACTGTGTCTGAGGCCCACTGGATGCCTTCCCTCAGGAATCACACTCAGTATTTTCCTAGGAATTCGGTCATCAGACAATCGTGCCCAAGTCACCTCGGTTGCAATTTATCTATGAAGAGTAGCAGTGGTTCAATGTTTAGATCGTCTCGGATCGTCGAGTTTCTTATTCGATCCCATTTCGTAATCCCTGCCACTCCTCTCAAGTACTTCATTTCGGTAGCTTGGACTCTAGAGCATGTTTTTTCGTTTAGCATCCATATCTGGTGACCGTACGTAAGCGTCGAGCGGTATATCATTTTGAACACTGCCATCTTCTTCTCGATACAAAGGTCAGTTTTTCTTATCACTGAGCTGTAGAGAGGACAAAACACACCGCTTGCCGTACCTTTTCTATTTCTTAAGTATAAATAATGTAAATAATAGCACATTGTATTACATTGTCACGAGAGTTTTACTGCGCATCTTCGAAATCTCTCGAATGGTCCACATGAATCTATAATCAATTGAGCTATTCTCATAATCTCAAAAAATATGGAGAAACTAGAAGAACGTTCTCGAGGAATTGCGAAACTTTTTGTATAAAAGGTGAGCATGCGCCAGAGAGATATTTTTTTGACAGCTGGCTAATGCCACAAATAATAGTGCAAACACAAGCGACAAAGATAATGAAAATGTGAATTATAAGATGCCGTGAAGAAGTACCTAGGTGCCCCCTCGCGAGCAGATTATTTTTTATAGTAACCTTGCGACAGGTGGCGACGATTCTAGTGACGTAAATAAGTGTGAATTTAAAAACGTTGCTCCGATTTAATTCGTGTCCAGAGACTTTTTTTAATAAATAAAAGCTTAAATAGTTTTGTATTGTTTCGTTTGCCTGCCACAGTCACGATCTCAATGGTAATATGAATACTAAGAATGTATACTTCTTATTAAATAAACAAAAATCAATGTTTTAAAATATCTGGATTTGATTTAGACGCACGAATATAAATTTTACATGGAAATAAAAAATTCAAACAGAAGTAACTAATAATCAATTCAGAACGCCGTTTCTTAGTAAAGGAGTTATATATTTTTATCCTTGTATTCAAATTTGGTTGGCCTAGTTAAATAGTTTTTGGTTTACTTATGGTGAAATCAAATCTTGCACAGTTCATATTTTTTTAACGTTCTCTACCCATTTATTAATTTCACGTGGTTATTCTAGCCCATTCATTAAGCTCATATTAGCTTAAAAATCAGAGCAAGCTTATTTGCTCCATAAATTAATTTTAATTAAGATAAATTATATAAGTCTCACAAAGATGAATCAATGTATATATAAAACGTGTATGGAAGTTCTTATAGAGTGACCCAGGGCTTATTACCTGTACAAGCTGGCTTATGTGATCACTTTACACAATGCAACGTTCACCTATAGGTAAATACATACATATATTCAAATTATCCCCCGTGGAAAAAATCCAGTGATTGTGCTCTGAGAAAATGCATACAAAATTTAAGCAAATAAATTATGATAGCGTTTACTGCTCTGATATTTGCTACAATATTTGTGATTACAAAAAACGTGAATAATTAAGCGAGACGGTAAGCTTACTGAATGCTTACAACATTATAATTATGCCACGCAAAGCACGGTCAGTCATCCGTAATCGCGATTTCTCGAATTCTTTCAACATTCTCTTTCGAAGAAGAAGAATCTATGACATTTGATTACGTAGCGAAACATTAAAATCGAAAAGTCTAGAACATTCTCTCGCTAATTCTAGAACACATCTGATTAAGGAATTTATTCATAAAAGGCGTTACGCATCGCGGAGTCAGAGAATTTAGTTCGTGACGATAACAAGGCGACATCTCCGCGATAAAACCAGTAAACCAGGTGATACATAACGGTAATATTACAACACGCGATATAACTAACACAGCAAGTCCAGTGCGACCAGCAGTGATACCAGCGAAAGCGGAATAAAGGGTTACTGGAGCGATTTGTTTACCACGGACCTCTGTCTTACGCGGACAGCGTGTTACCAATTTCACTATCCCAGCTACTTAATAAGTCGCCAATATTTGATAGTTATATGGTTCTTTTAAATGTATTTATATATAATGCATTTTGCATAATAAACGAGTGTTTTTCTGAAAATAGAGTCCGTTTGTTTACATAACAAAATCAGTAAGGTAAAAAGCTTTACGCTAACTTCGGAATCGTAGTTTTTGCAAAATAATCTCATTTTATCTGAAACTTTGTGGTTGGATATTTTAACCAAAGTAAAGGGTGTATTTAACCAAGGTTGTTTGATGTTTTAACGCCAACCTCTTTTCTAATGGACGTTCAGCAGCTGCCCAGGACTCTCCCGTGGACAAGCTGCCGACATTGCAACGGGTATTATTTATGCCGTTTGATACACTTGCTTTAGACATTTCTGACATGAAAGGCTTTACCAGTTTTAACATACGGGCTGGCGAGCTGCTACAGATGTACATTTTTTTCATTCGTTTTAGTCGTAGAATTTAAGAATTCGTATTTAACTGTAACTGGTTGCGGATATTTTATACGAACCGTACGTTTTTTCAAGAAACGATTCTCGACGTTTCGTTGAATTCTTATTCAACGTCATCAAGAGGACGACCTTTACCCGCGGAGGAAGAGGGCGGACTGATTACTGCATTCGAGGACGTAAATTATATGCACTTTGTTTTGGAGTGTTCACTTCTTCTACAATAGAGGTCGCCAGTGTGCAATATGTACTAGTTACGTCAGCGGACTTTACTGCGACGTCTCTCAAGGGTTGAATCAATGTCGTAAAAACAGGGCGCCAAATACTTGATAGTTTATAACTGTCATCTCTCTTGATATTGGGATGTTTGTATATTTCGATGGACTCCCTCACTAATCTGGATATAAGGTGCGGTTCTGTTGATAAGATTTTTGTCTTGTCAAATCTGATCAAGTGACAGAGATTCACTTTGGATGCATGTTCTTAGATTGCTGATATATTGGAGTTGTTATTTTTAATTGCTCCAATATTTTCCTTCAGTCGTGTAGCGATATTGCATTTGGTTTGTCCTATGTATTGTTTCTCGGAAAAACATACGGATCGTATAAAATGTATGCAACCAGTTACAGTTAAATATATCTAACGACCGTAATAACAACCTTAACTCTTCAATAAGAATTCGTAGTTATTACGGTGGACGATAAACTGATAGGTTGTTCATTCAGGCTTAGAAATATCCTACCATCGAAAAATCTAAAAATAATATTTTACGCTTTTGTGTATTGTTTTGATGCCCCCGAAATAAGGTAAGATCTACCCCGCCACTGTTCTAACACATTGGCGCAACTGAAGACCTTTGCAGCTGTTTCCAGCGGGAATGTTTGCCGCCCGAGTTTCCAGATTGCGCGATAAAAGTGCAAGTTTTGGAGAATGTGGAAGAAAATAATTGCAATCTCAGATGCTCTCTTACTTTTTCTCTTCAATTCCAACATAAAACTTTGTAAAATAAACTTCTACATCCCTTTAGCAATAAAATATTTACATGCATACGCTTCCAGGCAAGTGTTTTATTTTATATGAAATTATAAAAAATAATTGCCCTTTTTTGCGTCTCCCAATCAACCGTTCATTTCCTTCCAGAATCTATAGAATTTACATAATTGTGGTGGTTGGGAGCCACCGCCGCCGCGGGTCTAGCCGTACGCATCTGGTTTAAGTCCGCCAATCAGGACACGATATGGCGGACGCGCTTTCGGTTGCTACAGAGATAATCATGCCATAGAACGTGCAAGTGATATTCTTGTACGTTAATTGACCTAAAAATTGTTATAATAAATCTCAAAATTTAACAGTCAGTATCGTTTATACTCTGCCTTCTTCATTATTACCTCTGCTGTATATATCCCATTCACACCGCATACGTGATTTTTGCCGAACATACGCTACACGCTGATACGAGAGGATTTTACCGGACGGGTGGGGTTACTCTTCAACACAACTAATCCGCCAAACGATAAAACAGATTAATAGAACTTAGATTATCATCAGATAGAACTTAGATTATCAACACTTAATTTTTGGTAAAAACCAACCGACGTTTCGGAATCAACGTTCCTTCGTCAGGGTATACTTAAAACTAGTTCAACTTTTTTTCAAGTGTCTAAATGGGGGTAAACAATGGGGGGGCATGAAAGAAATAGGTGGTAGGGTGAAGGGGAACATATTCATGATAGGACTGTAAGTTAAATTTTTTTGATTATTCATAATACATTCATTATTATTTAAGGATTTCTTAATTTTTATGGCTTCTAAATTATTGACTCGTGTATTTTTATCAAAACTACGATTATTCTCAATATTATGATTGGCAAATACGTAATTTTTTTAATTTTTTAAACATCTTATATGTTTCTTAATCCTAATATAAAAATTACGACTTGTTCTTCCAATATAAAAAGAGGGACAGTCATAACATTTTTGTTTATAAACAACCAAGTGAGTCAATTTGTGATCTTTATCACAAATTGACTAACTTAGTAAATTCGCTTTGTTATATTTATAAAGAATAACTACAAAGTAATAGTAAAATAGAATAGTATTTTTTTTAAAACTGAAGGATATGAGCCCAGCATTTAAAGACGGAATGACATGAAACATCAGCATCAAATAAAGTGTTAAAAATTTGGAAAAATAGAAACAACAAGAGGATACTATAGAGAGGCTGGCGGTACGAGCCAGAATTGAGGTAATCTGTTCCACAGAAGATGATATATTAAATGGAGTGATCTGGTGAAGTCTGCGACTAATGCCTCACTTCAGGAAGCCATCAGGAATACAGTAGATACAGCAGACAGCGCCAGATAGTTTTGATTGTAATTTCATCACTACCAGCGACCAAAACTGCTCTGCCAAGAGCGTAGCAAAAAAGAACAAGAAAATCAATAATAATGTAATCATCATACAAATGCTTGTCACGTACGTCAATTATAATATTCTAACGAGATGCTAAAATCCGGATAAAATTACCCACTATCAAAAACTGGAACACTCCTAGAATAATCTTCAAACATCTGGTACGGTCTAAAAGTGACGGAAATATTCTCGTAAGCATTGGAAATGTAAATAATGTTCGCGAAGATTCAAAAAATCAAGCCAGGCCAATGCCACAGCGAATCACGTTTGTTTTGACGTTTCTACCGGTGCGACGTTGGCGACGGAGCGGTAAGCCACAATGTGGCTAGACGTGGATAATCGAACGACATATAAAGCGAAATACCTACAAATGTGCGATAATTGAACAGTATACCAGGATGCGATAAAAATGTTTAACAGACGCGTGTTTAATTGAGAAATAGTCTGAATTTAAGTAGTATTTTTGTTGAATTCGTGTCCAATTATATTGTGAATTAAATAGAACGTTAGTTAACTTAGTAAAAACCACTATCAGATTTAAGGTCTACCGGTTTCGAGACGTACCCGTCTCTTCGTCAGGACCATATTGTGAATTTGTTAAAAATTTCCAGTGTTTTCATTTGCCTCCCAAAGCCACGTGACAATATAAAAAATCACGAATACTCTCATCATATAACAGGTAAAAACTATGTTATACAACACACACATGTGTAACATAAAAAGGTTACGTTAAAAGTTAACATTATTAAATTTTCATTAAAAATATGCACATTACTATGGGACGTGGAACAATCCAATTAGAGTAAGTGCAATTTATTTTTCATTCTGTTGACATTTTATTATACAACACACACACGTGTAACCCATTGAAAAACTAAACATATGTACCTAATTAACAAAAAAAAAATATTCGTTTAAAATGATTATATAATAATAGTTCCTACATAGAAGTCGTAATTCACATAATTTTTTAGCAGAAGTAGCACATCTTTTAAAGATGCTGTTATGCATAATTTTATGTACATAATTGACCACAAGGGTTATAATAGAATATTGTAAAATTCCTACATAAAAAATATTAAATAATTAATAAACTCATGTTTTAAAAACATTGGTTAAAACAATGTGTGTAATTTATCTTATGTTTTTTCTTATGTTTTATTGTTAAATTAGTATTAAGTATCTTTATTTGTAAACAAGGATTTTTTAAATAAATAAAATAAAAAAAATCAATCATAGTATGTATTAGACCAAAATAGTCGTTTCTAACTAACTAGTAAGGACTTTTTTGAATTCGCGAACCAAATCAAGATTAATCATTAGTTTTATCCATACATAGTTAAACTTTTCCTTCTCGTCTAAGGTAAAGGTTATAAAATGAATACTTTTCAATCAAAACAAATTTGAACTCGGGTATTTATTTGCTTAACAATATTACTTTCACCAACTCTCCTCCTCTCTTCTCAATAATCCCTTTACAACCACATTTGTTCGATCAACTCGCTCTTTTTGTGAGTACGTACCCAATTAATTAATTATTAGTATTTCCACCTATACACGTAATTTTGTTTATCTATTTTTAATATAGTCTGTTTAATATTTCAACTATCTATTATACTTTTTGGTGCTTTCGAAAGTCGAGTAGTAAAATAAAGATAAACTCAAGTAGATATAACATCGTTTATGTTTTCTATCATTTTAATGAATAAATAAATGTAATCAATTAAATTTTCTAAAACGATATATTCAAATTATTATATTAAGATACAAATTTATTACAGGGTTATTTAAATTAAATCATCGTGACAGTAATCATAATCTTCAGAGACATGATTGACTCTCTAAACTAATTAGTAAATTATATTTACTGTTTACGTAAACTGGGTCATGCATTACCCTATGTCACAAAATGCAGAACGGATGTAATGAATAGGCATACCAAAATGCGTACTGCGTAACTTTTAAATGAACTAAGTGATCAGGTACAAGTATTAAATGACATATAAGATAGATCGCCTTCTCATAGAAGAGCTATATCTCATGCAATTTCTTAAAAAAAGTCAACCTTCAAGAATATTATTTTAAAAATAAGCACATGACTTAAAATTAATGTACTTGTAGAATTGTACAAAACAATTTTTTGTGGGATATTTATAATCTACTGAGATATATGTAAAACTCGAAACGAATGCAGAATCGAGAACCTAAAAAGAATAATTAATATAAATCTAAAGAGGAAAAGACTGATTGTAAGACCAAGGCTTTTTAATGGAGACAGATGCCAAAGACTCGCTGCTGGTTAATAATAATTGGAATTGGGCAGCAGAAGACCGAGAATGATGGCAAAAGTTTAAGGATGCGCCATTTTAAATGATAATACTTGTTTAATAAGAGCTTTATAATTTTTTATTATCAACTAAAATATAGCAAATTTAAAAAAAAGCAACCATATCGTTCGTTCTTCTATGATTATAGAGAACTTGTGGGACACAAAAGGTTTAAAAAAATTCATATTTATGAAGCACATTGTTAACATTGGTGATAAAAAGAAGTGAGAAATATTGTCAAAGCTAAAATAATTACAAACGTATCTAAAATATCATTCTAAAAATGTTTATCAGGTTCACTAGATGGCGTTACTCGCAACGATACAACATTTTATTTTATTAGACATCTGGCGATGAAGCGCACAAGCTCTTACCAACTTTGTTCAAATACTTTTCCATAAATTTTCTTAGATACTCACCGTTTTCTAAAACACGGGAAATTTTTAAAGGTCTACAAAATTAATTTACAAAAATAAAAATGTTCCTTACGCCTGACATCTGATGTCACATTTTTTAAATATTGTCTTAGGCGGAAAGTACTCATCAAGTAGAACGAGCACTGATTCTAGGAAGTGGCGCCAGATGCCACTGATATTAAATTTCTCACACGCGATGCATCGTTCGCCCCCACCTTCCTTTGCTTTTTATACCCTAAAACTTTTATTTCTAAATTCAAATAAACCTACCAACTATCTTGGTTTATTTCATTAAATTTTGTGTTTATCAAGCAACGTTTTCTCCTCTAAGAAAATAGAAAACACATAGCAAATTAATTTGGGAAAATTACAAATTATCATTACGGAATTTTTCGGTAAACGATCTCTATACTTTCTAGAAATTATTTGAAAGAAAAAAATGTCGCATGCATCAGATCATGTATCGTTGCACTCCTATACATAATATTGTTGCGATAAGAAAAAAACGAGCAAGCATTACAGTAGTCGCATATGATGTGTAACATAATTTGACTTCTCACAATTAAAAATATCAATTGAGCTGCAATTTTATTTATTTATTATTGAATTTTGACGAACTAGGTAGGTACCGTACATCTACATGCGCATTTTTATTTAGAAATGTGTTTGGTCAATTATATGTTTTTATTTATTTTCATAGATGGCGGTAGTGTGCCGCTGTACATATTATATGAAAACTTTGAATAAATATTTAAAAATAATCACACAAATTACATAAAATTTCATAATGTTAATCATTAAGGGTAGTTACTGTTTACATTAATTTAAAAAAAAGTATTAATTGGATAGTTTTGATGATATAAACCAAAATATATCAAAGTTACAACATCCACATGCTTGACCAGACGCGAAACATATATACAAAATCAGAAGCGTTGAATGTTGGAAGTGCGCGTCTTCGCTGTGATGGCACTTGCTGGAGATTGATGTGTTTATAAAAGTAATTTTTTTCCTTTGCGCGCGCTTATTGGTCAAATCTAATTGCGCCCCCTTCCCCGGCGTCTTAATTCCTGTTACGCATTTCCGTCCTTTTTCATGAAATCACTGCCACAGATTGCAGGAAAGCGAGAGGAAAAATGTTATACATAAAAAAGAGCATGGGAGATTCAAGATAAATTTTTATTGATTTATGGCACGAAAATATCAAAAAAGTATTTGCAAAATAAATAAAACGCATTTATGCACAAAAAATTTAAATATACTTTTTTCCCTAAAAAAATGTAGTAAACAACCATTTGTTCACCACTGGAACTCATTTTTAATAGAATAACACCTTTCTAAAATCGGTAAAACTTGAACATCAAACAGCCCTTCAAATGCTATCCGTTTTTTACCATCCATTATTCAAAATTACAAAATACCTGGCATGTTAATTAATAATACAAATCATGGTACGTATCATTTAAAATTATTGAAAAATAATATATATGTACATAATATTATAATATTCTTCAACGAAAAACAAATTTATGACAGTACTACCGGAGTAAAATTTATTTTAACCATAAATATTCCAATCAAATGAAAAGGCAACGACGTGTTAATTTCAGAATAATGGCATGAATGTCTTCTATAATAACATGTTCTTCCCATTAGTAACTGATTTAATTTTTATGAAAAAGTGTAGTTAACATGTTCATCCATATGATTTGAACATGTTTTTAAGTTCTGAACTTATTTCCAATGGAAAGAGCGTACAATATTTAGTTTAGACAGTTTATTAACTCATTTTTGACAAAAATGTTAGTTAACAACTTCCTGCCATGGGGTCTTCAACTAACACGTAACAATACGTGATTCTGGTTTGTCCACCCACATGTCTTATAGAGGTCATTATTTTATATTGCTTCTAGTAACATCGTATTTTCTATTTATATATAAAATATTTTTCATTTTAGCATAATACCTATATACTTCCGAAAAGGTATGCGTAATGTAATAAATCTCTTGAAAATTTATGATTTTCTATTATATTTTCAGCGGAAGGTGTTCAACCAAACCGGCCAAGCATAATTGAACTGGGAGAAAAAGGAAACATAACATTAAATGTTTTCTTTAGATTAGTTAATCATGCTAAGACCTAACGTAAATGTTTTGCTGCCTGAGGGCATTTTCGCCACCCCCTCGAATATTAAAATTCCTCGTTTTTCCTAACTTAATACATATTTTTATAAAGCTTTCATAATACGTCACTGTGAATGAACTTGTACACGATAATATATAATCTTCTCAAATAATAAAGTACAAACACGCGATATTCTTAAGGTGAGTAATATCAATCATTACGTTATGTCATCAATTATATGATGATTAATTATTTCAACAACCTTCATATATGAAGGTATTATATTCGAGGTATTATATTTTGTCGTAAAATAAGCGATAACTAATACAAAATAAAACATTGTTCTGAAAAAAATGCAACTTCACAATAAGAATGTGTTCCTGAATATAATATATGTATACTATATCAAATGTGTCCAAAAATAAAAATGAATTAAAGTGATTAATTCTGATGTCCCCTAGTGGCAGTTACACAAAGTAATTTGTGCCTTCAGCACCAGAAAAAGTGGATTGCTCTAAAAATGAATAATATATGTTTATCAATTAATAAATGAGATTCACAGATAAGGTTGATATATTCACGGAAATCTAAGAGGCCGCTGTAGCGTAATTGGATTTAACGCGCCTGCCCCAGATGGGAGGAGACCCGTGGTTCGTATCCCGGTAGCAGCCAAATATTTTTTCGTGGATTTGATTTATCTGTGTGTCTTTCAAATTTATTAATTAATTTGGTTTTGATATTATTTCTTTTATACAGGTTGTCACATAGTAACAGAGTTTTCCCGGACAGGAAATGGTCATTTATAAGCGTTACGAATAAAAAAAATTGACAAACACGTAGCTGTGAGAGGAAAAATAAATAACTTTAATAATGACACTTTTATTTGCCACTGAAAGTCACTGGACATGAATTTAGTCGGAGAACCGTTCTTAAATGAACACTAATTGTCAATTGAATATTCCACACAGGCTCGCATTAATTCACGCCAATTCACACTTTAGTACGCACTGTATAGCTTTACTCTTGTTTATGATATTCACTCGATTCTATGGTCGCTTTTTGTCGCTTGTCAAACAACTCTGGCCGCGCGCGCTCTTGCCATTACTTTTATATTTTGGTAATTTTTGGATCTCTGAATATTCGAATCGGTTCCTCCATATTTCTAGTCATTATTGTTCCTTCAAGAATTCCCAATTCTGCTTTGCAGTGCTGGGTTGCACGGTTGCCTTTAGCATTAAAAAATGCCAACCTGGCGGCGAATGAGTAGGACCGATATAGGAGATTTCGCTTATAAAACGGTCCTGGGTAAGCGGTGGGTCTGCCCTCATTGTTACTTCAAGAATGGTTCAGTTGATTCCAAATACTTGTGGACTGTTTGAGAGACTACGGTAATGTGTAAATACGATAAACAATTATAACATGCATTTACAAAAAAAAAACTCTGTGGCATTCTGGTGAACTGGGCCCTTAGTGTGAACGTACCCTAAAGAGGGTCGTCCAATCGGCGACAAAGACTAATGAGTTGGACTGGTTCGGACCTGCCACTGCTTCCCGACTTTCTTCATCATCCATACATCCATTGACACGCGATTAGATTGTAACCTCAACTAACTTAAATGAAATGAAAATATTTTCATTTTAATCGTATTCCAGTAATCCTTGGATCCACAATAAATCAGTGAAAGTACCAACTGTGACTATCTATTCTTGCATATTTATTGCTTTCATATTTGGTTACTATACGTTACAATACGTCCACATACATTGTGACACTTAGATTGAAAACCAGGACTTTCTGTTGGTACACTCGAACTTTTACATGACTATGTCGCCACATTCTTGGCTCTACCCAATCCAGTTTTCCCATGGTATACTTAACTGTAATTGTTTTGTGACTAGAAGGAATGTGTATTTGATTAAGCATTGTTATCGATTTCTGTGCGGTATGACCAATTATTATCCTGAAATTATACGAAGAATTAGTTCGTATGTTGCTGATAATTACCTAAGATAGCATCAACAAGACTTTCACATTCCAATATACAGGACCAACCTGTCGATGGTTATGCCTGTTGGAAGAGTTAGAGATTTTCGAAGCAGGATTCTCCTACAACTTTAATAAGAATTCTTGTATTCTAATTTGTGTTCTCTCTCTGTATATTTAGAATTAAATATATAAACATTGTTACAATTATTATATGAGAATTACTTAAATGTAAATATGTACGAATTAAGTTTGTGTTTATCACATACATGATGTTTATTGAATAAATTTATTTAGTGAAAATTAACAGCATATTAACATATTAACAAATATAAATTAATGGATATTATAACTATGCCAATTACTAATTTTCCACTGAATCTAGAAATTTATTAGAACATAGTTTATTAAAATATGGTAATTTATTAGAACAAGTGTGACGTAGTATAATAATTTTAACAGCGAGTGGAGAGGGTGGAGAGGAATGTGGGACGGGAGTAGAAGGGAACATAAATTGTTCGATTTAGTTTGGATGCGGTTGTGTAGATATTGTTTGTTTTATGTCTCTTATCGTTGAGTTGAAAATATCAATGTTTGTGATGAATTTGTGGATCTGTAAATAAAGGAGTTTTGTTTTAAGTTGGTCTTACAAATGGTGAGATGAAAAGTAGGTGAATGTTTGTTATTGCGAGTTAGAATGTGGAAAGATATTCGTTAAAGAAGTTCCGGACTATCAACTAGATTGTGTTTACTATATAAGATAGAGATTAATGAATTGAATTATACTCTCACACTCTCCCGATATTCCATATCCATTGTCAATATTTACTACTCAATTTGGTAAATATTATCCGTTTTCCTAGAGTTTGTTTGCAATCACTTTTCATTTTCTCACTTGTAAAATGTACGCAAAATGTAAAGATCTTTTCCGCTGTTAATTTACAGAAGTAATTCCGCATTATGTGCGAGATGTAATAATTTAAATTACTCAAATACGTGCGGTATGTAAGCAGATCGTCAAGAAACATAACAAGGTATAAAATTAGTGAAATTCTAAGGCAGTTGATGAGCCATAAAGAAATGTGAACCGTTTCAGTCACTACAAAATGTAATATCTTAAAGATTTATGCTCCAATTAGTGCATCTGTAGCTTGCCTTATCCCATTGACAATTAGATCAGGGCTGAGGGTGGCACTAAAGCCTCATTGACGAGGGGGTTGCCTTAATATCTCCTTTGTCAGCAATTAAACTTCCACAATCAAACTTGCTGAGTTATGGCTCAAAGCCGGGGCTGCGTACCGGGTAGTAATGAAGGCTGCAGTAAAACCTTCCTACATTTTAAAGAGAGTCAATTAGTGGTTACATTAAGGTTACACTTAAGTTGTAACTACAAGTCAACTAAGTTTGTTAACGAGAATGATACAATTATAATTATCATCTCCTATATTATGTAACTAGCAAACCTTGACTGAAATTTGCAGTTAATGCCTCGTAAAGTAAAATACAGTAGAGAAGTGGGACATTAGATCCGCAGTGGAAATACATACAAAAAAACGAGCAGGCAATATCACCATGTATTAAAAAAATGAATATTGCTTGGTGATAGTGGAAGTGACATAGACGGTAAAAAAGAGAATCTATAATAAATAATAAAATAATTTTTATGACTCACGTATTTGGTATTCCATAAAGCGTCTGATACACATGATTCTTTAGTGGCACGTGAGCAAGCGCAGTATCGACCTTGACAGTGGCATGCCACCTAGCGGCATGCTCAAAAATCAACCGCCGGTTGATTTATAAGTATGCCACTGTCATTCACCATAGAGAAGGGGTATCTTTGGAGCATGTGTGAACAGACTTGCTTATTTATGATTCATTCGCGGGCTTCGCGGCTAGTACCTATTATCGATGCGATCTTCTCAGTCCGCGACATATGAAACAAATATGGCGCGTTGGGGAGATGATAAAACATTACTTTTCGTGACTTATTATAGGAATCACGAATGTCTGTGGAATACTCGGTCACCGTTGTGTAAAAATAATATAGTGAGAAATAATGTTTACGAAACTTTATTAATAGGCATGAATGATTGAAATCTTTCAATAAAAATTATATAAACTAAAATCAAAAATGTGCGGATGGAAACTCGGGAAATTTTTTGATTTATTGGTACACTTGAATTTTCTATTTCAGTTTGCAAAGTTTCCATTTTGAACAAGAGCGTTTCTATTCTATGACAAGAGTATGCCACTAATAAACATGTGTGTTTGATTTTTAGCTTTGGGCATGCTTATTTATGAGCATGCCACTAATAAGCATGCCAGTAATGAGCAAGTGTGTACAGTTGTTAGGGCATGCTTATTAGTGGCATGCTCATTAGCATGCCAGTAAAGATGCATGTGTATCTGTACCTTTAGACGTGTGCACTGAATTACTTGTACCAGATCGCCCGCGCGAATCTTGTTGTTGCAAGTTCCACGGGGAGATTTCGCCAAAGGCGCGTCTCTGCCAGGCAGAGAGTATAGTGCACATATGTAATACTCTCCTATATTGCTAGCAGGGTCTAGAAATAGGCAAAATCACAACGATGCAGAAATATATGTTTGTCTCACCCACACCGGTGTCACTTTGAGTTTTATGCGCTTGTCCGAGAATTAGCGCCAATTTATATCCAATCAGCGCCACCACATGGGATACATGAGAGTCACGACGCTTGCGCACAACAGGTCAAGTGACAGCAATGAGATAAACATCTCCACTTATGGACATTGGCAATACAGGAGTATTACATATATGGTATAGTGTGCCTTTATCATACATTCGTTAATGGGCCGGGTACCTACCCGTTTCTTTTATATTAAAATTGTGTGCGTTCAGTATCACGCCGGTCGCAATTATTTGGTATTATTACCCTTAAGGTACTGATACACACGCTCAGTAGTGGCACGTGAGCATGCGCTTACTGGGCTTAGTGAGCTATTGCTAATTAGTAACATGTGTGTACGCATATTGCTAGTAATGAGCATGCTCTTTACTAGCACGCTCAAAAATCAACCGCCACGCCGGTTTATGAGCATGCTTAATTGATTTGCGGGTGGAAGGGGTATCATTTGAGCATCTGTGAACAGTAGCGAAGGGAAAAACTACATTTCAAAATGAAGACTACAACACACACACGTTCACCAGTTTGAAGACTACAAAGTGTACACTACAATTGTAGTAAAAACTACTTGAAGTGAAGTAATTGTAGTACTACGAAATGAAGTGAAGTAAATGAAATGAAGTAATTGTAGTACTAGTGAAGTAAATTTTCTCCAAAGTAACATTTGGCGACCTAAAAAAAAAAAAGGTCGCCAGCCAGATTTCCATTTCTTCATTCGATTCCAAAAAATTTTCAAACCATGGTGGGGGGGGGTTGTTACAGTTTCCAGAGATTTCTTCGTTTAGCTACATCAACTTCCCAAAAATTTCTTCATGGGTCCCAAAATTTTTCAAACCATGGGGGGAGGTTGTTACAGTTTCCAGAGATTTCTTCATATATCTACATCAACTTTCCAAAAATTTCACGTAAAAAATGC
Organism: Agrypnia vestita; assembly: GCA_016648135.1. Lineage (NCBI taxonomy): Eukaryota > Metazoa > Arthropoda > Insecta > Trichoptera > Phryganeidae > Agrypnia > Agrypnia vestita. The sequence continues at coordinate 230,097 of JADDOH010001028.1, read as the reverse complement.
ACTGTTTTAAGTATGTTTCTCAAGCTTTCGGTAATTTTGAAGTGTATATAGTTTGTAGTGTTCACTTTGAAATGAAGTGTACTATTTGAAGTTTATACTTTCAATAACTTTGGTGTTTGTAGTTTGTAGTGTTCAGTACACTTCAAAACGTGCGAAGTGTGCACTTCAATGTAATGTAGTACTACATTGTAGTAGTGAGTACAGAGCGGACCCATCACTAGTGAACAGGCTTGCTTATGAGTGTGCTAATTAATGTCATTCGCGGTTAGTATCGATTATCAATGCGATCTTCTCAGTCTGCGGCAAATGAAACAAATAAGGCGCGTTGAGGAGATGACAAAACATTACTTTTCGTGACTTATTACACGAATCACGATTGTTTGTGGAATACTTGATTGTTTCTCGTACCCAAATACTTGGATGACAGGATGAAGCTGAACAGGGATTTTCATTCTTACAATACAAGAGGAATTATTACTTAAGACTACCGAAGAAAAAGAAAAACACCTCAAAAATTGTATCGTGTATAAAGGTATAAAAATCTTCGATAGCCTGCCAAAGGAAATTCAAAACACAGTGAATATAAGGAGGTTTAAGCTGGAGTGCAAAAAATTTATTGTAAAAACTTTTAAATAGTTAGATGGAATGCAATATGTCTATGTGAAATCATGTATTAATTAGCTCACACAACATTATGTGTGGAACTAAATAATTTAGGTAAATAAATAAATTAAAAATAATAATATTAAGGTTGCGGGTTCGAACCTCACTCCAAACCAGCGAGTTAGTCCTATTTTCGTAGCACAAGCGTTTAGCTTAGTTTGAAAATAGAAAGCATATTGATGTGATACGTATTCCGTGTTCGCATCTCTATTTAAAAAAAAAATATAGGATTTTATAACACTACATAAATATTACTGAGTTTACGCTACACTTTATCAAATAAAATAAAAAATAACCCAGAGCCGTGGTAAAGACATATCTAATTATATTCTTGAAACTAACAAAAAAGATTTCACCTCAAAGGAGACGTCCAGCGGCTTACAAGGATATAAGTTTCCTGCCCTGAATAAAGTCCTTGAATCAAAATACGGAAATGGTTCAGTAAGTATAGAAGGAGCGAGGACTTCAAATATTACTAACCGGAAGTACCCAGGATTGCACGAGAAATCAGATCAAAGGAAGCAAAAAATATATATAATATTGCAAAATTTTTGTGATTAACTTTGTGAAAGTCCATTGGAATTAAGTTTTATGAAAAATTAAATAAAACACAATGTTTCCTTCGCACTGCAATACTTATAATTAATTTAATTATAATTAAATTTATATGAAGATATAATACGTACCGAAAACGTTATAATTTAATTTACTCCGGTGCGATGGAAACAACTTTATGTTTTATTTATTTTTTCTAAAAGGTTAATTTAAAAAAATATATTATTCTTATTTCCAATCGATCTTCGTCATTTTCTTAGATTATATTTATGAAATCACACTATGTCGACCATACTCGCAGCGTTTCGCTACTTATGTGCATTTTAATTCGTCATCTCGTACGCCTGAGGGCTAAATCTAGAGTATTTTTTTAGAAATATTTTTTTTTTTAATGAGACATTAATAGAATATAAATAAAACCACATTATTTCGAACCCCGATAATTCGAAAACCTACAAGTCTCAAAAAGTTTAACACCAAAGAAACGATTTTTTTCACGAGCCTAACGATTTTGTTATATCCTGAATTTCGAATTGACGGGTTTCTACTGTATAATGTGTACAGAATAAATTGATAAACTTTATTGACGGTCGCTTGAGCGTGTAATACATGCTGGTCATAGACACACGATGTTGATCTTGGAACCGCGCATTCATCGTAAAACTTGTTAATTTAGAACTCATTCCTGAGTTATATTTATAGATTTTTGATAGTCCTTATTTTGTTAGAAATATTACGTACAATTTATTTTATCATGAAGACATTATTTATTATTATTATTACTTTATCATTAAAAGTGTACCTATTGTGTAAAACTTGTTAATCCGGAACTCATTCCTATATTATATTTTTAATATGATAGTCTTTATTTTGTTCTGAATATTATTTAAAATTTTATTTTATCATTAAGCCATTTATTATTTTTTTATTAATATTTATTAATTTATACTTGAAAAGTGTATTGTGTGATTATACCATGCTCCAAATGCTCATAAAATATTTATGCTTTGTACTGTAATGTCACTCTAGGACCCTATTAGGGTCAGCAATGACCTGTCGATGGTCTGTTCAATAAATTAATAATAAACCTACATACAACAAAACATTACTTCAATTAATGTATATTATAGATATCTCACAGAGATGAAACTGTATTTCTTATGGGAAAGTAGGTATAGAAGTCATTTGGGTGTTCGTAGGACTTATGACCTATGAACATTCGCCATTTCCACCCATGTTACATTGTGTAAAGTGATCACTTAAGCCAACCATAAGATAGGTCATAAGTCCTTTGTACACCCAAATGACTTCTATACCTACTTTCCCATAAGAAATACAGTTTCATCTCTGTGAGATATCTATAATATACATTAATTGATTAATAATGTATCTGTGACATAAATCCAGCACTGTTCTGAAAGATTTGAACAAACTCAAAAATATTCTGAAAACATTACTTATTTCAAATCCAACCCACTATCCCAATTACAAATATCTTTGGTCTTCTCTATCAAGATGCACATATTACAAGTATCAGCGCAATGCGATAGGCACATGACACATGGCAAATAGGTTTGCACAAAGCAAATGGCGATGTCAGGACTATCATTGAGTGTGTCTGCGTAATTTGAGCGATATTCATTTTATGCGTGACATCTGTGAGGCACAGTTTGTTACTATCCTGTTAAGTCGAAGCTGCTGATTTTGCGAAGGACCGTGGATCTGTGGCGCCTTTGGATTGAACTCCATCTTTCTGTGTAACTGTGACGTCTTCATCCCCTATAGGGAGTGGTGTCAAAATGGCTTCCTGTCCCCTCGCTGTCCCTCTCCCGCTGTAATACCTCTCTGCCTTGAATCTATATGTGTGAGTCTTAGTGTTGTCTCTCTTGCTCTTGTACTGTATCCATGTCCTTTGTAACCTGTAGGTATGCATAAATCTTTGTATCTTATATATCTTTACTACCATGTAACTGAATTGAATATACTAATAAAGATATTATTTCTGCGAGAGTGGGACAGTGATTGGGTTTTGCTTGCATCTCCCTGCTGGGCCGCCCTATACACGGTCCAGCATGGAGATAGCTATTAGAGTAAAAAACTGTCAACTAGGCGACGCCTGAGAAGGACCGATATGTCAGCGTAAGCTCATAAAACGGTCCTGGGAAAGTGGTGGGTACCCAATCACTAACCTGTTAACCGTTAACAATACATACATTCAATACCAATAATTTTATTATTGGTATTATGTATTGCATTGTTATTTTTGAAATAAAGATTAATATGCGCCGAACAATGAAGGTTTTGTGCGACCGACTCGCCCGGTTTTCGTCTCTGCGTGTTGTATTGACGAAGGCCGAGCGAGGAGGTCGCTTTAGCATATAATAATGCCAACCAGGCGGCGAACGTGCTGGGCCGATATGGACGCTTTTGCGCATAGAATGGCTCAGGGTATGTGGTGGGTCCCCTTCATAACCTGTTAACCGAGTATGATGAGGTATTTCGTCATTCTAAGAAAACTAATCTACCGGGAATGACGAAATATTACGTCAAGATCTTTATTATGCCGTGTTCTTACAACCTTCCTGGCTGAAGTTTCGGATATTTACTTATACCTACAGCTATATACTTAACCACACCACCAGCACTCACAACAACACATCAGCCCCGATGATGGACCCTGTAACGGGATCCGAAACATCGGCCAGAAAGGTCGTAGGATCACGGCATATTACCCCAGAAGATACAGACCAGAAGATTCTGAGTGGCCGTGAAAACCTTAGAACATTGTTATCTAACTATATCAACTTTGCTTTTGAAATTTCATTATTTTGTTGATATTTTTTCTGATTCTCGCTAATACAGCATACATGAAAAGGAGGCTGGATGAAGGGGTTGATTTTAGAATCAACCCCTCCATCCAGCTAGCAACAACTAGCTGGCTACAAAAAGCAAACAACAGGGATGGATGGAAGGGTATGGAAGAGGCCTTTATCTAGCAGTAGAGAGACGAAGCGACATACATTTGTTCGTGGAAAGAGAATAGTTTTCAATAATTTAATAAGCATCAAAATTTTTTTCACGAGGATGTAGGATATTAACGAGGCGTTTATACTAGCGATAGCATTTTAACCGGTTCTAAAATAACTGTTATTTGAATCTGTTTGAATGGATGATTTATAATTGATTTTTCACAATTCGACGGGCAGACATGGGTACTATCGATCAACCACAATCAAAAGACCATTCCCTAGCTTTGTCTGGTAAGAAGAAAGTGGGGGAAAGTTGCCTGGCAAGCCCGTATTATAAGCTTAAATATAATTCCAAATAAATATATATTAAAAAGGTTACTTACTTACTAGAAAAACTTATTTTGTGTTCATTTTTTACATAGAAACAACACACATATTTTTTGCGCACATTCTTTTGGATGCGGTCTAGCTATAGACTATAATCACATCATTGAAACAATCAGATATAAATATCAAATAACTGTACCATAAATAACCGGTTAAAATATTGTTTTGGACGTCACTAGTTTTTAGTGTCCAAGCTGCTAGCCAAGTAATTTCAACAGCCTACATTAAATAATTGTCCCGATCGTGTCCAAAAGTACATTAAAACCATCTCCTCAACGAAAGATTATCCCCTACAAGTTCGGTTGGGGTCGCTCTTACAGTGTGCTACAAGTTATTAGCAAACAAACAAACAAGCATTGTCCTTTATGTATTGGATTAGTTGTGCGTGGGTCAGAACATCATAAAACAGGAGATTATTTTGCTTTAGCGAAGCAGAGGCAAGAAAGCCCTCGAGAAAATAATGTTTTAATAATACTGTTCAAATAAAATACAGTGGAGCGTAAAAGGGTTTCCAGATTAAATACAATTATGAAACTTCTGACGAAAATCAATGTTGGTTCTCGTGCTAAAAACGTGTGTACAAATATTGCTTTGATCAAATAATAATATTAGTAAATAATAATTTTATATTTTGGGAAAAAATCGTTCTAAAAATATTGTCAGTTTATTGACATGTATGTGTGTATGTTATAAGAACACAAATACTGGATCTTATCTAGAGACATATAATTATAATATAAAATAAATTGAATACTGGAAATGAATAATGAATTTTTCTCTTGCGCTCTCACTCTACTGCTAACCTAATTATTATAATATACACTATATATATATAATATATATATATATATATATATAATTCTCACTTGGTAATAAGCTTCCGATACGAACGGACGTGCTTGCACTGCCCCTCGTAACGGAAATTTATTAACAAGACAACCTGAAGATGCCTGTTGTGATTCAGGCGAAACGTCGGTTGACGAATGGTCCTTCTGAGGACCAAATTTTGACGCGGGTTACCCCCAAAGAAATTACTACTAACATATATATATATAAATAATATAAATATACTAAAAATGGTCTATGATCTGAAATACCGGACACCAACTGTAAATGTATACCGTATAACACAACAATTAAACATCGAAAGCATTACAAAAATCGAAACACTTAAAATCATTTACACACTAGCAATTGGCGAAATACAAGACGAAGACATAAAATTACATAAAATACACGAAAAACACCAACACACACTAGAATGGCTCAAAACTATCACATAACACACGCCTAAACAAAAAGGACAATCCCGACTAATTTGCAACGGATTAAAACTATACAACGACCTGCCACAACAGACCAAACAACTGACCACTGGCAAATTCAAAACAGATGCGACAAAAATGCTAAAACTCGGCCAACTATAAAAAGATAACTTTGTATCTAAATAATATTTTTATTATATTCCTATATTGAATCTTGTATAAATGTTCTCTGTAAATCTTTAAGGTTTCTATTATATTTTAAATAAAAAATTTAAAAAAAAAAAATATATATATAATAATATATATATATATATATATTATATATATATATTTTAGGTCCTTACATATGAAATTGCGGTTTAGTATGGGAGGAACATAAAGCCGATTTTTTTTTATTATAATATATTTATTTAATCAAAGTATGTACCATTGCTATCTATGCACTTTTGCCATCTCATAGGTAGTTCATCGATCCCTTTACTAAAAAAACCATTCGGACGGGAATCAATAAAATCTTTGAAGGCGGTTTGGACTGCCCCATCGGAGTTGAATTTTTTCCTTTGCAAGAAGTTATCCAAATTTCGAAAAAAATGGTAATCTGTTGGGGCAAGGTCCGGAGAGTACGGTGGATGTCTTAGACATTCCAATTGAAGCTCCTCTAATTTGGTAGCCGTCTGTTGTGCAGTGTGTGGTCTAGCGTTATCATGAAGCAGCAGTGGCCTAGAGCGATTAACCAGCCTCGGTTGTTTAGCAGCTAGCTTTTCCATCATGGTTTGCAGTTGCTGACAATAGACATCTGCCGTAATCGTCTGGCCAGATTTAAGAAAGCTGTAGTGAACGACACCAGCACTAGTCCACCAAACGCTCACAAGTAACTTTTTTGGAGTCAATTTTCGCTTGGGGCATGGTTTGGCTGGTTCGGCAGGGTTCAGCCATTGCGATGAGCGCTTCCGATTATCGTACAGGATCCACTTTTCATCACAGGTAATGATTCGATTTAAAATCCCTTCATTATTGTGCCGGTTGAGTAATGCAACGCAGCAGTCAACGCGCGTTTGTTGATTTGCTTCACTCAATTCGTGAGGTACCCACCTTTCAAGCTTTTTCACCTTACCAATTTGCTTCAAGTGGATTAAAACAGTTTTATCACTAACACCGCAGCCTGCAGCTAACTCGGATGTGGTTTGCGATGGATCCGCTTCCACAATAGCCTTCAATTCTTCATTATCAACTTTGGTCTCCGGCCGTCCACGGGGCTTGTTCTGCAGGTCGAAATTTCCAGAACGAAAACGTTGGAACCAAAAACGCACTGTGTTTTCTTTTGCGGCACCGTCGCCATACACATCATTAATCCTTCGAGCCGTTTCTGCAGCACTGGTGCCACGGTGGAACTCGTACTCGTAAATAACGCGATATTTCAAGTTTTTCATTTTGTAAACTGAGTGACGCAAAGAAAAAAACAATTGAGGAAAAAACAAATGAATTATAATTTTCAAAACACAAATACATGAGTAAATAGCTGTATAAATTTGGATTTGGAATTCCTAACCAAAGAGAAGATATTTAAGATCAAATTTGCCAGTACGGCAAAACGCCAATTTCATATGTAAGGACCTAATATATATATATATATATATATATATATATATATATATATATATTTTGTGCTATGATATCTGTAAATAAATTGTAGTAAATATTGTTAACTTTGGCTGTCTTGACACAAATTTCTCTAGTGAGACAAGCGTAGTCCAGTCAAAATTTTTATTGTTTTAATATAGAAATAAATAAATAAATAAAAAATTCGGAAGAACATCATAAAAGAATATAGCTTAATATTCCAATTTAAAAAATATAAAAGTGTCATTACCAGCTGTGAAATCTATATATACTTTATGGTGGGAATGATCATAGATGTCTCTAGCTATATATATTCCATTCGAACATATATGAAAGACCCCACGGCGAGATGAAACTCACCTGAAGACGATGTTATATGACTCCAGAGAAACGTCAAGAATCGAATCTCGAATACGGTGTGTATAAAATATCGGTTTTCGTATCAAAACCTAAAACATATTATTGTTTTAAGGTCGAAAATTATGATAGTCGTCTGTTTGATCACACCCGAGAGAACAATATTTTACATTTCAGTAAATAATTTTGATATGAAAATTAATTCGTAAAATATTGGAGATGCCAGAAATATTTTACTTCTCCTTTATAGTTCGGCGAGAAATAAATTCGAATTCCAGACCGATTCAACATATCGAGAGCAAATTAAAAAAATCTGTCTACCATGAAAATAGGTCAAACGTTAAATGATTTTATCTCAGAAAGCTCACTGCACATGTGGAAGTCAAGAGTATCAATTGATTGAAAAAAGATGATCAATTTAAATTTTATAAGAAAAAAATACTGGAGTCTATCCCCAGGATATTATATAATTTTATCATTAATAAAGATATATTAGAGATGTCTCATAGAGAAACAGTTATTTTTTATGTGGGAAAGTTGGTATGGAAGTTTTTTTCAATTCACAGAGCTTACGATCTGTAATAGGGCTGGATTAAGTGATCATTTTACACAATCTTAGGTTCACAATTCCATCCATGATAGACCACCACATCCATTAAATTTTTGGAAGTTGTATATATATGTTTATCTTGCACACCTTGTTTAGTTGATGAGTCGTATTCTTACTATCGCCACCTGCAGTCGAAAACTTCGTCATTCCCACAAACCAGCACAGATGTCACCATTTATCATGAGATGTCTATATTTTGATCATTATCTTTTCAAATATATGAAATGACTATGCTAGAGAATACGCTTGTCATGGTAACGACCATAAATGTTTTAGATATGTTTAGTTCAACTAGCATATCAATAGTATAGAACACTAAAAGTATTATTTTAAGTAAATTTATTTTTAATATTTAAAAAAAATGTACATTTCTTCTTTTACGACACCGTAAAACGTATCGCTTAGATTCGCTCGCTAACAGATATATTATGAGTATTTTTGTGTGTAAAAATAAAACACAAATATATATTTTTTAATTATGGCAGGTTGCTAACTAAGCTCTTCGCCATTTCTGAACCTCATAATGCTGATGATGTTCCATTTGTCAATGTCATCTACTTCTACAGAAATGGTGTAAAAATTTTCCTCTTTTTACTGTAGTATTTTTTTCCGAATGACCAACATAATAATATAAAGAGTTCCTTTTAAGTAATGTTCAAATAATTTGATAATATTCGTAAGGATTTCGAGAAGGTGAACCCTGCAATGTAAATGTGCAATAGTAAACATATAATCCACGTATATATACGTGGATTATATGTTTACTTGTTTACTATTTATAGAGGAGAGTGCCCATGAAAGGGGATGACCACGAAAGAGACATTTGTCCTCCAACTCAAAATACTCCGTTACATATTTTTAATACGATTTTTCAGCTCTTATCCCAATAAGCATAATAAATTACGTTGTCTGTCTGTCCATCCATAATTGGCGGCCGTCGTAGCCCAGTGGGTATGACACTGGCCTCTCACACTGAGGGTTCCGGGTTCGATTCCCAGTGAGATCTTAATTAATCCATGTGATTTACTCAAGCCTGGGTGTTTCGTTTTGTGTTCCGCTTCTGTAAATGGACCTCTTGGCCAGTTGAAGCGTAAATAAATTAATAAATAAGTTCCGTAAGTTTTTTAAAATAATTTTTCGATTTTTCATTTTTTTTAATAACGACAAAAGTTCCATGGACTTTTAGTCCAACGACAAAAGATCCACGGAAATGTGATCCAACGACAAAAGATCCACTGGAATTAGTTCCAAATACAAAATGTCCACGATCAAAATTCCACGCACACACAATTATTATATTATTATCCCAATAATGATAATTTCTTTGTCTGTCAGTTCGGGACTGTTTGTAATATCCGTAACTCCTTTTTTAAAAACTATTTTATTTTTAATTAATTAAAATTAAAAAAAAAATTAAGCTTGGAAGCTTTTATGCGGTGCAGGGACCCGGACCCAATAGAAGGGATAGAAGAAGAAGATGAAGATTACTAGATAAATAGGAACCGTCATGTACGCCATTTTCGAATAATCTTAATTAATTATAATAAATATTTATTGCACAACAAAGTCGCTTTTTTTTAAATTTACTTTTTAAAGAAAAGTTATGAAGGTTATTAGAAAAATGTCATTTTTACAGATACGCTCCCCTACCTGGCCGGTGAGGAAACTGGCTATGACCATACACGACATACATACTATTACAAATAAAAATTAATCAATAATACTTGAGTTCAAGTTCCTGTGTCTTCAGAGAATTCCAAAATTCGGAACGACAAAATTAAAATCTTTGATTAAACTTCAGCCAAAATGTCTCCAAGGATTTCTGAATAAATCTTTACCTGGAGAATACGGCCGCCAATTTTTTTATTCACAATTTTCTCTCAGAGTAGATTGAAATCATTTAAAAATGAATGACGTAGCATGACTTGGAAAAATATGAAGAAATAATGGGGTATCACCCTTATGGAACACCACAAGTCATCTGATGGGTATATAATTTTTTTTTTTTTAAAACAGTCACCGAGGATTGTTAATTTAGAATTTACTAAATTCTTGATTTTATTAATTTTTTTATTGCAAGCTGTAACCCGTCAAAAATAAGGTAGTTTTAATAAATTATTAAATATATAAGAATTTTTTTATTTAATTAAAAAATATTACGGAAAAAATTATGGAACGACAGACAGATAATAAAATAATTATAATTGGGATAATGCACGCTCTAATTTGAGTTTTTACATAAAAAAAGAAGCGTTGTTATCTATGTATGTACATGGAAATAACAAGAAGAAAATGAAATATTATCAATAATATAAATAAATAAATCTTAAGAAAATATAATAATTTAAAATAATTGTATCATTATTAAAATTAAAAACAAGTAACTTTGTTTTAACCACTGATTTTATTTTAACAAACACTCGACATGTTTCGGGAACCAACGGTCCCTTCTTCAAGAGAATACGAGATTTAGAAATTAGAACAATTTAGAAGTTAGAAAGAGCATTAATAGTAATTTAAACATAATAAATAACCAAACTCTCTTCACTAACAGTTACCTTTTGATTATATTCACTTATTAATTTTTAATTTTTATGTATACCTTGATTGTCATATATTTTTGTTTCTTACTTTACTTATGTATTTGTCTTTGATTTGTCATATATTTTTATTTCTTGCTTAACTTACATATTTGTCTTTTATTGTCTATGTTTTGTCTATGTTCCGGGGGTAATCTATGCCTGTGCATTTTCTTTGTTTGTTATTTTTCTATGACTTTATAAATTAAGATCTATACTTGTTATGATTCTTCAGTATACCTTGTATTCTCTTGAAGAAGGGACCGTTGGTTCCCGAAAGATGTCGAGTGTTTGTTAAAATAAAATCATTGGTTAAAACAAAGTTGCTTGTTTTTAATTTTAATAATTTTAAAATGGCACCACAAAGTGATTTTGCGTTTATTGAAGAAAATAATTGTATTATTTATATAGCGCCATTTTCATTTTACTCACCTCAAGAGCGCTTCACACAATAAAAAAATAATATATTAGAAAACAACTAACTGGCTAAAACCTTATTTACTACTATTTATTCACTAGATGATATGCAAAGAAATGGAATTAACTTTTAAAACTATAATAGTCGGGAGTGGAACTATAATAGTGCATGCAAGAGGTGGAAAACATTAGGTTGTGTTGTAACGATCTGAATCTATAGGTTTTTGTCTGTAGAAAGTAGTAAGAAGTAAAATAAAATACAATATATAAAAAGTAGATACAAAAGAAGAAAGTGATTAAAAAATTAGAAAATTTTATCAGGACAACAAATAATAGATAATATACGAGTATATGGGACAACTATAAATTAGAAGATGAATAGATGTGTGTAGTGCATAAACATTAAATATACCAACTGAACTCAGTTGATTACCTAGGTTATTATGTATCTATCCTTTCAAAAACATGTTTCCTATAAATTATAGGCTTTTAAATTGATTATAGGCCCATAAAAACTCTAATGTAGTATATTATTTTTTAGTAATCCATATTGCTTTTATACTTGTCATCTAAGATGTCATCCAATATTCGATTGATTTTTCAATAATGCTAACCGTCGTATCATTTTAAAATGCACCAGATAAAGAAAATCATCAGGAGTCAATAAAATACTCATTCGCCGCAAAGTTGGCATTTTTTATGCTAAAAACAACCCAGCATTGCGATGCGGAGCTGGCCGCTATCCAAAATTTTCCCCCATTTTCAAGACTGTTCACTTCTTCATTATCCTAAGAATTGCGCTTTATGATACATAAGACTAAATTGGGGATGTAAAGTAAAGGTGTAGTCCGAAAAATTTAAAAAAAACTTTTGAATACGCCCACCAAGGACTACTAGGTATTATAAATTTAATGAACTGAATTAGAGTTTTTAAAGGAAATGCAGGTCTATCCCTTTCAATATCGTGTTATCAAATCAATATAAATCCTCTATCGGACACAAGAATTTTTGCTTCTCCTCTCTTAGTAGCTAAGGAAAAAACTACATTTCAAAATGAAGACTACAACACACACGTTCACCAGTTTGAAGACTACAAAGTGTACACTACAATTGTAGTAAAAACTACTTGAAGTGAAGTAATTATAGTACTACGGAATGAAGTGAAGTGAATTAAGTGAAGTAATGAAGTAATTATAGTATTAATGAAGTGAAGTAATGAAATGAAGTAATTGTAGTATTAATGAATTGAAGTGTAATGAAATGAAGTAATGTAGTACTAGTGAGTTAATATTTTTTTCCCAAATAAAAATTTGGCGAGCTAAAAAAAAAAAAGATCAACGAGAAAAATATTTAAGATAAATGACGATATTTTTTCCAAAGTAACATTTGGCAACCTACATGGGGGAGGGGGGGGGGTTGTTACAGTTTCCAGAGATTTCTTCATATATCTACATCAACTTCCCAAAAATTTCACGTAAAAAATGCACTATTTAAAGTGTGTTTCTCATACTTTCGATAACTTTGAAGTGTATGTACTTTGTAGTGTTCGCTTTGAAATGAAGTGTACTATTTGAAGTTTATACTTTCAATAATTTTGGTGATTGTAGTTTGTAGTGTGCACTACACTTCAAAACGTGCGAAGTGTGCACTTCAATGTAGTGTAGTACTACATTGTAGTAGTGAGTACAGAGCGGACCCATCACTATCTCTTAGGAAAGGTAGGAGTCTGTCCCTCCTGGTAGTTTCCTTTCTTAACCTGATGTTTGGAATCCTTTGACTTAGTTGACTCGCCCGCTTCGTGGAGTGCAGTTATCGTCATATTGATCTCAAAAGCACATTGCGCCCGAATTTGTCACATATACAAAGCTTCGTAATTTTGAACAAGTACAAAAATTTGATTTTGCCCTTGTTAATGCGAAGACGATATATGAGATGAACATGGAGATTTATGCTGAGCAGCCTGAAGCTCTTTTACATGTTAGCAATAAGCCAAGTGAATAGGTGAAAAGAATGGTTAAGATCTGGTCGTAAGTTAACTGTTTATATTTTCTGCCGCTGTTTTAGAGTTTTCTGAATATTTTTTTTTTTTTGAATTTGAATAATACCTAACAATTATATTATTTTCGCGTGGAACGACCTGGTAAACATTTGAGTGAATTTCGATAGTTCAATTTATATTTTAACTCGGTATAAATTTTCACTGACTCCTTTGTTTCAAGTCCCACAATAATCAACAATAACAAAATTTGTTTTCAGTTGCGAACGTTAATTTGATAAAATGGTATTTCCAAATTTCGCTGACGATTTAAAAGTTGAAACATTTCATTTCTGATGTCGATGACAGATTAAATAGAGCATGACGTTCAATCCTGCCATTTAAATTAATAATTAAGGGATGTACATAAATTCGACGAAACATTTTAAAATTTGGATTCGACCACTCCACAGAAATGCTGTTAAATTATGAATAAATTTATTTGAAATACATTTTAGCAAGCAACAAAAATGGTAGCATAAATATCAATATATTTTCATGGAAGAAATGAAAATACTAGAAATTAATGAGCGATTTATTAATTAGTGATTAATTAATTACTAAATGGCCAAAGTAATTTAATACACGAATTACACTATCGACTTACTAAAATATGTATTCTGAGGTAATAGTAAACACAGTATAAAAATTTACAGAGATGAACCAAACACATTCTTTAAGAACGGTGATTGTGTGTTGTGTCACAACACAAGAATGTTCTCATTCATAATTAAGTCCCTTTGTAAAAAAAAAGTGTTTTTGATAGTAGACGTCGTTTTCTTAAAAAAATGAAAATTTCGCTCCAAACCGACTAAAAAACATTTTATAATAAAGTGCCACATATTTCCTAAAATATTTGATTTTAAGTAATTATGTATTTTAACTCAAAAACGTTTTTTTTTTTTTGGAAAACTGATAGTATTGTACTCGGGTTGAGATACGAGTATGTATCAAATATTTATCTGCCAGCGAAAAATGATCCCAAAATTTTTCCCATTCGAGCAACTATGATATAATTTTTTTTATGTTACCAAACAATATCACGTAATATTTGTGGTATATGTGTAATTCTGTTTTTGTATATTCTAATTTATTTTACTTAATTACGTTTTATATTTTTTTGTTCCAACTTTTGTGTACGCACATGAAAGATGCTGTTTCCGTGTGAGCTGTAAAAGTAACGTTTTAATTTACTTTTATTTAATTTTATCGCACACTTATTTTATTTTGTATTCATAATTTTTAGTGTACCTGCATTTAATTGAAATATTTGGGTTTCATCAAATGAAATAAAATGGTCGATAAAGGCTACTTAACTCAGAAAAGATACATATTTTCTATATATAATACAAAGCGAGGTTGGTAGTTCCTAAGAGGCTTGCTATTTACTATCTTATATTCATTTGTATTCATGTATGTATTAAGTAATTAATTACCATGTTACCAATAAATGCCGATTTATTGGCGCTGAAATTAAAATTGAAAAATTCGTAGAGTGCACTGAAAAGTATATATATTTTTTTACGCATCAACAGGCCAAGAGGCCCAATTACAGAAGTTTGACACGAAACACATCACAAAACACCGAGGCTTGAATAAAATTAGCTGCGACCTCATCGGGAATCGAACCCGCAACCCTCGGTGTGGGAAGCCATTGTCATGCTCACTGGACTACAAGGGCCGCTACATAAGAGAGTATACAAAATAAGTAACCACATTAAAGTGCGAGTCCCTCCCCTACAAAAAGAGTTAGTCACTTTTTGGAGAGGTACAGTGAATAAAATGTTTATATAAATTATAATTTTAATAGACAAAAATAAAATAAAATGTGATAAATTGTTATGTTATGTTGTTATGATGTTATGCTGTTATGCCAATTATAATGCTTTAGTTGTCTGTCCATCCATGTCAGTCCGCGTAACTTCGTATAACGCCCGTAACTTATTTATAGCAAATTTTTTTTCCCAATTTTTTTTCAAATTTTTTTTTTCCAAATATTTTTTTTTCCCAAATTTTTTTTATTCCTTTAGAACCGACATGCAAAATTACCGTCATTTTTGACGGGTTACAGCTAGTACTAAATAAAAAAAGAAAAATGCATCTCATAATTCTAATATAATTCTTACTTTTACAGTTACTGATAAGCTTCTTTACATAACGTGATCAAGTGTTGGTACCAGAGCTTTACTGTGCAGCGTACACAAAGATTCCATTTCAATAAACCGACAATCCATTGTTTTGCATTCGATGGAAATTGAACCGTATTCCCGCTATTCAGGAGCCAATACCGTATGCATAGCAAATCGAGGCCATTATTACAGAGAGTACTTTGTTTATCAGATTTAGTTCACTATACAGAAGCTCAGGATTTATTCTTAACTGCGAAAGCGAATCAACATATCTGAGGTTTAATGATAGAAGTGCTCGGGAGAGAGGATTGTTTGATTCCCATAAAAAATTGGTATAAGTATTTTTTTAATACACATAATGATCATCTTGCTATAAAAAATGTTCATTAAAAATCCTCCTCAAAGGAGGTACTCCTAAAACAATGGTAATTTGGAGTTTTTTCTGAATACTCACTTTGACTAAAATCTGAAATAGGCACTTCTTAATATTAACTTCTAGATTAATCGGTATAAATTTAAAATGAGAAGTAAAATTCAGTCAATAAAAAAGTAACCTATAAAAACCAAGTTTTTATTATACTCCCTTTCTCATTTCCTAGTTGAAACATTTTTTTTCGCTTAACATACGCGTTGGGATTCAGTCGGGCGACGCTACGAAAGGGAGTAATAAAAAATTCTAAAAATCCAAAATTATACTATGATCAGGTGTCGCGTTGAAATATTTTCATACAACTTAATAAGTTGTATGAAAAAACCACTCAAAATTTGAAAAATCCAAAAATTTATTAATTTTTTTTAACGAAAATTTGATAGATCTTCTTGATCGGCACAACGAGTCTGTTTGCAAAGTTTCAGCTCGATTGGATCACGGGAAAGGGGTTTAAAATGGATCCGAAGTTTTTTCGTCAAACAAGAAGACAAGCAGACGCCACGAGCAAATATAAAGGGAGTAAAAATGGCAATAAATCAAAAACAATATTTTAGGTATTGTTTGGTACCAACCAAAATCCTAGTATTTGTTCCCGAATGGTAGGAATCTATCCGTCATATTTTGTTGCAATCAGCAAATCAAGAGTCTATGTAAAGACACCATGCTGTCAACATATCTCTGCCCGTGCGCATTTGAATCTCTCAAATCGACATACCATCTGTTATTAAACATCTAATATTTAATAATAAGAGCTCATATTTATAAAATTAACTGAAAGTGTGATAAACATTCATTCTTAAACAGAAAATTATTAATTACAAGGTGTGACAAGGTGACCATACTAAAGTGCGATTAAGGAACAAAGTGAGTACCTACCTAAAACTTGAAACATTACAGTCCATTACTCTTTCTGTTGTTAAATTATAGCAACATCCTATCTCCAACAGGTACATCAATGCTACAAATATATCAATGCTGATTAATTTTTGTAGCTCCAAAACTGTAAAATACACCTAACGTTTATTTCACTTATGAAATGACATAATTGACATAATGAAAACATTCACTTGTGAAAAAACATATTTTTCTGTGCAACAATGTATGTTTCTAATTCAATAATGTTCGTCAGTGTGCTACGCTAGATAGCGCTCTTTGGACTGCAGCCTTAACTTGCTGCCAAATCAATGCTAATGAAACAAACGCTATCAGATGGCGCAGCTGACATGAGCAGACTACGATTTTAAATTTTAATTGGCAAAATTTATGAAAAATTTTACAAATTTAAATACGATTTCAGCAATTAGAGATCAAAGGTCATTTTGATTAACAAAAGAGGTAAATTCATTCATATTACATATTACTAATTTGTTACATAGTAGATTATTTTCAAAATATTTTTTTTGTGACTATATAATGAAAAATCTAATAATCTCAAGCTGAAATTCAAACATAAAATGTCCGTCATTTTTGATGAGTTATGTACAAGATTTTTTATAGCTAGAAGTAAAAACTTTTGGTGGTGTCTTCTCCATTCAATTTTGAATGGAAAATATTGCTTACACCTTGTGTGAAATGTCGACAGTAACGGAGATAAGCGACTTCGGATATATATATTTTTTGAATATTTTTGACTTATTTTATATAAAATATTGTAATATCGCAATAGTAACTTATATAAAATATTTAAAACATAATTTTCTTTAATAAACGTCAAATAAAATGTCACAAACCTTACATTTTTTTTTCAAATTTTTGAAAGGTTAAAGGTGATAAAATAAAATAAATGTCACATGATTGTAAAACATTGTTGAATTTGTGAAAAAAATTGATAATAAATTACAGTTACAAAAAAATATTTAAATCTGATATACATACTTGTTGTTCTCTATGAGACCGTTATCAGAATGAAAGTAATCAGAATTTATTATTAGAAATACTCTAGAATTTGGATCGACTCACCTTATATTCCGGAACTCCTACGGGACTGAATTGGTTGCGGCACTCGCGACATTGTTTTCGTAGTGAACTTTATTAAAAAGCCTCCGATAAACCTTTAATTCGATTATAGATCGCGAAACCCGACGCGCCCTCGAAGGCGTCTTGCGTTATACTAATTATTTAATATAATTAAACTATGTGATGGTACTAGGAAATGTAACAATAATCGCAGGTACTTTGGCGATGCGTATTGACAGGTGATGGCTCAACATTCAAATTGAGCACACTCACGCATAAGTATACTGCTGAACACAATTAATAAATACATTTTTTTGCCAATTTAAGAACATTTTTCTACATAGATCAGCTCAAAAACCACAGACCACAAAAATATATCATTTTTCAACAAGACGCTGCTTACAATAATAGAAATTCCAGGGCTTACCTTAATGAAAATTTCAAAGTCTGGATACGTACAAACGGGACGATTAGATGGCCTGCAAGAAGTCCAGACCTGACGCCTCTGTACTATTTTTTATGGGACCACGCAAAAATGTTATTTTCAAAAAGTCTTATGTGAGTTAAAAACAGCTAACGGTTGAGGTAGAAAATGTTATTCGGAGCATTCATGATAACACTTTGCAGAAGGCTACACGAAGTGAATTTCAAAAAAGACTAAATTTGTGTATCCGGAACGAATTGTAATTATAAATAGTTCAAGTATAGAGATTTGATTCTGAATATTGATCCTATCGATTAGTAGAATAAAACAGCGAGTATTTATTTTTTGAATTTTTATCTGGTTCAATTCCCGTGTGAGACAAGCGAATTTTATAAAATCAGAGAATTCAGTTTTGTTTCTTTTTAAAAATAAAATTATGTTTCCTTTAAGTAAAATTATCTATCTAAAAGATTTAAAGTTATTTCTCTTCAGGGCCTATTGATTTTTTTCGCCCTGTGTAGACATGAAGTAACGTAAATTTCATGGTACACAACAGCGACTGGTCCCAATATGTTTCGATTGTTTAAAAAATACTATGAGTTTGCAAAATTTTAAAACAATTGTGAAAACGGTTCGAACAAAATTATTAAATTGAAAAAATAGTATTAGGCCCGGTTGTTTTAAGTTGGATTAAAATAAAAGTTCGTTTAAAGCATAGATTTTTACGGAAAAGGATCATTTGATTGGCGGAGAATGCAAAAATCTATGCTTTAAACGAACGTAGAGACAGTTCTTTGTGTTTTTTTTCTCATAAAAGGTATTTACCTGTTCATTTTTTATTTTTTAACAAACATACCGTCAACAGATCATTATTGTCCCTAATGGATGGTCCTAGAGTGATATTAGAATTCAAAGTATAAATATTTTATGAACATTTTGAATACGATAAAAATACTCAATACACTTTTTTTTATTATTAATAAATTATTAATAATGTCGTAATGATAAAATAATTGTAAATAATATTCAGAACAAATTAAAAACTGTCGCAAATCAATAAATGAATTTAAGGAATGCGTTCCAGATTAACAAGTTTTACAGAATACACTTTTTAAGATAATTTTTTAAAGTTTTCTAACTTAAACTTTTTAAGATTTAAAGATAACAGTTAAAAATTTTTTAAGATAAATTAATAATTAATAATATTTTAACGATGCTTTATAAATTTGTTCGTTTGTATGAGGTTCCTGAAAATTGGAGAGGAGATATGTCACCACTCCACGTCTCAAAGGCGTCTATTTTTTAAGAAAACTTTTAAACTTTTGCGTCTACCATGCCTTTCCAACAAACATTTCTTCCACTTTCTGAGACACTTGTTATTCCATCCCGGTCGTCTCACGCTACATCCTCAACCCACCCCTACCAACTCGCCCGCTGCACAATATTGTGATTAACTCTTAATTGGATTTTGTAATCGTGGCCCGACATCTCCCAACAACCCCATTCCTGTCGAAGATTAAGACACATGGCTTCCTCTATTGACGATCAGCATCTATCCATTAATTGTCAGGAATTAATTAATCAAAATCCAATTATCGCTGATTAACCTGAGCAGGCAGCGCGTGTATCGGGGGAGGGGGTTGAAATGTCAACTCGTTAGTTGCGAATCACATTGTGGACATCGCAACAAATGTTTTGAAATTATCTAATTGAATAAAATAAAATAATCAGTTTAACATGATCAAAACAGATTAAAAACAAAACCATTGTCTGTGTGCTCAAAACAAATTATTTAAAAATAAAATTAGGAAATCTGTACAAAGTAGCAAAAGTTCTTTTTTTGGTGCGCTCTGATTTTATTAAATTCATCTAGCCCATTTAAACAATTTTAATTTTAAATTTTTTGTACTATTTTCCTCATAATATCATTTCCATTCCAAAATATTAATTTTATTCTTGTAATTTTTGTGGCAACGTTTATGAATAAAATAATAAAAACATTCTGTAGACCACGATCATTTTTATTATAAAAATAAATCGCGGTTAGAACGAAGTGTTTATAGTTTTATTGAGTTATTTTCAGTTTTTCTGTGAAAAATATAGGGGAATGTAAAACAAATATATTTTTTCTTTTATTATTCGAATTAAATCTTACAGTGCATGAAGATGTTTTACAAAGATTAAAACATTTGAATAATATCTGCTCCATACATCTATTAATCGCTTACAATAATATGTATAAAATTACTTACTTAAAGGTCATGTGTTTGGTATATATATATGTATGTGTATTTATATATACATTTTAACATAGCAGAGATTGGAATACATTAATTTTATTAGAGGCAAAACAGTAATATTGTATTTTCAAACGCTATGTTTTTATGTACAACGTTTCTCTATAAACACAACTATTTTATCTAATAGAGAGGTAGCATGTCAATAATTTAATGTAAATGTGAAAGAGACTTGTGGAGGTAAAATATATTTAAAATAACCCAAATGACAACAATTAAGAAAATAAGTCGTAACAACATACAATATAGGTATGTTATTAAACCTTTAAAAGATATCAAAATAGCAAAAAAAATGTCACAATTATTAAAAATAGAAGGGTTTGAACTAAACATCTTATACGTAGTTCGTAGAGTGTGAAGTGCATGGCTTTCAAAGTCAGCGATATCGAAATATCCTTTGAAGTATGTTAAGCTAATGATTTACGTTCGTTTATAGTCAGCCTTATTGCAGCTTGAGCAGAATGGTTGTGTGTGTGTAAGATACATATTAGTTTTCAATCAAGGATTCTAATGGCTAAGTGTGCATTGCAACATGTTAGAAAAAAAAATTTGATAAAAAAAACTTTGTATTTAAGCCACGACTTTTCTTAAATATCACGCCAACTGTTTCGCTTAACTCAAGTTACACGGGATAAAATAAATATATTCATTATTTTGAGAGAACAATATTGAGTCAGACGCGTATGTTATTTTGTTTTTGCAAAAACACGATCGTAAAATCTAAACTACTCGTCCAAACGTCATGGAGGTCAATTTTTATCTGCATAAAATTTCCCTGACGATAATCAAAATTATTTTGATAAGAATTTAATATTACCTAACCCCCGTCAGATTAAAATTTATTTTAAATATATATTTTAGTAACATTTTATCAATTTAACATTACTAACCCTCGACAGATTAAAATTAATTTTAAATACATATTTTATCAATTTGTGAATGAACCTTTTTGTTATTAGAATATATGTTGTTAGGAACTTTTTAACCTTTTTTTTGTTAGGAAATATATTGTTAGGAATTTTTTCATCTTTTTGTTGTTAGGATATATATTGTTAGGAACTTTTTTACGGGTCTTTTTAAGATTTAAAACTTTCCTATAGAAAGCATTAATTTATCTTTCACCGTTAAGGCAGCGTTTGTAAGAAACGCATTCGCTCAACCGTTTTTTTGTAGACTTACGTTGCAAAATTGGTATCCACGAAAAGTCATTTTATTTTATCGGAATAATACGCAACCTTTGTCCACTCTGAAGGTCCATTATAAATATTGGTGAAAAAAAAATTAAAATCGGATTAGTAGTTTTGGAGATCACCTCCTATATTCAAGCTTACAAACTTACAACCTCCTTATAATATTAGTGTATGTAAGTGCACTTCTGTTTTATTATTTTTTTATTTTAATTTTTTTATTTCATTTCTTTACTTTTACATTTGTTTGAGTTAAATTATACTATGCCTGTCTCACTAGAGAGCTCTGTGTTGAGACTGGCAAAGGTTATATTTATTATGAGTTTAAATACCGCCCTCAAGAATTTAGAGTGAAGTAAAACCGTATAATATATTTAATACAACTCACAGTTTAAATATAAAGTAATTTTGTTTTTACTTCCTTTCTTGTAACTCGTGGCATTTGCTTGCTTGGTTGCTTGACGAAAAAACTTTGGATCGATTTTTAACCCTTTTCCCGTGATAGAGCTGAAACTTTGCAAGCAGACTCGTGGTGACGATCAAAAAGATCAATCAAATTTTCTTTAAAAAAATTAATAAATTTTTGGATTATTCAAATTTTTAATGGTTTTTTCATACAACTTACTAAGTTGTACGAAAATATTTCAACGCGTCTGGTAGACACGGAACCTGATTATAGTATAATTTTGGATTTTCGGAATTTTTTTATTACTCCCTTTCGTAGCGTCGCGCCAAACCAGTTTCCACTGGTAAATGAGAAAGGGAGTATAATAAAAACTTGCTTTTTATGGGTTAATTTTTTAATATAATGTGTCAAACCACAAAGTGTTTGCTTTCTACAAAAATAAAATAGTTTTCTTTTAATATTAAATTCTAACGCATCTATACGACTCAAATTCGTTTACATATTTCATTTCAAATACCCTTAGATTTAGAATTAATTACTGTATTTCAATGTACTAAAAAATATACTTTCTTAACGTCATCTATTGCTCTAAGGATTTTTAAGTTTAGTGAACACGAAACTATGAAGTGTAAATGGGTAAGAAATTGTGTATATATACTTTGCTGACACCGTGTTGGTAGCTAATCAAATAAACGACCACCTTGCTGCGCTGAACATCGGCTACTAATAGGCCACCGCTCATCCGAGTGACTGGCCTAACTAATGTTAGTACCAGTGCACTGACATTATTTGTGTATCACGTGTGGTAATTAATTCTCACACGAATACAATTGAATCGTTACATGTAATCATGTCTGCTTAAAACCAAATTAATTAATCAATTAGAAAGGCACACAGAAAAAACAAAGAGTAGACAATATGAAGTACTTAGGGAGAAATAGTTATTGATAAACACCTTAAATGGATCAACCATATTAGTAAGTCAACAGATAAAATTAGAAAACTTACATATTATATTATATCATCAAGAAAATATACTGGAAACAGACACATTTAAAACATATACTATGCTTTTGTACAATCATTATTAACTTACAATATTTTTTACTGTGAAAACTACTACAAGACCACTCTTGATATTTTAAATTATGCGCAAAAATTATTTAAAAAAAAGTTGTTATATTCATCACAACTTTTACAGTGTAATGCAAATGCTTAGATGGTTGGCAGGAATAACACTAAAAGATACAATAAAAAGTTCACGCATTCATGGTAGCCTGGTGTCACGGACATACACAATAAGCTGTAGAAACGACAGCTGAGATGGTATGGGCTCATGAGACGGAGATCGCCAGACCACACGGTGAAGCAGGCAATGTCTGTGGAGCTTCATCGCCAGTCATCCAAAGGAAGACCAAAGTACTCCTGGATGACCCAATGCTCCAAGATACAGAAAAACGGCTTGGATAAAAGCGATACCCAGAAGCGAAGAGGATTCAGCCTGAGTACGAGAAGAGCCGACCCCAACAGCCTACCTAGGCAATGAGTTGGGACAGTGCAAGAAAAAAGAAGCTAACTTTTACAAAGTAAGCATAAAATTATGAAAGTCAGCCAGCTTTTCATTATTCGGACCTTGTGCAAATTAAAAATGTTATAAGGTGTTCACGGCCGTTTAGAATCTTCTGTGTGTAGTTTTCTTAGATATTCTGCCGTGTATATCTGACCTCTCTGGCTGACTTTTTGGATCGCATTGTAAGGTCCTGCAATAGGATTCAAAACGTCCGTCAAATAAGTCAGATATACAAAGCAGAATACACCAGAAAACTACACACATAAAACATAAAGATTTCAAATAGGTACATTGTCACAATTTAAAAAATTGATTGAGGGTGGTATGTTAAATGATAAAAATGATATTGAGATATCTTTTCCATTTTGTCATAGTCAGTGTGGACATCTTACTTTTATTTTTACTGACACAAAATTATTCGTTTCGACATTAATGTCAACTGTATTTTTTACATGGTAATTCATTTATTTATTATTATAGTTCTTACATGTGTATGTAGGTACGTAACTAATACGATATAAATATTTTATATAAATTTTCCAATTTGAATTCAATCGCTCAAATTTATGGAATTTTATCTTCGGGTTTTAATTTTATTTCCAGTGCTTCAACCCCGCAATTACCCCTCTGGATTAATAATTTTGCGCCGGCTGGGCTCCTACGTCATCTTTGAGGCTTTACTTTCAGCACTGGCTTAATTTTGGGGTTGCATTCTGTAAGGCCTTATTAATGTAAATACTATTCTCAATATAATACTGATATGAAAATTTATTAATTAAACTTTACAAGAATCCAGACTGCCGACATAAGATAAGAATTGTTATTACAAGCCTTAAAATAGAGTACTACACGTGCACCTAAATATGCCTCGCTATTCATATAAAAATAAAATATTTTTAAAATCATGTTTCAGTTTCAATTTATGGGCCAAATACATAAGTAATCATGTTTTTGTTTCATTTCATTATTCACAAAGAACCAATACTTTAAACCACGACAGCGAATGGTGACGATGATATCATGACACAGCTTGCTCGCTGTGCCTGTGCGAGCGTGACAGCAACACAATTGTGTGCGAGCGATAAGGATACGTAGCGTAGGGTCAATGTACGAAATTCTCTCTGTTCGGCGACCGGGCTTTAGATCAATGTATTCGACAATGGTTTTGTAGTATCCAATATTAGTTCTTATTAATATTGTCACGGGACGTGACTACGGGAGGCAAAGGAAAAAACTGAAACTATTTAATTTTTTTTATTAATTTACCAATAAGTCACTGAACACGAATTTAATTTGCGCTCAATTCTCTAATTCACGTTTATTAGCACACACTATTAATAGACTGTTTCTCAATTCGCGCTATCTCACAACATTTTTATTTCTTCAGTCACTTTTAAGTAAACTCCTTCCTCAGTTTATTATCGATGGTATCACTTACGCTGGTAACACTGCGCTCGCTCTGTTACTAATATCGCTCTGGTTAAACATCACGAACGACTAACTCTGCTACGCGCAACGCCCTTGTATTTATAGGTAAATAAATGTCGTTCTCGATTTTTCGAGACTTATCGTTCCAATTAGAATCAATTTAGAGAATATCGTTCCAGAGATAACGAGAGACCCTAGACGATTTTAGTTTGTTTAAGAGTTAAGGTTATTATTATGGTCGAAGGACATATTTATGTGTTAAATGAAATTGATATTTTATACAAACCTACATTTTATCGAGGAGCAGATCTCGACGTTTCGCTAAAGTCTTATTCAGCGTCATCACATGGTTTTTTAATGTAATATCAAGAAAAAACTTTTATATTTCGATGATATGAGGCATTTTACGTATAGAATTCTTTCTCCGTAATACTTAAATGTACGAAAAACGGTAGGTGATTATTTTTTTCTATGTGGGTTAGAAGTATTCTATCAAATATGAGTGAAATTTGAAAACATTTTTATACTTGAATTTATTCTATAAAATTTTAATATAACATTTAAGTAAAAATGTTTTGTTAATTTAATCAGTTGTTATTTCTGTTTTAAATTTTCTCTTGAATAAAAAATCATTTGTTATTTCTGTTTTAAATTTTCTCTTGAATAAAAAAGTCTCGGCTCTCTTGTATGAAAGAGTATTTAATTATCTTGGGTGCTTATTTAACTGATATTTAAGATTGGCAAAACAAATTCTGTGTGTTTTTGAGTTAAGTCAACGGTGATGACTGTGATTAGAAAAATATTGAATTTACAAAAAAACGATAGCGCTTAGAACTTGGAGGTTTTAAGCACATAAATATATTTTTGTGAACTAACTGTACAAGCCCGCATATAACTTATTTTAGCATATTGTGGGTTGGACGCTTTCTGCTTTAGTACATACGTCCATATCTAACATGTATTCTTGCTTGATTATAGTGACTAGATGTACCCGCGTGGCTTCGCATGCGTAAATTTTTAGTACATTGTATGGATCGTCATAGAAATTTCGCGAACCTTCTAGAACATTCTCCTTCCAGAACTTTCAAGAAATTTATTGAATGCACAGGAACCTTCAAGACACACCGACACGTTTCGCCACTCAGTTTAGAAAACTATAGAACTTTAGGGAATTTTCTAGAACCTTTTCCGTCCAAAACTTTCTAGAGCAGGTTTTTTCGGAACCTTCTAGACTCACCGACACAGTCGGCGCGCCTATTTTGAAACGGACTGAAGCATTTTCGGCCTTCCCATAGCAAAATAAAGGGCTAGAATGCACATTTTCGTCACTCACTCCCACCCACGCACAGCCATCGCCACCAAACTCGTATATTTTCGATGTGACACCAAGGGCTATCCACCACCATAACCACCGGTGGGTGGTTATGGCTGGTTATGGGGAAAACTTGGCGGATAGGGGAACACGGGTTTCTTTTTATATATATATATATATAAATTGATTTTCATTTATAATTTGACAAAACTGCGCACAGCTCTCATTAACACAGCACCAACAACAGAAAACCACATTTCCAATCCATTTAATCTACGGTTAATTCCTTCTTTGACAGCCTCCATTCATCTACGTCATCAATCAATGTCGATCCAGAACTCATTGTGCAATTCTAATCTTACGTCTAGCGACACTCTCCCATTGTGCACAAAATGTATCGTACTAGCCAATACTATATAGTATGCTCCCTTCCATTCAATTCCTAACTTTAATCTTTTTGTAAATGAAGTTAATCCCAATTTCGTCGTCTGTACATCTGTCAGTCCAATTTCGTTCGAATTAACGGCTAAAAAACAAAATCAAACGGCCAGAGATGGGAATCGAACCCCGGGTCAGATTTGGGCCCCAAACCGGCCGCAACTTAACGATATTGCTACCGCCGAGCCTGCGTGACCCGTCAAAAATACAATTTTTACATATAAAAAAGATTATAGGGCGCATAATATATTTTCTTTTAGTACACTGGCTTTATAAACATTTTTTCCGAGACCAGTGACATCTCCGATATGGTGTAGTGGCCTTGGATACCTGGCTCTCACCCAAGAGGCTCGGGTTCGTTCCCGGTACCGGAATATATTTGTATCATTTTATTTTGATGTATATTTTATTTGTAATATTAATTTTGTTGTCGCCAGAGTGATATTGTCATCAAAGAACCTTATTGCGTTTAGTTTAACACACAATCACCAGAGTTTAAAACAGTGCCATTAACTGTCGGCAGAGGAAATATATAAAAAAATGTTCAAATATTTTGATAAAAGTCGTAATTACCATTTCATGGGCGTCGGCAATAAATAGGTGAATACTTACTTTTTAGGAACCGGCATCTAAGAGTACCGTCATTTTGACGGGTAACAGCTAATTAAAATTTATTTTGAATATTGTTACTTAATAAAAAAAGGGTAAAATAATAATCATAATAATAATAATAAAGAGGCAATTATTCATGAATATAATTGCGTACAACAGAATTGAATAAAATACCTTGGTGTATATTTTAACTGACGTGTAGGTAGGTACTATGAATGAAAACATTAAAATGTCATTTTTTTAAAGTTACATATATACATACCAAATATGAAAACTTTTCGTATTTTTGAAGCGACTATACTAGAGATATCTGTAGACATAAAGAAAAATTATACATAGATTTCACAACTGGTAATGATACCTCTTTTTAAAAGTTTTCGAATTATTTTGACATGCTTTTAATTAGCTCTCTTTGTGTATTTGTTTGTTTCTTGCTGTGGCAATATAATTAATATTTAATATAATTATAATTTTTCACCAACTTCCCAATTAGCTAGAGCTCATTCAATCAAAATTTAAATGAATGAATCATTCAAAATTTACGTAAAGTGAATGACCATAGATTATAACAATATTTTAGACGAGATTTGGTCATTATTATGATTAAAATCTATATATTTTCCATTTTGATTAAACAATAAAAGTACCTATGATGCTCCGAGATTTATCAATATTGATGTGAAAGAATATTCCATTTTCATTTTTTTAAACTTTAGTCAGCTGATTCAGCTTTGACATTGGAAAAAATTTCAAATTTGATGAATAAGAGTTATGTTGGATGTATGTTATCTCAGGATAACATTGATTTCGAAAAAATGGTTTGACAAAAAGAACGTTCAACATGCCACGGGTCTAAAGAAAGCTGATGCCTAATATACGCAGTATCTTCTGCAAACTTCTGAAACTGTTACCCCACTTTAAAAGCATGTTAAAAAAATTTAAAACCAAATTAATTAATCAAGTAGAAAGACATAAAGAAAAATCTAATTCACGAAAAAATATAAGGCTACTACTGGGATTCGAACACAGGTCACCTCCTTTCCGGGGCCGGTGCTCCGACCACTAAGCTATAGCAGCCCTCTATGTTTCCGTGAATAAATCGATCTTATATGTAGCTCTCATTTTTATTAATTGATTAATTTTTATTTTTGTTCATAGAGCAATCCACTCTTTTGATACGGTAGTTCGAATTACTTTGCAATGCCACCGCTAGATGGACGCCAGAATTAACGGAATAATTCATTTTATTTGGACATACATTTTATACAACAGATATTATATATATTCAAGAACACATTCGTATTTGTGAAGTTGTAATTTTTCAGAACAAAGTTCTGTAAAATTTTAAAACCAAATTAATATAATCAATTAGAAATGGAAAAAAGAGAAAAATCTAATTCACGAAAAAAAATTTGACGCATTTTTTAATGTATAGGTTTACGTTAATTTATTAAACATATTATGCACTAGAATAAGTCTGAAAATCAATCTTAAAATATTTAAACTCCTTTTAATTTTAACAATATTTTTATATAAAAAATGTTCTAAGGTATTCACAGCTTTCCAGAATATTCAGTATCTAGTTTTATGGGATATTCTGCCGTGTAAATTGACCTATCTGGATGATGTTTTAGTCCCTATTGTAAGGTCCATCGTCGGGGCTGATGTGATTCGAGGCTGTTATATGTAATTTACTAAATCTGCGTACCGTATTAGGAACGTATTATATGTAATATAGTACATCTGGGATAATATTATTATCACTAGTTGTTACCCATCAAAAATGACACGATATTGATTCGCGTCTTTACTTAGCCCTAATATATATTTATAGTATCTTTTTGGTGGTCCGCGTATAGGTAGCGGTAGCAACATCGCTATCATTTCCGTCTTCGGCTTTGCTGGCACGGGGTGCAAGTCCCATCTCCAGCCTTTTAATTTGATTTTTTTAGCCGGGAATTCGAACAAAATTACGGACGTTACACGAAGTTACGAGGACAGACAGACGGACAGATGGCTATTTAGATATTATATTTAGATGTTATAATGCGGAAAAGATATATGAAATATGTATTTATTTTTAATTTTTTTTATTTTTTAATTAAGAGACTATCGACAGGTCAGAATGACCCTAATGGATAGTCATTTAGGACAAGGTGATTAGTACAGTTACGGTTTACAATGATACATTGAAATAAAACATTAATACATTATACAGTATAAGTATACTACAGTGAGTGATTATAAGATGAACGAAGTCCACATTCTCCGCACAACATAATAGGCATGTAGGCTCCCAGGTCAACTAAGTCTGAAAATGTGTACCCGCGCTTTGTGGCTATAAAATTTTTGTTTGGGTTGAATGGAATCTTGACGTGGTGTTTTTTTGTGGTGGCATTTTATTTTTATGCCAAAATCACGGCTCTGTAGGCGCGGTTATACTTTAAAATCTAATGCAGGAAAGCACTTTTTTTGTTATGCAATTTTGCAGAGTAGTTTTGAAGTAAAATAGAAATACACAATGAAAAATCTGAAGCATGTCGCTCAAGAATGCTGAATTGTTGGATAACTTTGAAAGGAAAACCTCGCGGCGTATCTACGGACCCGTGTATGATGAAGAGTGGGGGATTTGGTACAAAGATGAACGTCATACTCGGCACAAGTTGTCCGGACTCTCAATATATGACACAAGAAAATTCTCTGACAGAGATGAGCGCGATATCTATTATTCATAAATTCTATAAAGGAAATTCAATGGAAACCTTGAACAGAAAAGCTTGATTGAAAGAACAATGTACAATGACGGATCGCCACCATCACACGCGGGTGGGGTATTAGAAAGAAATAGTTTCCTTCCCAATCTCCGCCGATAATGATTGAATACCCTGACACCTAAGATACATTGGGCCAAAGCTAACTATAATATAGTGGACAAATTGTACTTGCAGCTTTCATGGTACGTCGAGTGCCGATTCAATCCGAAATTCTTCTGGCTTCGTCGAATCCGGAACAGTTGGTCTGTCTCTTCCGGAAGGCTAATTTGAATTAATTCTTCGTCGGATTTGTATGCCACATAAATAACAATATTGGTTCTCACAGAAAAAAGGACACCGACACGCTTTCCAACTGTCACTGGTCGGATTTTTAAAAATTTGAATCCTGGCTAGCGGTTGGCGCAGAACACATCGGGTGCCAGACCCGACCAATCAAAATCATTGCGCGATGTCACGAAACAAACAATTTATGTGTATTTGCATTCCACTGCATAAATATTTCCATCGTAATCGTTGTAGGCGCAGTTCGATTAACTCAGTGATTTTCTTTAAGCAAGGTCCGTTCGCTTTATGAAAGCCACTTGCATTAGTGTGAGTGATACCCTCTGTTACACGTAGATTATGTAGTTTCTTTAGTTTTTGCAAGGTAGCCCACTTGCCCGTTCAATATCACACCGACGCCAATGCGACGGTCGCGCGAAGTGGTTGTTCCTTCATTTAATATTTTTTTTATTTAAAGATACAGTGCGTACAAGATCACATTTTTATTTTTTTATTTCACAAGTTAGTTAATATGACACTACAGTATATTAATTAACTAGTATTTTATACTTTATATTCTATAATATATATACTATAGTTCATCTTCATATATAATATAATCAAATCTAAGGTAAAATCTATAAAATAACATATAATAAATCATATGCTCTACAAATCTATACTTTTTTTACACTTATTATAGCATTCATTTTTAAAATCATTCATCTTATTAATAATATACTTCATTTACTGGCACCTCATCATATGTTTTTACACCCTTGTAAATTAGAGAATTCTGTGTACACACTTTTTTCTTATATGGTAATTTTATTCTATTCGTTTTTCTGGTATTATAGTTATGTAGATCATTATTTACAATAATTTTGTTCAAAAAATATACTGGTATTATTATACTAAGAATTTTATGTACAAATACGAGAACGTTATAAATATTTTTTTTTATTTCCATCCAATTGAATGCTGTTCTCATTTCTTAAATTCTGGTGTAATTAATTTTTTTAATATGATTCTCATTGCTTTTTTTTGCATCACTTGTAGTTTCTTGATGTTTTCTTCATCGGCCAAATACAAAATTGTAGCACAATATTTTATGTGAGTAGTAATTATAGTTTTGTATATTAACTTCGCAATATTTTTACTCAATTGTTTGTTCAATCTAGCAAGAATTTTTTTTTTGATATTTTTTTAGAACATATTCAAAATTGCTGCCAAAATTAATTTTGAATCTAAAATAATACCTACCTATATATTTAATTTCATCCATTTTTTTAAAATAATCAGCGTCAATATTTATATTTATCACCTTATTAGGTGTTTTTGCCTATTTCCATGTATGTTCTGTGTATAGTTTTCTGGGATATTCTGCCGTGTATATGTGACCTCTCTGGCCAATGCTTCGGATCCCATTGCAGGGTCCATCATCAGGGCTGATGTGATGAGTGAGTGTTGAAGTGTAGGTTAGGTATTGCCTTGCAATACCGTACCTAAGTCAGGGTGTCTCCAAGTTTCTGTTATGTTAAATACTAAATAAAATCGGTACAGTATTGCAAGGCAATACTTAACCTACACTTCAACACTCACTCATCACATTAGCCCTGATGATAGACCCTGCAATGGGATCCGAAAAGTTGGCCAGAGAGGTCACATATACACGCAGAATATCCCAGAAAACTATACACAGAAGATTCTGAACGGCCGTGAAAACCTAAGGACATTCCATGTATGTATTTTGTTTTGTTCACATTTATTAAAATGGGAATACCTACACAGATATTTCGAAAAAAATCGATTTTCAAATTTTTGCATTTTATTAAGGCTTGAGGTCTCAAGAATGTCTTGTGAAAACTTCAAACAAAAATAAAAAAAAATAAATAACAAAGTTATAGGTAATAATAGTGGCATCCCTTTGTTGATTACGCGCCGCACCACACGGCGCTGCGCAAGACGCAGGTAGCTGCCAGTCGAGTTCTTTCATAATAGAAACTTAAGACGTATTTTTATTATGTTTGTGAAGAGTGCTCGGTGATATGGGAATTCAAAACAAGGTGAAGGACTTATATTATGGACCTAGAATCGCTAACTATATACAAGTTGAAAAATTTCGAGATTTATTCATTACTCAATTTTCAAACACGTTTTACTCGAAACTATGTATGAAAAATCGGTGACCAAAATATCTCGGCAACCACTAAACCAATAAACCTTAAAAAATTTCTAGTGGTTATTCTATACATAATTATCTAGTCTTTATCTTAGGTGTTTTTAAAGTGGCTTAGATTTTTTTAATCGGCATAATTTTTCCATAAAAAACGCTATTTTAAATTCTTTTTTGTCAAAATTCAATATTCAAAAAAATCCTTCGTCAAAGACTAAATTATAGTGTTAATTTTGATAATACTTTTGTTTTTTTTTATTCTGATTATTACATGTGAAATGGGAGTGGCCACCGCGGAGGACCTTTTATTTTCGGGATCCTAATACTGATTACACAAAATCACAATTTTACCTGCTTATAAATTTATTTTAAACTAACTAACCTATCACAATTGACGGGTTAAAACTAGCTTTCGGCAGCCAGAACAACGCTTTTTAGAGTAGCGTGGCGTCTTCATAAAGTCAGTGATGGATATTATTATAACGTAGAGAATAATGCATTTTTTGCTTCTTAGTTTTTTGAGCCATCTGGTAACGTTAATAACGTACATTGTTACATAAATAATAATTTATTTTAATTAATGAATAATACCAATGACATATGCGATATAGTAATGGATGCAAATATTCATTTTAATTTTCATTAAATTGAAATATTAAATAAAATCAAATTCAAAATATTTTATTAAAAAACCATAAAGTCAATGTTTTCATTTTATTTAATAACAACTTTGAACTCATATTAATTTTGAAAACGGAATGAGAATTTTTTGTGATGTACATGTTTTGCCTATGCTTATTTTAGGTTTAGAAAATAAAATACTAATTAACTAAATTTATTTTATGCGTCTATCTTTCACTGAATAAAATAATTTTAAATGTTTTTGTATACTCACTAAAACCAAAAAAAATGTTGAATTTTTTGGCACAGTGGCAGTAGTACATCGTGCTGTATACACATGTCAAAAGTTACCGTTGAATTTGACATCTAAGGAGATTATCATTCCATTTACACATTTCTTTAGTCAAAAATATGTCATAACCTTGCTGCGCAGACAATTTTAACAGAGGTGTCTAGGACCTGCTGTTTGTGTATAATTAGAAAAAGAAAATCGAGGTTTTGAAGAAATTTTGAAAAGATGAAAGGCTTTATTTGATGAAAAACAAGCAACTAGATAATAATATTAATTTTTTATGTTAAAAGTTTTTTATTTTAAAATTATTACTATACAAATTTCCCTGAAAATTTCCGTGAAAGCATATATACATCCAAAAATATTTTTTCTCATCAAATTATTTGACTTAAATAAAGGAAATAATTTTTATAATATTTTGGTTTGATTATTATATTACATTTTTGTTTCATATTACTAAAACAAAACAGTTTTAATAATTACCACGAAAATGCCTCAAACATTTTCACGTATTAACTTTCTTCCTGGCATCTGATCTGATTAATATATTACTGCCTGGAAAAAAAATGTACAATATGAAAAAAACATTGAAAATGTGCATGTAAACATAATTAGGAAAAAGAGTCACATAGCAAGACAATCAACAAGCGAAAAAATAAATATACAAATAAATAGTTAGACAAAAACACAGTTCATTGAAACCTATACCTGGAGCATAGCACTTTATAGAAGTGAAACCTCAAAACTTATCAGTGAGAGACAGAGAGAGAGAAATAAGTTAAGTGCATTCAGGATGTGGTGCTGAACAAGGATGCAAACAATAAGCTTAATGAAGAGAATTTCAAATGAGAAGGTTCTGAGTATAAGAAAAGTGGTCCTTAATGGACACAATGTCATGATTTCATGGTTGTTTAGCATTAATTGGTTAGAGTTTTGTGGTATATTCTGCCTATAAACTTTCTATATGACTAGTGTGATCTTCGTGTATTTATTTAATTCTAACAACAACAAAATTAATACACCATTCCTAAATTCACACTATTTCGCAATTTATACTCGACTATGAACTCTTTATTATCACTGGGTAAAATCTTATTTATCATATGCAAGAAAATTCCATCCAATTCTCGCACGTATTTGAATCGCCAACTTATCGGTAAGAACTCGCCCGATCTTTCGCTCCAATTATACTATCGCTCCGAATTCTACGACTCGGCATCCCGGCCGTCGGCGTCGTGCTGATATCGCATCGATAGAAATATGAAAACAATAACTTAACTGCGCAACTGTCGGTCCCGCTTTATATACCTACGCAATACCTTGGTTTTTCGAATTGTCGAGAAAATTATTTTATTTTCTCATGTTTACGACCCTATTGTTGTCATCGATATATTACGAGGGATTATGTACGTAACGTATGATCACGTTTTTACAGTATTTATGAATAACTTTTAGGTTGATGTAAATGATTTGTTAACAAATTCTGATACTTTTATTTATTTTTTATAATTACATTATAGATTGCACCATTTACTTTGCAAGTTGTGACGTGAATTTAAGAAACCAATGGTTATGACGAAATGCATACATTATAAACAATATAATTTAAAAAAAGGCTAAGGAAAGACGACAAATATGAGAATTTAGACAAAAGTTCATTCACCAAATAATAATCAAGATGAATTTAGATATCTACAATCTACACTCTACTACTCTATCTTCTGTATGGTTTCTAGGAAAGAGACACATCGCAAACAATGCAAGTAAAATAAAACAATTATTTGACACGAAAGAAGGTAGAAGAACGTGGTGTTACGCACATTATTATTCAGCACCAGCTGCGACCCGTCAAAAATGACAACATCGGTTCGCGTCTTTGCTAAGCCCAAGTCTTCATTATTTATAGCATCTTTTTGGCGCTCGTTGATAGGCTGGTTCGAGTTTGGTGGCCCGGGGTTCAAGCGGCATCTCCGGCCGATTAATTTAAGTTTTTTAGCCGTGAATTCGAGCAAAATTACGGAAGTTACGGGGACAAACAGACAGACAGATGGACGGAGAGATGGATAGACAATGAAATTACTATGTTTGATGCTATTCAGTCAACATGAAGGCAGGATTGAAAATATCAATAAATTACTAAGTATTTTTCTTGGCATATTTACCGCGTTCGGGTTCATCAGTATATAAAGTAGTGATATGACTTTACAAATCATTGAAAATATAAGGGCTATCATAAGTGCGTGATATAACATCATTTTAATTTTGTGTTTTTAATATTAAAACATTTTATTCGTGTTAATTAAATACTTCAAATTTAAACATTCACAATTTTAGATTGTTTATATATTTCCTTGGTTACGGAAGACTACGTTAAATGTTTTCTATGGCTGTGGAATTCTTTGAAGAATTAGAACAGTTTTTAAGAAAGTCCCTACCTGTATAAGCTTCAGTAATGACTAAGAATTTGTTAAAGTCTAGCTAACATCAGATTTAATCCCAAAGTATTAAAATCATCAAGCATTTATTCCACTGTATAAACGTACATATTTATCAGAATGAAATGAAATATTTATTTGGCAGAACATTATCATATCATATGAACAGATAATTTTATTAAAATTCTGGCATATTTTATTATATTAAATATTTTCACGCAATTCGAGGTACACCTAAATGAATATTATCGGATAAGATTCAACCGAATCAAACATAATAATTTCATTGTCTGTTTGTCGGTCTATCCATCTCTCTGTAACGTCCATAATTTCGTTTCGAATTCACGGCTAAACAAAACAAGTTAAATGACCGGAGATAGGGCTCGAACCCCGGGCCAGCAAAGCGGAAGGCGGCAATTACCCATCAAAAATACAGTGTATATATGATTTAGCAAAGACAGGAACAATTTAATGTTCCGCCCAATCACCAGGGTTTAAGTATAAAAAAATGTTCAAATATTTTGATAAAAGTCGTTTCATTTCATGGGTTTCGGCTATAAATAAGTAAATACATATTCTTTAGAAACCGGCATGTAAACGTACCGTCATTTTTGACCGGTTAGAGCTAGTTATAAATAAAAATGTGAAATGTAAAAAAAAGGAGAAAAATCGATCTAAAAGGTCACAATTTGGGTTAGACTATTCCTGTCTCACTAAAAGAATTTGAGTTCAGACAGGTATTATATACAAATTTTTAGGACAATTTATAAGTGTCTAGTACACATAGTTTTAAATAATTATCTACTCTATTTTGCAAGGTGCTTATCGCACCATGAGTAATCCAAAAAATATATTTTTTTAGTTAAAAATCAGTTTTATTCAGCGTGTTTTTTAAGAAAAAAAATTTTTTTTTAAGAAGTTGCATGCTTTATTTACTATACTTTTAACATAAAAAATGGTAATTGATCAACGTGATATTTAGTTTAGGTGGATAAATGTATTATTTGTATTTTATGATGATTATTTTTCATATAAAACAATTTTTTGTCAAAATCAATAAAATATAATGCAAAAACTATTTATTTTATATTTTTTGCGTAAGAGAACCCAAATATTTGTGATATTCAAAAAATATTAAATGGTAAATTGAAAATCAACTTGATAAATATGTAACTTCAAACGCAGATATCTCGAATTTGTACTTTTTGACTTTCATATATTTTGATATACAGGTACATAGTCAGAATCAGCTCAATACGGAGTACATTTAATTAATTTGTTGAATGCCAGTATCGGGAATTTTTCTCCATTACCGCTACTCATAAGAATTATATTCTTCATTCACAAAGCAACATAGACATATTTTCAGAAGGCAAATCAAAATTTAAAAAAAAAACATTTTATTGTAATTGGAATGTGATCATTGATGCAACAGATAAAACTAACTTTCTTGTACGATTATACATGCCTTTTGTGAAAAAATAATGTATCAAAATATGATATTATTTAGATTACATTATATAATCGTGTCATGTCTGTGTTTGTGCTAAATAAATAAAATAAAATAAAAGTATATAAAGAAGTTAAAAATTAAAAATACTTTTAATTAAGATAAATTATAGAAATCTCAAAAAGACGAAACTATTTATGAGAAACATATATGGAAGTCTTTTCATAGAAAGGTCCCGAATGATGTGCTCTCAGAACATGCCAAAATATAAAAATATTGCTACAAATACACAAATTAGATAATGCAGAAATCAGTAATTAGTATGGTCATTCATTTATTTGGGTGAAAGCAACAATTTTGTGTCTTCCCACATTTTAAATCCATGATTTTATTAAGTTTTTCATATTTTCTTTAGAATTTATTTTCGGATTATATTAAAAAGAGTTTGGGTCCAAAGTTGTTGAAACCTCTGTCTGTCCATAATATTATAGATTTCTCATAGAGGCGAAGCTATTAATTAATATGGAAAAGTAGGTATGGAGGTCTTTGGGCGTTTATAGGGCTAACAGCCATTCATATGGCTGACTCAAATGATCACTTTACACAATATAATGTTCACGATTCTGCCCATTGTTGACCACCATATCTAAACAATTTTGAAAATTGTAGTGTATGATATATTTACGTACCATGATGATTCACTTAATCTAACGTTATTGCCATCTTTGGTTGAAATTTGTAATCACCAAGAATCAGTATATAGATGTCGCAGCTGATAGTAAGACATTTTTTATAAATAACTTCATTTATGTGAGACATATATAATATATATCTCTAATTAATGACGACTCTCTGGGGATAAAAAATTGTGTAATTGTGTTTTTGAAAAAAATTAACATACTCAAAAATATTCAAGATCATAATTTAATTTATTTTTTTGCATTCTTTTGCGTGTATTTTAAATCCGCCATCCTATCTGCCAGCTAAAAGTTCATAACTGTTCTTGGATTCACTAAAAAATGTATTTTTGTGTGATTTATAAGAACTTTATTTAAAACACAGCATATTTATATATTGATTTATCTATCTTAATTATTTAGTTCCACACATAATGTTGTGTGGGCTAATATATGATTTCACTTAGACATATTGCATTCCATTTAATCAATTGAAATTTTTTATAATAAAATTTTTGCACTCCAATCTATACCTTATATTCTCCATGTTTTGAGTTTCCTTTGGCAGGCCATCAAAGATTTTTATACCTTTATACATCATACAATTTTGTGAGGTGTTTTTCTTTTTCTTTGGTAGTCTTATGTTGTCGCTTCCTCTTGTATTGTAGGAATGAAAATCCTTATTCAGCTTCATCCTGTCATCAAA
Organism: Agrypnia vestita; assembly: GCA_016648135.1. NCBI lineage: Eukaryota > Metazoa > Arthropoda > Insecta > Trichoptera > Phryganeidae > Agrypnia > Agrypnia vestita. The sequence continues at coordinate 191,059 of JADDOH010001028.1, read as the reverse complement.
GTATTTGAGTACTAATCCATGTTTAATTTTAAATATTTGCACCATTACATTATATTATATTATTCTTTGATTTACAGTTTACGTTTACTAGTCCTAGGGCATTCAACATTTTTGTTATTTTAGTTCTCCTATTACACTTCAGCATTATGCGCATCGCTCTATTTTGTACTATTTGTAGTTTTTTACTCCGTTTATATTATTAACTCGTGGTGTCTGCTTGCTTGATTGCCGTGGAAAAAACTTTGAATCGATTTTTGACCCTTTTCCCGTAATCCAATCGAGCTGAAACTTTGCAAACAAACTCGTGGCGACGATCAAGAAGATCGATCAAATTTTCGTTAAAAAAATGAATAATTATAGTATAATTTCTGATTTTTAGAAATATTATTGTTTTTTTCAAGTTGGAATTATTAGAAAAGTTTGATTACTAGCAACGGCGGCCCGATAATGTCGCGGAATATTTTCTAACTTTGAATTACTCCGTCGGTATACATAATAGGTACTTCAGTACGAATGTCGAAAATCTAAATTGACTGACAAATGTTTTTAGAATTTAATCTTCAAAGCATGAAGTGTCTTATCAAAACTCAAAACATCTGACATTTTAGAAATATATTTAATTCCTGCAAGTTTAGTGTTATGTTATATGTTTTAATTCGTCTTTAATTTTTGTTATATTTTGCAAAGAAAGGGAGTATAATAAAAACTTAGTTTTTATGGGTTGCTTTTTTTAGCATTCCTTCGTTGCTTATAAATAATATACTGGAACAATAATCTATATTGCGATATAAAAATATGTATATTGCCATTTTGTCTATTGCGTAGTTGTTTTGTTTGTTAGCCCTAAGCCATTGCGATAATGGCGAATATTTCATTAAGTATGCTCGCGACTTGTTCGGGTTATTGTTCGAGAAATGCCTCGGAAGCACCCACAGAGCATTCCTATCCACTTCCGGACCCTCTAGTTCCGCACGGGAGAGTTATTTCAAATGTGGCGGTGGAACATTCAGCATGTCATGTGTTCGTCCTGTCCTGTGTACATCCTGCGACATTTATCACATAATGAGGGAGGAAGCATCACGCGCCTAGGCAGAACACTGCGCGTGGCTACAAGTATATACAGGGTTATTTGGAAAACATTCATAACCTCGCAGGACTATGTTCCTGCCTTGATTATGAGTCGAAAATGTTCAAGTCATCATGACCTAATATCAATAGTTATGGAGATATGCGACATCAAAGTTTGCATTTTTTTTTCAATATTTCTGACTTATTTTTTGTAATACACTGGACTATCATTACAGTTACTTATATAGATTACGAAAAATCCATTCGTTTCAATACAAGTTAAAAACCCTGAAAAATTTCCAATTGGAATGTTTTTTTTTTTTTTTGCAAAGGTTTTTATTATTTTATTTGACTTGTAATAAAGGGAATGAATTTTTAATATTTGATATAAGTTACTGTAATGATAGTCCAACGTTTTACAAAATACAAGTAAGAAATATTGAAAAAAAATGCAAAATTTGATGTCGCATATCTCCTCAACTATTGATATTAGGTCATAAGAGCTTGAACATTTTCGACTCTTAATCAAGGCAGGAATATAGTCCTGCGAGGTTATTAATGTTTTACAAATAACCATGTATATAAGCGCTAACTAGAGCGTGCGAAACTTCCAAAAAATACGCAATCAACAATGATTATAAAAAATAATATATAAAAAAACTAAGATGACCAGTGTCTTTACATTAATCATGAATATGCGCTCAGTATTTTTAAGTTTTCTGTGTATATATTGTCACGAATGGTGGCTGCGACAAACAAAAACACTGGAAATGAATTAGCGTTTTATATATTAGTGATTCATTAATTATTCAATGTATAAAGTCACTAAAAAAAAAAAATGTCATAGTTATTCTTGAGTTTACACTATTTCGCAATATATCACTCGTAGATTATTACTTTATTATCGCTGGTTACACTTATTTATCATTCGTAGAATATTCAATTCTCGCACATAGAAGTCGCAATAGATTATTTCGCCACTTGGCTACTCCGCTCGATTAATTCGTTTTATTTATCGCTTCGATTGTCTCACGACTGGGTAGCCTGGTCGTATATCACCTGTAAATAAACACTTTATTATCGCTGAAACACTTTATTCAACATTCACTAGAACATTACATTCAGTTTTCGCTCGCAGTAATTACTCCGGTTTATTTCGCCTTTATAGGTAAAAACTTCGCTCGATTATTCGCTTGATATCTGTCGCTTTGCAATTTCACAACTGGGTACACCTGGCCGCCAGCTATCACTCATTTTGCGGTGATTTCGCATGGCAACGAACTGTTAACGCGACAACAACAACTCACGCGCCGCGACCGGCGTTTGTATTTATATCTGAAAGCTGATACTTTCGTACTTTATGGATTATTATAGAATTTTGGAGAAGATTTTATAGGTTCTTAGGCTTTTCTAGGTGTTTCTAGAATGTTTCAGACGCCTCCCGAAGGACGTAGTGTTGTGAATAAATATTTAAAAAAAACTCAAAATATTCCTTTTGTGATAATTATTTTACTTAAATTAAAATTTTTCGTGTTGAAACAATATTTATTCTGTAGAAACTAAATAAACTAATGCGTGTTTTTTTATTCTTATTTTTGGTGTTTTAGACATTTTATAAAGTACATTTTAAAGTTGAGATGCTATCTTACAACTTTTTCACAGACAAAACATGGAAGTATAAAACATGGTAGCAGACGGAATAATCTGAGAAATGAGTGTGAAAAAAGTTGTGCGACATAAAAAATAATTGTATGGTTGGCAATGAAAAGTGATTGCTGCTCTGGAAAAAACCACTGCCGGAATAAGAGGGTAATTGTAATTCTATTCTAACAGCGATTCGGCAAAGTTTTTGAAAATAAGATGAAGTGTATAAACGTAGGAACTTCGACACTTGGAAAATCCGGAAGAAAGAAATCTCCTAGGGGTGAGGGGTAGGAGATGTCCTCATTCATATTCTGCCGCACCGTACGATCTCCACACTTTATGGCGCTCCATAGCCTGCTTGTCGGAAGGCTCCGTTTATTACGCCAAGGCTGGTGGTTTCTTTGCAAATAATTAGTAAACACAATGTTGTGCTGTGTATGTAAATATTATGTTGAGGCGTTTAATACATAAACCACAATATAATGTTGAGGCGTTTAATACATAAACCGCATTGCTAGATTGAAGATAATAATTGAAAAAATTATATAATTGGATAAGCACTGGAAGAAAAATAAGATTGAGGATCACCAATCAAGTGGCGCCCAACGTGGGGCATGAATGGAGAGTACTCATAGCCCAGTGACACTAGTTTATCACACAGAGGGTCCGGGAACGATTTCCAGTTAGGTACATCTACATGATTTACTCAAGCCTCGATATTTCTCTTCTGTATTTGGGTCTCTTAGTTAGTTGAAGCGTAAAAAAATGGAAGATTAAAATGACTGTACCTAGGGAATCTTTCGGTGTTCATAGAATCTTCTGGTTTGAGTTTTCTGGGATAGTCTGCCGTATTTCTGAGATATTTCTTGCCGAAATTTCGTATCCTATTGCATGTTTTATCCTTGGGGCTGATGTCAAAGAATATTAATCCAAATAATATTAAACATTGTAAGTGGCAAATACCTATGGAGCATTGAAATAACCCTGAAAAAGGTGAAATCAGAACGTAAGATGATTTATATCTAAGTGGAAGATTTCATGAAGGTAGTAATAAATCCATCCCACACCCAAAAGACTGAAAAAAACATTAACTGAGTATCGGAACAAATCTATCTACAAATTGTCACGTTGTTAGAAGAGAGAACAAGTTTATTTTCAAGATAAAATATAATTGAGTTTTGGGGAACAAAAAGTTTCAAATCAAATTTAATTAAATTAAACTGTTGAACCGAATCGGTGGATGGAAGATCTGCGATGCGATAGTTCTGAAGGAAGAGAAGAATTCCTATCCGACTGGGAGAATTTTTCCGTGTTCATTGTGTATGTGATCGTGTATGTGAAAGAGTGAATGAAATATGCACAGTAAAGCTAACAAGAAAGAGTTAGTCAACACAGGGTAAAATTTAAACTCACTGTTTGATTTTGGGGTTTATTTTATTAATTTTTTAAATTGGTTTGAGAACATTTTTTCATTACAATGCGCTTTATTGTAATATAATATACGCATAATTCTGATTGATAAAAAACAGCGCTAATAATATAGAACTGAATTTGAATTTATTATGACCATTAGTTTTTAATTTAAAATTAAATTTATTTATTTATTTATACAATAAAATATGTAACTGCCCAACTAGGCAGGACTAATTTAGAGCATGTTACACAATTCATTTTTAAAAACACAAAATCTCCCTAAAGGTACTCATTAGTAATTTATTAATAAATTTAAGTTTGATTAAATTTTAACGTTAAAACGAAAAGGTTTATTAAATTAATATATAACATTTAATTATCGTATTAAAAAAAGTTGATATTTTAGCTCAATTAAAACAGCTGTACAAAATATAACTTAAGGAGTCTACAACGATCGTCGATAGAATGGTCGTCGCTGTGGTTCACGGGAGATACCACAGTTGTAACGTTCTTATCTTGTACCTTATTGACCTAACTTAATGTTTTTAAACATCGATCTCATGAGACACATTTAAATTTATTTAATTTCTTATAGATTTTACGAAAATGTTTATTTATGTTACGGATAGAACGAATATTTTGATTCAGAATTTTTTACAAACCTCTATTAAAAAACGTGTCTCAAAGATAAAAACCTAAATTATTCATACCTAAGAAATATGTTTCCTTGCAAACTGCTACTGGCTTAGATCAGTTAATAAAGTTTGCACGGTTATTGGGAAAATTTATTTTTATTAAAATTCTGCGGCATTGACTTAAGAAATGTATATTTCGGTACCTTCATTTTACAGCATTCTTTATCGATATTTTTTTCTGTAAAAGTGATGCGCTTACAAGGCCAAAAGTATGACTTATTTTTATTTAATAAGGTGGTGTGTATAAAAATGTAAATAAAACATATTTCATTGAAATTATTTGCCAGATTATCCTCTTACTGGGTGATAAGACATTAAATTTATTTAAAGGATAAAAATTTAAAGAATATAGTAACGAAATGGAAAAAGAGATTACCTACAGGATCTCTCGTAATACGTCAATGATGACAGAAACATTAGAATATTTAGGACCTTCCGCTACATTCTGGAATAAACTACCATAGTCTGAAATTAGTTACAATATTCGAGGAACGTCTTGAATAGTCAGGAAGCGACGATAAAAAACTATAAAGGTTCGGAATGTTCGGAAAGTCGACATGTTTGCTTTAAAAGCGAAGCGCTCTTACGGCCATAGTTGATTCGTGTACTGACAGTACGTTTGGTGCAAAGTCAGCCGTAAAGCAACGGCCAGGGTGGCCAATCGTAGGATAATTGAAGCGATATATACCAGCAAAATAATAAAGCGGAGTAACTTATTGGTAAAATAATCCATTACGACTTCTATGTCTGAGAATTGAATTTTCTATGAGCGATAAATGAAGTGAAAAATATTGATTGTTTTATTTGTTATTGTTATAAAAATATTGATTGTATTATCTAATTATTTTATTTGATTAATTATACCAACATGTTGTAGTTATACAACACCTTGACGATGGAAAGGCTTTTCTGAAACATGTTGGTGTAATTAATCAAGTAAAAGAAGTAGATATATACAAATAATACAATCAATATTTTTTTTAAATGCCAATCTACTATTTTGCTGAATCAATTGAAAAATGATAATAATGAAGTGTTACTCAGCGATAATAAAGTGATAAAGTGGTCATTTACGAGCGATATATTACAAAATAGTGTGCTTTAACAAAAAGCGTTAAGTTTAATTCGTGTTAAGTGAATTTACCTTGAATAATTAATAAATCGCTAATTAATTTCCAGTTTTTTTATTTGCATTCCGCAGCCATGACCCGTGAAAATATTTTACACTTTGTGTAAAGTTTTGCAAATAAGGTATTATATGTTATTTTAATTAAATTAAACAGATTATCAAGAGCTCCCTTAACGACCTTTAAAGATCGTCCCACAAAGATCCATTAATGTATATGATGTAAGTTGCAAAGCAAGCAAAAAGCTAATATGGAGGTCAGGCCATTAGCATAGAAGAGCTAATTTCAGGCAATAAATGTAAAAACACATTTAATCTTCAAAAATAATAAAGTTTTTTAATTGTAAAATTAATGTAAAATATCTCGAATAAAATTATTGTTATGTTCTAAGGTCAACGATATTGACAAGATGGTAAAATCATTAGGAATTATGCACTATCAAAATCTCTCGAACGATCCATATAATCTGGAATCGACTGGGTTATTCTCAATAACTCTAAAAACATCGAGAAAACAATATAACCTTTAAAAAGGAACGACACATTTTTGTCAGCGTTCATAGCAACAGAAAAGTGCGGGAGTGCGACTAGCGCGTGGATTCCAGCGATAGTAAATTAAGGAATTAGTAATCGGCGGGCGAGAAGTTTTCTAGTGCGTAACGTACATCAGTAAATGAGAGACAAGTTATGAACAAGTGCAGTGAAGATAATTGGGCAGCATTATTACTAACAATCTGGACCCAAAAACGGAGATCAAATGCAGAATAGAGGCAGCCCGTGCATCTTTTAATAAGATGAAAAGTCTATTTTGTAATGACGACATAAATTTGAAGCTCAGACAGAGGTTGATCAAATGTTATGTATGGTCAGTTCTACTTGATGGTGTTGAAGCATGGACGCTGAAGGTGAATACTCTAAATCGCCTAGAGGCGTTCGAAATCTAGATACATCGTAAAATGTCAAAGATATCCTGGACTGAAATGACTAGTAATATTGAAGTTTTACGCAGAGCAAACACAAACAAACACCTACTCAACACAGTAAAGCTCCGTCAAATTTTACACTTTGGACAGTTACCGAGAGGCAAAAATTACTCCATTCTTCAGATCGCCATGAAGGGGAAGATTATGGGTCGCAAAGGGGTTGGAAGGAGGCGGAATTCCTGTCTTCGAAACATCCGTGAGTGGACCAGGATAAGAAGCGTGGAAGACTGTTCCGCACTGCCCTGAACAAAAAAACTTTCTCCCAGGCGATCGCCGACGTCAAGGGGACCCGACAGGGCACACGAAGAAGAAGAATATAATTAATGTGAATTATGAAATATAATAATTACGTTGCGAAATATTCTAGAAACATTTAAAGTGAATTTAAGAACAGAGCAACGATAAAATTTGTGTCCAGTGACTTTGGTTATTAGATCTAATTTTTTAAGTGTTTCATACGCCCCCATAGCCACGCACCCGTAACAATATAGTAGCGCTTGACAATGGACAGCGTTTCAGCAATTTGTGAGCCAACCTGTTTATACGGAAACCATTCACTGCACGCCCAATCGGATAGTAACCGAGTACAAAATGATTTTACTTTCTAACTGATAAAGAATCTAGAAAAATAACAAACAAATAAAATAAATATCCATACCTTTAATTTTGCGAAGAGATTCAATAAAAGTTTTTTTCTTATGTTTAAGTCTCCAGCTGCATGTGAGGCCTTGAAGATATGTGAGAGATCTCAGAATTCTTTCTCATAGATCTAGATTAAATTGTAGACAAAAGTTTTCTCTAGCCCCCTTTATCAATTCCTGTGGATAGAGGAATAAAAACCTAAGGTTTCTTACTAAGATTAACCCTAGAATGCTATTTTAGGCATTTTAAAACAAATTAATTTTTTAAATATCTTTATTAAAATATTAAAAATATATGCTTATAAAATAGGTCTTGGCTACTTCTGCTTTTTTAAAAACAATAACAAAAAATATCTTTCATAAGCCAACATAACCATGAGTATCAGCTATTTTATTGAGAGTAATACGATCTTATTGTATGAATGGTCAGTGCATTCATGAAATTTTGTGCCATGATAAGTATTTATAATAAAAAAAAAACATATTCTCATATGAATATGTTTTTTGAGCTGAAAACATACATAACGTAATAGAAATTTCATAAGTATTATGAAAAAAATTATTTTGTAATAAACATCTATAAAATAAAGTAACCTTCTAAGAGAAAATTTTTTTGTTGATATCAATAAAAAATCACATTAAAAATATACTAAGGATCGCCAATGTGATCTCTGTGACTCGGCAACGGCGAGTCTATGAGACGCGTGACTGCTATACCCAGGCTACTACCACTACTACTTCAATGTAGTTCTACATTAGAGTAAAGCGCACACTTCACACGTTTATAAGTGTACTGCACACTACAAACTAAACGCTTAAAATTTTACGCTCCAAACCGCTCACTTCAAATCGTACACAATTGCACACCACAAATTTCATACTTCAAACTACACGCACTTTTTATTTTGTGAACATTTTTGCCGATTTGTATGCAAGTTGACGTCGCTAAAACGACTTTTTGAAATTCTACCCTCCCGTCAGATTTTAGTTTTTTGGAAGTTGATGTAGCTAAATGAGAAAAAGTTTGGAAACTGCAACCAGCACCCCCCCCCCCCCCCTTCTTACCATGGATATACAAATTTTGTAGCAGTACACATTTCAAGAAGCACCTCTAGGTCATTGTAGCAGATAAAATTTTGTAGTACTACAATCAATTCACTTCATGTAGTTTATTGAAGTAGATGAAGTGTCTAATGTTTCGGTACCTATTAAAAATGTAGGATACACTTTGTAGTCTTCAAACTAGTGAACGTGTGCGTATTGTAGTCTTTATTTTGAAATGTAGTATTTTCTTTCGCGATTTGAAATTATAATGAAAAAACTTGAAGGTACGGCCTTCCAGGCGATGCTTAAGCAAAGATTTCAAAAAAAGTTATTTAGAGAGAGTCCAAAATATATTTCTTGGATTTATCAATTCTAAACTAAACATGCCGTCGAGTATATTGATTACAACATTTATTGATCTTTTGCCTTCTTTTGATGTTCTTTTTTTACATTTTTATGTAAAAAAAGAAAATCTGTGTCTGTCTTCCAATTCTGTATTTATCAAGAAGGCAAAATATAAAAAAAATTAAAAATCATAAACGGAAATATCGACTGTCCTCGACTAAAAGAACTTATCTGCTTACATGTTCAATCCCGCGAAACTAGAAATCTTTCGGGTTTTAAAACTACAGCCACCAAATACTTTTTATATTCTCCACTGCAAAGCCTTCCTAGACTAGCAAACACATACGTAATAAAGCAGCCAGACGTTTTTGCCACCAATATAACTGTATTATAACATTTTTTTAAAGTTGTAATAAAGGATAAATAACAGACTTTATCTATTAGGTCATACCGAAGTGGAGTTTGAACATCAAGGAGTCGTTTGAGGAAGGCTCTTACAATTATCTAAGCTTTCAATTGTCGGTAGTTGCCAACATCTCGTTGTTGCTGGCTTTCATCAGTTTTTGATAAGATTTGGGAGGTGTTTTGTTTAATACATGGCAGTTATATCCATGTATAGTGATGCTAACTAACACTGCTAACTTTCTATGGCTTGTGTGCTTGTTGAATTCTTTGTTACCTTACCACTATTGTATATAAAAACCCCGATGGGCATTAAACGAAAACATAAATATGAAATTTAAAAATGCGTAAAATTTCAATAATTTTATGCAGTTTCAAACACGAGTTATTATTTCAGGCATGCGTATTTTTATGATAAAATAAAATGCTATAAATGATTTAGAATTTTACACACTATTTATTGTATTATTAAATTGTGTTTTAATACGTAGGTTTTTTTAAGAAATAATAATTCATTAGGTAGATACTGTAGACAATGTAACTGTAACATGCTTAATTTATTTTAATTACTAAATAATCAATAATTGACGAATAGTACTGCTGGCTTAAATCCTGAAACCGTCAAATAATATAATTCTACTTTCATAGACCTAGTGAATTTAGCATGAAATGGTAACATTAACAAATATGTATGTTTGTTTTATAAACCAGTTTCTTTGATGTAAAACTAACCGCAAACTGTTAATTCAATTTACGTAGTTAATTGGATGCCAAAACCATCCCATTTTGTCACGTCACAAAATAATTATTCAAAAATATAATTCAATCGCTCATGTTATTGCGTGGTTTAATCTAGTTACATAACAGACGTCTGAATTTTTATTCCTGACCTTTAGATAATCGGATTTACAAACATGTTGCCGAAAGAGAATGTTATAATAAATATTATGAAATATTCATAAATTACAATATAACTTCTAGCTTACTAGACTCTGATATACCGATTTAAAATCTTGTAGTAGGATTAGCTTGTTGGTCTTGTGGTTAGGACTCTCGCCTCGTGATCCAAAGGTCGCAGGTTCGAATCTCACTCCAGACAAGCAAGTTAGTCCTATTTTCATAGCACAAGCGTTTAGCTTAATTTGAAAATAGTAAGAATATTGATGTGACACGAATTCCGTGTTCGCATCTCTATTAAAAAAAAAAAAAAATTACGTTTACTTTGTGATCGGATTTTCGGGGAAATTCACCAATATCTCTCTGTCCTATACATATAATATTAGCCTTGCACGTAGTATGTGCGTGGCCGAAGATAATTGCAACTCCCATCTAAAAAAATATATCCCTGCCAATCTATGCCCACAGCCACAACCACCACGGATGTGGCCACGCCCCCAGTGAAAAATTGATTCCCTTAAATAGTGACACGAGTTTATAAAGTCTAGAAGAACTGCACAAAATCGAAGATTTTCGAATGTTCTAGATGCCGGTGGAATATAAGGGAACCGGTGGAAAAATAATCCATTTATAAAAGTCGACGACAACGCTCCTCGGGTGAGTTAGATCATAAAAACAGGAGAAAAGATAGTGAATTGCGAATTCATGCGACAGATATGTAAAGTGAAGCATAGACGATGCGACGGCGTGTAAAGCATGATTAGATGCGGGTGGAATATTCTAGTGAACATTCAATTAGTGATAATTACAAAATCGTGATCCAGCTAAAGTTTGTGTTTAGTTTCATTGTTTACTAAAAAGAGCTTAATTGGTTACAAGTATGTTATTCATCGTGACATATTAAAATTTATGGAACAGTTATTTTGCGTCCGTACCGTAAAATCCGGTAGACTTTGAAACATACTTAACATTTTAAAATTGGTTTCTAAAACCAAAATTAAAAATATTTTAACAAATCAAAAATTCACATTGGAGGGTGGAAATAAGGAAAGAAATATTTGTTTACGTACAAAATGGAGGATATTTTCTTCATTACTCTATTAATGGCTTCCTAGTGTTTTAAGAACCAGAAGAAAATGCCTTTTATTTTTCAGTACAATTTAACTATATTGAATTGATTTGTAAAATTATTAGAAATATTTACCTCTGATTTGATATGAAAGCCGGTGAATACTTAAAAAATACTTGTTTTAAAAATTGCTGATACGATTAAATAATTGGAATATATTATATTCAGGCAATCAATTGGCTGTAATTAAATGAAATTAAATATATGAAAAAGAATAATCATAGAAAAACGAGCATTTAATTTGACGTAAGATAAATTAAATTAAGAACATAATACATAAAGAAAAGCTGGCATGTAGTGAAAAGAGACGAAATATATAGATTGGAAGACTTTTTATTGTAGCGCTGGAGAAGATTGATGAAAATAAAATCATTGAAAAGAAACGAAATGAAGAAACTTTGTGAGTAATACACAAAACCAGACATCACAATCACGAGATTATACAATAATAAAAACTACACATAATCGAAGTCCTCCGAACAATGTAGCAGAATAAAAAGAAGTTAATCAGAAAGCATCCAACCCACAAAATGCTAAAAATGAGTTATGCACGGGTTGGGGCAGCTCCATACGATATCTTTCCATACGAAAACGTTCAAGCGCTAACTGATATATTTTTTGTAAATTTAAAATATTTCTTACCCACATCGCAGCAATTATTAATAAATTAAGTTTTAAACCAAAAAAGTGGTTTGACTGTTTTATATGACTTCAAATATACAAATCCCCGGCAAACAAAAATAAATATTGGTTAAAAACATTCATGTGATATGGACGCAATATTCAACTTTTTAATTATATTGATATTACACGAAAATAGTTTTGTAGAAAACATCTAACGGCAATGAACGTTTTTCACGCCCCAGATAATACTTTTTAGTTCATGCTTTATCAAATTCATAAAAATAGTATGTTGCGGACAGATAAGATAAGTACTGTTTTTCGTACATTTTGTAAAAAGAATCCAACCTATAAAACGCGTCGTATCTTCCTAAATAAAAGTTTTTTCTATAATTAGGTACATTTAAAAAATGTCTGCAATGAGCTCAATGAAAAAAATATGTAATATTGAATTGAATACCGACGTATTTGATAAGTTCAAATTTTTAGAAGCCGATTTTTAAGTTCCATGTTTTTTGAGTTTTAGAAAGAACTCGAATAGCGAAACTATACCAGAATCTTCGAGAACATCGGATCTCTATACATACGCGACAGAATTTCGACGAACTCACAGTTGTTGTGACAGCGCCAGACCATAAAAGTGAAACTTGTGAAAGCGGCGACTGAAGCGAATTATAATCGGCCAACGTAATAAATTAGGAGAGTACCTATCGGGCATTCGATAGTAAATAAGTGAGATAAGAGACGAATAAAAAATATGGAAAATCTAATAAAGTATCCCACATATACGATTTAATCTCTCGGTAATGACATTTAGTGCAAATTATGCATAAAATTGTAATTTATTTCAAAGTAGCTGCAACTCGTCAAAAATGACGGTGCTTTAACATGTCGGTTCCTTAGGAAAAAGTATTTATTTATTTTATTTTAAAAATTTTTTCGAAAAAGAACGAACGAAAATTTTTACTATAAAGAAGTTAAGGACGTTACATAGATAGACATTATTATAATTGGGATGTTTATTTTGTCCCCGTCACAATACTCGAGGTCAAGTTATAGACGCGGAGAGTGGTCGTCATACCCTGAATCGTAGTGAATGTGCAACCACAGTGATAAAGAGAAAGATAAAACGTAGAAATCGGAGAAAAGAATCGAAGAAAACGTTAATGAGCATCCGCTCCATTCCAACAACTAGATTCTTTGGAAGGTTGACCTCAGAATATATTGACTTGATTTATAACAAGGGAATGTCTCTTAATAATTTGCCTTTATTATAAATGTATTATTTATTATTTATTTGGTCATCCTAACAGGAAGACATAAATTCATGGTAATAAAATACGAAAAAATGTTATACTTATGTCTCAATGATAATTTTATTGAATTTTTAAATTCAACATTAACATACAAATATTAATTTAACTGACTATGATAATAAGAAGGAAATTTAGCATGTGAAATTTAACAGAAATAAAATAATGCGTGTAATGTATATTAAGGGATAAAAGGCGGTTATTAGAGCTATGCCGTGTAAATAGGCACAGCTCCCGTGAGATAAATTGTCCGTGCAAAGAACACCGTCTTTCACAAGTCAATGTCAGATCCAAAACCACCCAAAATGACATCAACTGACTTACCGGATTGCGGCGATTAATCCAATGTGATTATTTATTGAAATTTCTTATATATGCGAGATGAAAAAACATTTTTGCACTTGTAGGCATGTTTGCGGCGAAACTCCAATATATGTATACGTGCCAGAGCAGTGGCGTAGTGCATTTGATGATGGACTGATCTAATGCATTTGATGATGGATTGATCTAATCTGAACTAGCTCTCACCCGTCAAAAATGACGAAACAATGGGTTGCGTCTTTGCTAAGCCGTAGTATACATTTATAGCATCATTTTGGCTATCTATGAAGAGGCGGCTCGAGGTTCAAGCCCCGTCTTCGGGCGTCATGGACGTTACAGGACGAAAGACGGACGTACGGACAGACAGCGAAATTATTATGTTTGATTCATTGTAAAATATAATATAAAAGCAAATTGTTTATGTTCAATTGACAGCCCAATTTTTTTGGCAACATTATTTCACTTTTACATTGTAAGCTTTGCCTGTCTCAAATAAGTTTTTTGTAGCGAGAAACGTGTAGCATAATAAGAAATCAGAACTGAATAGTTATTATCACTAGGCCAACCCTAACAACCCTGTAAAAAATACAGCTACAGTGTGAAACGAAATGTTATCAAACGAATATGTCAAGATATATTATATATCTTGATTAATGATTTCTGGGGATAGAATCCAATATTGATTTTTGAAAATTTTTGACATACTAAAAATATTATGAATATATGAAAACTGGCCTTAAAAGAAGTTAAAAAATTGTAAATAATTCGGAAGAATCTTATTTTCAAAATATACATATCTCATTATCAATGGCGACATCTGTAGTTTTTTATGGGAATGAAAAAGTCTTCGACTGCAGATGGCGGTAATAAAAATACAAGTCACGTACGAAAAAAGGTGGGTAAGTTAAACATATGTACAACATCCATAAATTTGGATGTGGCAGTCTATCACGAGCGGAATTGGTGAACGTTACATTGTGTAAAGTGATCACTTAAGCCAGTCGTACGATAGATCGCGACCCTTATGAACACCCTAAGAGAATTCCATACCTATTTTCCCGTGTGAAAAATAGCTTCGTCTCCATGAGACATTCGTAATATACCTTGATTAAAGTGTTTTCTTTAAAATTTAAAATTTGTTTTACTTTACTTTGTAATACACACACAATATGAGTTATTAAATTACAGCTATAGTTTCGAGAGGAGCAGTCCCTCTCATCATCAGGTATAGATAATAACTAACTTAAATACAAAATTTATCAATCTAATTGGGTAGGTCAGGGGGTCAGGGGGGCGCGCGGCAGGGAAGGGTATTTTTTTTTGCCGAACAGCTCTAGGAGTGGTGAAGTGGACTGAAATGTGATATTATTTATTAATGCGTTTCCAGAATTTAAATTACTAACATATGATACAACTGGTCTAATTGGTATATTTGCTTTATGGATTTTAGGAAGTCCATAAAGTCTTGGTGATTGGGGGTTTGTTTGTAGTAATGAGTTCCCGCAATTGTTATTAAGATATGGGCAGTGTTTAACAACTTGTCTAACAATATCTTGAAATTTACATGTAGGGTAAGTTTTAAGAATTATAAAATTATCATCTAAAAGAAAATCATTGACTTGGTTAAAATAGTCCATTTTATCCAGAATTACGATGCTGTTGCCTTTATCCGATCTTGTCAGAATTAAATCTTCAGAATTTAGAGTAAACACTTCTAGAGCTGTTCGGCGAAAAAAATACCCTTCCCTGCCGCGCGCCCCCCTGACCTACCCAATTAGATTGATAAATTTCGTATTTAAGTTAGTTATTATCTATACCTGATGATGAGAGGGACTGCTCCTCTCGAAACTATAGTTGTAATTTAATAACTCATATTGTGTGTGTATTACAAAGTAAAGTAAAACATATTTTAAATTATAATGTTGCACCACGAAGTATCTGCCAAATCTTTCAATGATATTAAAGTGTTTTCTGTTCATTAATAATAATAATGCTAACACAAAGCGATTTTGATACAATGATGGCATCTTCAACGACAGAAGAAAAAATCGACATTACATTTTTAGCCACATAAATAAAATTGTTGATCAGTCGGTATCGTAGGTCTCTTGCACACTTGTATTTACAGAAACTTCAGAGAAGTGTGTCTATTTTTTAAGAAGCAGGCGTGCGGAATCCTCGCGTGAATAGAGTTGCCGGAGTAGGGACGACACCACAAAAGAAATCGTCCCAGCAGCGGAGCATTCATCACCGATATTGTGGAACTGAGAGCCGACGGTACGGAGGAGAGGAAAGCCAAGAAAAATGATACAAATTCCAGTTTCCGGAACAAATGGATGACATGTAAAAACCAGAATTTACCGAGGAATATAAAACGGATAGAAAATAATATGCACATACATCAGGACGCTTGAAGATTGTCTTCCACAAATGGGGACGATATCTTTGGAAAGGATACCAATTTTTTTTACACATTGTGACACATTATCGCTCGCGCACTTGGGCCGTTATCTTTTTTTTTGGATTCTATTTTGTTTTGTGTTAAAACTAATCATGCTAAAATGTTGTACTCATCTTTATGCATTACGCAATTGCTTTAAGAACTGAAGAGTATTCTTGAGAAGGTGTATGAAAAGGGACTAAGAAAAAACAGAAATGTATAGCTTTCTATCCTATTCGAAAACTCCTGAGGATTAATGGTGTGATATAAGTTATTTAATTATTTAAATAATGACATACTTCTTTTTTACAATATTTTTATTAATGTATGCGTATGGTCATCAAAATATTCTTATAAAAACTGTATTTATGCGTCTAATAATTCTTAAAATATGTTTATACTGAGATATACTTCTAACTAATTTGATGAATAGATATGAAATTAAATAAATTCTTCTGTTTAAGGTTTAAATTTTCACGGGACGTGGCTCTTGGATGCAAATTAAAACACTGGAAATCAATTTAGCTTAATTTATTACCAGATAAAGTCACATAACACCAGTTAAATTGTAGTTTCATTCGTAATTTTATTTATTTTATTTTGGGGAAAATTAACAGCAAAACAACAATCTCAACAAATATGAAATAATGGTTTTTAAAATTATACCAATTACAAATTTTCCACTGAATATATTAATTTACTTTAACTTACTTTAACAGCGAGTGGAGAGGGTGGAGGGGAATGTGGGACGGGATTAGAATTGGTTTGGGTGCGGTAGTGTAGATATTGTTTGTTTTATGTTTCTTATTGTTGAGTTGAAAATGTCAATGTGGTGATAGTTTGTGTTAAATGAATTTGTGGATCTGTACGTAAAGGAGTTTTGTTTTGAGTTGGTCTTACAAAAGGGGAGATGAAAAGTAGTGGATGTCTGTTATTGCGAGTTGAGATGTGGTAAGATATTCGTTGAAGAATTTCCGGACTATCAACTAGATTGTGTGTTATTTTAAATAGCATCACCGCGTCAGCTATGTTTCTTCGACGAGTTAGGGTCTGCATGTTAAAAAACTTCACAGAGTCTTCATTGCTTAAATGAGATCTAAATGAACGGAGGTCTAGGTAACTTAGAAATCTGTTTTGGACGCTTTCAATTCTATTTTCGTGTACTGCATAACCTGGATTCCACACCTGAGATGCATATTCTTAAATACTACGAACGTATGAGAAATAAGGTGTTTATAGTCGCTAAATGTCATCCGAATATTTTACATATTAATTATTGAACTATTCTTTAATTCGCATTAATTAACGCTACTTCTATGACTTAGATCACTCCTCGTAAATTCCGTTCAACGTTCGCTTGTAGAAATTACTCGCCCCGGAATTCTTTTATTTCACTACCGCTGGAATCACTGATGGTCGCACTGTGCTGGTCACTTACTAATATCGCCCCATAATGCCCTTGTTATCATCACGAACTGAATTGACCAACTCTATGTCGTGTGACGCATTTTATAGATGGAAGTCCTTAGAAAGATTTGTTCTAGAGATAACGAGAAGTCCGTAGAATGTTTTATGTTTTTCCAATGAAGTATTTTTGGGTGTCGTGGAATGTCGTAGAATCTTCAAGAAAGAGTCCGGTCACGCTTCACTGACTCACTTGCGTTGCGTGCTTAATATTGCGGTTTCGGATAACTGACCGCCCTTGCGTGACGTTTGTACGTCCTTGACCCTCACAGTGATACGGCATTATCCTGATGACGCATGACGTCGTGAATCGAATCTCTGCACATCCATACGGTAAATATAAAATATATTAATTGTTTCAATACCAAAGTACTACTTGTTGATGACTCCTTGTGCATAAAATTAATTTATTTTACAATTCATTTTAAGTACTTCAAAGATTTTATGGTAATCAAATTATTTTAAAGCTTTTATGAAAATATTAAGTTTCATAACAGCTTGGCTAAAAGTAATAAAAAACAAATGAACTTTAATGCGTTAATTAAATAAATACGACACAACCACTGGTAGTGGGAGTACTGCATTATTAAAAATAAAAAATAAGTATGCCAATTTTCACTTACAGTGAATAAGTGTGAGTATATGATTGTAGGCTTAAAAAATATAAGTAAACCTCATTTTCTTGGGTGCTTTCTCAATATTAAACTACCGAAGATATAAATGAAGTCATGTAGCACTCAAGAAAAAAAAATGCGTAATAACATGAACTTCCAACATCCGTCATGGTATTTAAGATAGGATTAATATACCAATTCGGTCCCTCCCGTTCATCAAGATCGTGATCTTCATGATCTCTTGTCCTTTTGACTATTCTCCTCCGACTTTCCCGGCATCCTGCAGATCTTAGCGCTGTTACAAGAGCAATGCCTGTAGCTTTTATCCACTTGTCAATTCCATGAGTGGGGGATCTTCCTCTTCCTTTTCAACCATCGACATGGCTCACCACAACAAAGGCTATCTCTATTCTGGCATGATATCCGAAAAAAATGAAGATTCGTCTCATAAAAGTGGATGTTTTGCGGTTACGTATTGTGTGCGTATTCCCCCAGTGAAGCCGAATGGGTTCTCATTTATTGTAGAATTGTCTTTTGTGATTGAGTATGGTCTCTTTTGACTACATACTCTACATTATTATTTACATGACTATATTGTATTATTGTATTGTATTAATAATTAAGATTTTTGATATATTAGATAAATAATATTTTACCTTTCTCATTGTCTAATAAATAAGATTACCTACCTATATGATTGTAAGTGGTTATCCCTCACCACACACAAGAATCGTAATTCTTTTTGGTGAGGTATATACATAAAAAAAAAGAATTGTTAATATTTTCAAGGTATCTTTGTAACAAAATAGTATATATATTATTAAATAAATAAATAAATAAATAAATATGAGAGTCTCTCCTTCATTTAAAGTTGTTGTAGTATAGAGAAATTTTTGCATCTCATTGTCCATGGTCTAAGCAACATGTAATTATAATACCACATCCTAAAGGCATACATCCACCGCCTAGCTTTTGCTGTATAATTTCACGATTCCTTATACTCCTTCCAACATAGGCTGAAAGCCAATAGGGCCTGTTTGTGCAGTTTTCCGTCTCTTGTGATGTGGAGTCCCAGCTGTCTTTTAATATTTTGGGTGGTCTTCCAGGCATTATTTTCCCCCCTGTTTTACCATGTAGGACAAGTTGTGGTCTTTGTGTCCATTCGTTCTGCATAGTCTCTATAATACTTTATCTTTTGTCTCTCCCATTTGACAACATTTTGGATATCACACATTTTTTTGATCGTCCATGATTCTACACCATTTTCCACATTATATAGTTTTAATTTGAATGAACTATTTCATGTTCTGTATCGTGGATTGATATTATTAGACTATTAAATTGCTGCTCATTAAATTGTCATTTAAAACAAATTTACTGCTGAGATTCCTTAAAGGAATAAAAAAATAAATAAAAATAAATTAGCATTGTTGCACTTAATATTTTTCAAACCAGACATTGGTTGTTTGGATATAACGGTCTTTCCATATCTTTTCAAGTCTGGACATAGAATAACATAGAATAAGCGACTAAAATCTTTAGCGTGCTATCCTACCTGTCCACTCCATTGCCAAATATGGTATACATAATGCATGATCTTTCAAATATGGGGACCCTAGTGACGTCACGGGCGTTTTTGAAAACGTAAATAATAAATGGTGACGGTATACCGAGATGTTACTATTGTGTGCTTCTCTCTCCTACGCGACCACGAGGGAGTTTATACTCTACACCCATAATATGATATACATGTTTCCCGGTTACCTTGCCTCAGCAAAGCACCTTTTTACGCTATTGTATTTTTCTTTAAGGCCTATTCTGTCTTCAATACAAAAATTTTACGGGTGACAAGAAACAAAAATATTTATCACGTAGCTATGATCCGTCAAAAATGACGTTATTTAATAATATATATTTAGGCCGCCAGATAAGGTTGTGAGAACAGCGCTATCTAGAGTGGCGTAGCGTCTTGATAACGTTAGTGATGAACAATGTTAAATAGAGAAATATGTTTTCTTGCTTCTTATGCCTCATTAGTATTATTACGGGACGTGGCTTCGGCAGGAAAATGAAAACACTGAAAATGAATTTAGTTTAATTTATTACCAAAGAAAGTTGTAATTCGTAATTTTATAGTCGCTAAATGTCTCCCGAATATTTCATACACTTATTTTTGGACTGTTCCTTAATTCCAACTAATTAATCTCTATCGCTTAGATTGCTTCTCGTAAATTTCTTTCAATGTTCGCTCGTAGAAACTACTCGCTCTGGTATTCTTCCTTAATTCCGCAGGTATCACTAGTAATCACACTTAGGTCGCTTACTTATATCGCGTGTTGTAATATCATGAATCACTGATCGCACTGTTTGACGCTATGGAGATATCGCAGTTGTTATCGTTATGAAATTAACTACTGACACTAAGTTGCGTGAAGACTTTTATAGAAAAATTCCTCTGAAAGATTTTTTCTAGAGGTAACGAGATGTCTGTAGAGTGTTCTAGGCTTTCCAATGAAGTATTTTAGGGCGTCATGGAATTTCGTTAAATCTTCGAGAAAGAGAATGTGGTCACGCCTGACTGACTTTGACATAAATTTCTCAAAACTACATTATTTAGTAAAATGGTCACTAGTGAAGTGTCTTCCTATTCTAGTGCCACCGGTTATCGTTCGTGATTAAGTTGGCGAGGTTTTTTTTTTTTTAATTTATTTATTAATTAACGCCCTACAGGGCTTAAGAATAGATAGGTAAAGTGTACATTTACATAATGTATAGTTTTAAGAAAAAAATAATAACATGTAAACATAAAAATGACATCAAGTGGAGAGAAAATACTTTAAATACAGACACAAATGTATTAAGATAAATATAAAGTAAAAAGCAAGGACATAAAAAACAGAAGCATAAGAAAAACATAATATAATTGAAATTCAAAAAAAAAAGTAATAACGTAGATTGAAAAGATATAGCACAGCTTTAAAAGTCATATTATAATAAAAAATATACATACAAATACAAATCAATTATTTTAGTCCAATTCGACAAATACTAGTAATCTTTCAATACACCTTATAATAATATATGTTCGAATAATATACAGTTATTGGCAAAGACGTCCAGTTGCTCGTATCTGTTTGCTAGTCTAGGAAGCCTTGCAACTCCAATTATCTGAACGAACGATTTCCCGAACCATTGTCTCAGATTCTTTAACCAGATAGACAACGCCTCTGCTAGCAATCTTGCCTTGAATGATGAGATGCAGAGTGGTGCATTTCTACGGATGCCTCACGATATGTACTGTGACATATATGTCTCATGTATGACACTGGCTTTTCATACCGAAGGTTCCGGGTTCGGTTCCAGGTGAGGTCACAATACATCTGTGTGATTAATTGAAGCCTAGACTGTTTTTGTAACGTGTTTTGCTACAGCTATTGCTACAGTTGTAGTTAAGAAAACAAATTATAAAATAAAAACTATACTAGAGATGAATTAGGATGGAATTGGTGAATTGGTGGCTTGCATGTGTAGAGTGATCACCCAAGGCAGCGCATACAAGTTGTAAGCCCTGGGCCGTCCTATAAAAAAGATTTTCATACACATTTTTCAAATAATGTAGCTTCGTCTCGGCGAGACTGCTATAATTTATCAAAAATAATGATTGTCGCTCTGTGGACAAATTCAGTAATTAAAGGGATAAGTTTACCGCCCGGTAATACAAAATATATATAAATTTCGGTAGAACGGTACAGATTTGTATTGAAAATGTATCAGGGGAGAGGAATGGGTAAAAGGAGGGGGGGAAGTGTGGCCTATGTTACCCGCCGGGTCCTAAAGAATAAGTTTCCAAATTTTGAGTCGAATAGGACAAACAGTATTTAACTGTAATTTCGGATATTTTATACGCACCGTATGTATTACCGAGAAGCTAATCTCGACGTTTCGTTGGATCCTTATCCAACGTCATCAGAAGGACGACCTTTACCCGCGGAGGTGGAGGTTGGACTGATTAGGTGCTGTTTTCAAGGGCGTAAATTGTATGCACTTTATTGTGAAGTGTTCTCTTCTTCTACAATAGAGGTCGCCAGTGTGCAATATGTACTAGTTACGTCGGCGAATTTTACTGCGACTTCTCTCAAGGGTTGAATCAGTGTCGTTAGAACAGGGCGCCAAATACTTGATAGTTTGTAACTGTCATCTCTATTGAAATTGGGATGTTTGTATATTTCAATTTACGTCCTAGAAAGCAGCACCTTTAATCAGTCCGACCTCCACCTCCGCGGGTAAAGGTCGTCCTCCTGATGACGTTGGATAAGGATTCAACGAAACGTCGAGATTCGCTTCTCGGTAATACATACGGTGCGTATAAAATATCCGAAATTACAGTTAAATATGTCTAACGACCGTAATAACAACCTTAACTCTTTAAGGACAAACAGTGTAGATTTGTATCGATATCATACAGAAAGACATTGAGTTTTATAGGTATGGATGTAATATATACCATTTATTAAATAAATAAATAAATCAAAATTGTTTATATACATTTTTAACTTGTTTTTTCATTAATAAAGATTGAGAGCAAAATATTTTTAAAAAATTACTCAAACTCGAACAAATATTGCGATGTTCAGCCCAAGCAGAGATTTTTCAAGTTAATTTTTATTTGTTGTTGTTCTCTTGTAGATCGCTCAGGTAGTAGTCATTTTGTCTCGCTTTGTTTCATTTGAAGTGGAGGAATAACTAGACTGTGACCACTTTATTCGAGCCTTGCATAGCTTTCTGCTTTAAACTCAAGTTCTACTTAACCTGCGCGATAAATGTTTGGTTTCGTTTTATTTTCTAGAAATTCTAGAAAAGCACAGCTTACGTCTCGCTGGTAATGACTAGCGTACGTGCTTGGGGACCCTTGGTAATAAATTTGAAAGAGACCCTTTATTTTTTTACCACATGTTTGTCATTTTACTGCACGCCTTTATTAAGCTTTGTTTGTCTTCAAATTTTAAAAACGAAATATAAACAATTTTCCGACTAGCAAGAGCCCTGAAGCTTTGAGCATTGTTCTTATTATATATCTATTATTTCAAAGAAATATTCAATTGTTAATTTCAATTAAGCGATTTTGTATTAACCACTTAACTAGTGACACGTCTACCGATTTCGATACCACTGTATCTTCATCAGGATGGACGCAAGTTAACAATCCATTATTTATTCTAGCAAACAAATCAATTTTAGAACGGGGGCGTGAGTACAACTATGATGGGGGTAATTGAGAAGTAGACGCTGAAATGGGAATATTTCAAGTAACGGGCTATTTATAAAATTTATCTGGTTGTTAATTATATTGGCTTTGGTGTTCAAGCATTATTTATGTCAAGTGGTTTCTAAATCGGTAGACGTGGGGTAACTAGTTAAGTGGTTAATACAAAGTCGTTTAATTAAAATTTACAATTATGTCCAACCATAAATTTAACGCTATAAACATCAAAAATATTACATTATTTACAACATAGTTTGTTTGATATATTCAGAGATACTGTTCTTTCTTTTTTTTAAATAAGAAAAATGGGATGCCAACACGGAATTACATGTCGCATAAGCAAGGCTCCTGTGTTTTGAAAAAAGCACCAACATGCTACTGTCCTGGAATGGGGATATAAATTTATAAGGAAAATAAGGATATAAGCTAGTACCACCGACAATCAAATCACTGGGCGAACGTCTCGACCACTCTACCAATAAGCTACACAACTAATTTATTATTATTTCTATTTATACTTATTAATATTTCATAAAGAAAAAATACACAAACTCGTTCACTTGTTCTAAGCATTCGTTGTTTATAATTACATCACACTTAGTCACTCTTTCGTCTCTCTCGAATACCATCACTTTCGATTTGCTGACATTCATCAGAAGTTCACTCTGCATGCATACATCGGACATCCTGGATACCAAGCACTGCAGATCAGCTTCACTGTTAGCCACTAATACTGCATCGTCTGCGTATAGCAGACAGGATATGGTGAGTCCATCCATTTTCGCTCCAACTTCTAGTTCCTTCAGTTCTTTCATACAATTATTCATATACAGGTTGAAAAGCCATGGTGACATTACGCATCCCTGTTTGACACCTTTTGTAATATCAAACCATGATGTGAATGTCCCATTAATTCTCACGCAAGCACTACTTCCTTTGTACAGGGATGCAATTGCCTATATGAGTTTACTTTTCACTCCATATTCAGACAAAACCTTCCATTACTTTCGTCTTATCACTCTGTCATACGCTTTTTGGAGATACACAAAGGCACAAAAAAGTTTTTGGTTCTTTGCCAAAAACTTTTTAAAAAAAAAAAAAGAAATCAAAATACAAACAACACATTTGTATTCCTAGCCAAGTTAGGTATTATTTAAAAAATATATATTAATTGAAATAAGGGTGTATTTTTAGAGAAACTCACTATTTTTGTTCTGTACATTATTTATAACTAGCCGTTTACCCCTAAAAAATCACGGAACATGACCCACATCTTTGCTAAGCCCTAGTTTATATTAATTCTATATTTTTGCGTAAGACGCCACCCGCCGTCTGCGCGTCCCAGGTTCGTGCCCTGTAATTTAATTTTTTTAGCCGTGAATTCAAATGAAATTACAGATGTTACGGACAGATGGACAGAAAGACAGACAGACAGACAACGAAATTATTATTTTTGATTTTCACATTGTGTAATCATGTAATCTTTAAAACATTCATAAAACATTTATACTCTTGTCACTTTAGGACCATATATCCGGATTGGTTTGTATGTTAAAAATTATAATGAAATGACGAATAAAAATAATTACAAAGTGAAAAATAAAGTACAGTGAGGCAAGGCACTCAGCGTTACGGCCCACTTATAGTGCTAGCTGTGTCTTGTGTCGTACGCACGTACAGTATTTACGACAGGATCGCAGAATAGCGCCCAGTCTCCGATACAGCATGTTTTAAAAGTTTATGTTTCCTCGTCTTATTCCATATCCGATTATAGGACATTGACTACCAAGTCACAGATCTTTTAGCCATGAAGTTCAACATCTTCCGGAAACACGCCTTACATCAGTTCTTTGAATTATGAATTATGATATTATGTACTTTTCAATCAAAGATATAGTACATTTCAAAACAAAAAAATTCAATGTATCTAGATGGACGTCTGTCTGAGCATATGAAAGAGATGGGAGATAGAGAAGGAAAATGGGATTAAAAGTGCGGGCGGGCACCACTGAGAAAGCTAGCCAGAAAGCACCCACTTGGAGAGCTACTATCATACTTAGAACTAGAATCTTTAGTTGTACCTTGTCGCGATATTGTCACATTTTATACGAGACCAATAAATCCTAGAAGAAATACTTGAATTTTTACCAAGGATCCCAGATTCTCAACAAACATCCTATTTTGCAAAAGGGAGAAACATCACAAATAGTTCTTATAAATGTAGGATTTATTTTGTGAAGAAATTTTAATTATTTTTATTACATATACAATTTACATGTTTCGAGAAAAATGTTCTCTGAATTGTGTGCTTTGTTTGTTGTGTTTCAGAATATATTTATTTTCGTATCTTTACTGTCTGCATCCATCCAATTCAAAATCCCGTTGTTTCTTATCCTGTCCATCAAGATAATCTTAAGAATATTATTGTTAATCCACGTCTCAAACGTCTAAAGTCTTCTTAGCAACGCTTCAGTAAATATACGCGCTTTTGTTCCGCAGAACAGTACTGAGAAAGAAAAAAACATAATCGGATGCAATTGTAAAAACACGTAGTGCTTAGCATTTTTATTAATTGTGAGATGCTTAGCACTTTGCATTTTCAAAGGGATTAATAAAACTTTTTTAAATCTGCTCTAAGACGAGCCTCAATTTTTTTCTGATAAAAACGTACAGTGCACGCTTATTATTATCAGTCAGTGTCCATATCTCTGACGCAAATTCAAGTACCGGTCTGATAAACGAGGGGTCTCCCTTCACTTCCCACGAAAGAATTCTTATTGTATACTGTGTCGTAGAGATCAACCTAAGACATAAAAAAAGTAACCCATAAAAAACAAGTTTCTATAATACTCCCTTTCTTTGTAAAATATAACAACAATTAAAGACGAACTAAAACATATAACATAACACTAAACTTACAGTAATTTAATATATTTCTTAAATGTCAGATGTTTTGAGCTTTGATAAGACACTTCATGCTCTGAAGATTAAATTCTAAAATCATTTGTCAGTCAATTTAGATTTTCGATATTCGTGGTAAAGTACCTATTATGTATACTGACGGAGTAATTCAAATTTAGAAAATATTCCGCGACGTTATCAGGCCGCCGTTGCTAATAATCAAACTTTTCTTATGATTCCAATTTGAAAAAAATCAATAAAATTTCTAAAAATCCGAAATTATATTATAATTATTAATATTTTTAACAAAAATTTGATTAACCTTCTTGATCGTCGCCACGAGTCTACTTGCCAAGTTTCAGTTCGATTGGATCACGAGAAGAGGGTTAAAAATCGATCCAAAGTTTTTTCACCCGGTAAGCCGGCAAGCAAGCAGACGCCACGAGTTAATATAAAGGGAGTAAAAAGATATCGCGCACAAGTTACTGAAGAAGTTATAGAAAAATGGGATAAAATTGAAATTGGAAAATTTATTCCATATTCAATACAATGGTGTTACTTTATAAATTTTCGTAGCTATTTCATAGATTCCATTTACTTCATAACATGTTTCCGATTACCCCATTTTACATTTCCATTCACCCCATTACATAAATTCTAATAACATTTTTTCACAAGGTTTTAATTATTTTAAAGCGAATGAACGTTTAAGATGTACAATAAGAAAATAAGTCATAAATATTGAAAAAAGTGCAAACTTCGAAGTCGTTAATATTCATAACTATAGATATAAGACATGAACTCTCTGGCATTTTCAAGGATATAATATCACACTCTCGTATTATCTGTAACGTTCGAAAAAAGTCTACAAACCTCATAAAAACATCGAAAACATTGTAGTAAACATTAGAATAATCGAGGAGATTCGAAAAATCAGCGTTTTGCGCATATAAGCAAGCAGTTGCGCGAGATGAATTTGTTTTGTAATTTCTATCGACGCGATATCAGAAGCGGGACGACGTCAGGTGTGGCCAGTCGAGGAATTTTGAAGCTACTGATATTAAGCGAAATAATAAAGCAAAGTAACCAACTAGTGAAATAAATTTATTTGATTTATTTATTTCATTGCTTTACTTGTATACATTTGACAAGGTTAAATTTAACTATGCCTATCTCACTACAGAGCTCTGTGTTGAGACAGGCAAATTTTACAATTATAACTTACATTTTATACATTTAAAATTTTACACAAAATAGGTTAGAAAACAGGTTACTCAAATAGGTTAAAAGATTAATCATCGTCAAATTTTTAGTTCTAAATTTGTTTGAATGAGTTTTCAAATAACTGGTCGACCCATCTCTCTTACCCAAATTTTAATTAATGAATTTACATTTTTTGGATTATTCCATTGTGATATCCTTTCCAGCATTGTATTATATAGTTTCAGGCCTATGTGTTTAAAGTTTCTTTGTCCATAAGTGGTTCGCGCTCTTGGGACTTGAATAGAATCTTTGTTTCTGCATAAATAAGTTCGACTTCTATATGCGAGAATTAAATGGAATGTTCTAGCGAGTGATAAATTTCGGAATAGTGTGAACTTAAGACTTGTGTTAAATTTATTTCGTGTAATGTGACTTTGTCCATTTAATAATTAATTAATCATTAAATAATAAATGTCTAATTAATTTCCAGTGTTTTCAGTTGTTTCCCAAAGCCGTGACTCGTGGCAGTACATTTGCTTTAGTAAAAACCCAATATTATTCAATTTATATCATACAAAAATCAATATTTTATATATATTTTTAGGTTAAAAATTTAATTCACAAAACATATTTTTGAAGCTTAATTTAAAACTGAGACATTTTGCTTAAGTTTTTTCTTAATTCTGCCTCTTCCTCTTGTATCGTGTTTGCGATTATCTGCGTCAATTTTTCTTTTAAATTCCGCCAATGAATTTCTAGTAAAAATTAAAATAAAACATTACCTATTTGCAAGGTATGCAAAATGTTTTGATTGATATAAGTTTGTTGATAAATAGAATACGCCCGATTATAAGAAAAGTTGTATTTTGTCGGTGAAGAATCTCTTTCCTGTAGCCGTCAAATACACTTACAGCACACAAAAGTCACGTGATGTAGTGTAGGTGGAGGCACATCACCTGGTAGGGGTGGGAGGGTTGGGGGGATGATGAAAGATGATTTATTCGGTCGTTAACTGCCCCCGCGCCTTTAAATATTCAGAATCCGGGGGATCTTTGCATTAGCGTGTTAGATAAACATTTATTCAGCGTTCAAATATCATTAATTTATGTAAATATTACTCCAACTTAGATATTTTTTAATATTTAAATAAATTGTTACGTTAAAAATCATTCAAACGATGACGGAATATGGCGGTAGGCGAAATAATAAAAACATTACTGAAATGCTGGAATGCATGAATCTTCCGCGAATTACATCCAGAGGAAGATCAAAAAATTTGTGGAGGTGGACGAGCCCTCCGGTTTAGGATAAGTTAATGCGGTGTTGATGATGTAACAGTCGAGATGGTTTGACAGAATTTATCTGATTACAAAACACAAGTTATAAAGAATACAGTAGGTACAAAGGTTACAAGTGAAAGCGTGACGTTCGAAGGTATGACGACGAGGGCTTCCGCTGTATCCGAGAAGCCCCGCTGGAGTGAGATGATTTGTTCTGCGGGCGCGTGCTTATATAGTCATTCAGAACAAAGGAATCGGGGGTGTTATGATTTCCCATTTACTCGGCCGCGCGTGATCCCCCTTAGATCAGCGAGGAGCATTTCGTCACTCCGATAGTCCATGCCCTCTGCTATATCTCGCCTTTGTACTCGGTCATTGGTCCGGCTTACTTTTGCCTTGCTCAGCGATCTTGCCTCAACCTCTGTATCGAGGCCGACGGCCTGCCGTACTCGCTGTCAGCATCTGTGGTAACTTATTACACGGGTGTCTGTGTGTATGTGTCTCAGGCCATCACAAATTCATAGGCATTGCAAAAGAATGGTCAGATGCAGAGGCAAGGATCGGGTGACATTATCCGGGACAGAAGAATGTATACCGATGAGAAAAGCTGACCCCAACAGTTGACGTTGATACTGAGCTGGGATGAAGCCAGATATAAGAGAAGAAGAAGATGACCTGGAGTGTGTGGAGAAGAGTGCTGGAAACATCCGAGGACGCATGGGTGGATAACTGAATACTTTACGAGCATATCGAAAGCGATGCGCGATTGGTTTAAAACTCTAAAGCGGTAGTGCGACCAATAAAGAACAGGATATGGTGTCAGGCGCGTATCCTTCGATCTATAAAAATACGTAGAATTGTCTTTTAATTTCGTCATGTGTGTAGAAGCGAGCTCTGTGTGCCCTGCGAGGACTCTAAATGAGACAAATTCTTGCCATTGGTAATCGCAATTATAATAATTTCGTCGTCTGTCGGCCCGTCCATTCGTCTGTCCGTAATTTCGTTCGAATTCACGGTTAAAAAACAAAACTAAACGGCCGGAAATGGGGCTTGAACCCTGGGTGAGCAAACTCGAACACGGAGACCTACGGAAGTTGCCATCGTCCTACGTGCATGACACTACATATAGAATTTAGCAAAGACGAGAACCATTTATACCAAAAAAATAATATATT
The DNA here is from genome assembly GCA_016648135.1 of Agrypnia vestita. Lineage (NCBI taxonomy): Eukaryota > Metazoa > Arthropoda > Insecta > Trichoptera > Phryganeidae > Agrypnia > Agrypnia vestita. The sequence goes on along the minus strand of JADDOH010001028.1, from coordinate 161,077 downwards.
AGGTCCTTACATATGAAATTGGCGTTTAGTATGGGAGGAACATAAAGCCGATTTTTTTTTATTATAATATATTTATTTAATCAAAGTATGTACCATTGCTATCTATGCACTTTTGCCATCTCATAGGTAGTTCATCGATCCCTTTACTAAAAAAACCATTCGGACGGGAATCAATAAAATCTTTGAAGGCGGTTTGGACTGCCCCATCGGAGTTGAATTTTTTCCTTTGCAAGAAGTTATCCAAATTTCGAAAAAAATGGTAATCTGTTGGGGCAAGGTCCGGAGAGTACGGTGGATGTCTTAGACATTCCAATTGAAACTCCTCTAATTTGGTAGCCGTCTGTTGTGCAGTGTGTGGTCTAGCGTTATCATGAAGCAGCAGTGGCCTAGAGCGATTAACCAGCCTCGGTTGTTTAGCAGCTAGCTTTTCCATCATGGTTTGCAGTTGCTGACAATAGACATCTGCCGTAATCGTCTGGCCAGATTTAAGAAAGCTGTAGTGAACGACACCAGCACTAGTCCACCAAACGCTCACAAGTAACTTTTTTGGAGTCAATTTTCGCTTGGGGCATGGTTTGGCTGGTTCGGCAGGGTTCAGCCATTGCGATGAGCGCTTCCGATTATCGTACAGGATCCACTTTTCATCACAGGTAATGATTCGATTTAAAATCCCTTCATTATTGTGCCGGTTGAGTAATGCAACGCAGCAGTCAACGCGCGTTTGTTGATTTGCTTCACTCAATTCGTGAGGTACCCACCTTTCAAGCTTTTTCACCTTACCAATTTGCTTCAAGTGGATTAAAACAGTTTTATCACTAACACCGCAGCCTGCAGCTAACTCGGATGTGGTTTGCGATGGATCCGCTTCCACAATAGCCTTCAATTCTTCATTATCAACTTTGGTCTCCGGCCGTCCACGGGGCTTGTTCTGCAGGTCGAAATTTCCAGAACGAAAATGTTGGAACCAAAAACGCACTGTGTTTTCTTTTGCGGCACCGTCGCCATACACATCATTAATCCTTCGAGCCGTTTCTGCAGCACTGGTGCCACGGTGGAACTCGTACTCGTAAATAACGCGATATTTCAAGTTTTTCATTTTGTAAACTGAGTGACGCAAAGAAAAAAACAATTGAGGAAAAAACAAATGAATTATAATTTTCAAAACACAAATACATGAGTAAATAGCTGTATAAATTTGGATTTGGAATTCCTAACCAAAGAGAAGATATTTGAGATCAAATTTGCCAGTACGGCAAAACGCCAATTTCATATGTAAGGACCTAATAGTTGGCAACCCTAGTGCCGTTGCCCCTCGGGAGGTGTCATCTACTGTTAATCTCTTTTTTAATTGCAGTGTGCGACTGTGTCGACATGTTATGAACCCTTTTATTTCTAAAAGAAGCCTGTACACATTGGCCGAGGTTGGCCCAAAGTAAGGTTGGCCCAATGTGTACAGGGCTTTTTGGCCGTGCGTAGAGACGTTTGCCAAACTTGGCTTGGTAGTCGGTTTTTCGAGCACACATCAAAAGAAAGAGGCGTGGCTCAAGTTGTCAACTTTTTGACTTAAATATACTTTTTTTACAAGAAATAAAGTATATTTAAGTCTGAGAAGAATATTAAACAGTATTTTAGAAAAATGAACAGTATTTTATTTATTTATGTTTTAAATACATATTTTTTAGAGCTTCTCGCACAACTTATTAATTTACACTCTTTTTAAAAACTTCATACGCCTCACCACAATTATAACTAAAATTAAAATAAATGAGGAGCTCATTTTTTATTAAATTAATATTTGCTCTATTTCTATCCTCCCGCCACTTTGCATTCATTACTCAAAAAATTCTTTCAGTAAATGCTGAGGTGGCGGGAACAGAAAGTAGATATGAGACAATTTTAGTAATATTTTTAAATTTTTCTGAGTTGTTTACTAATAAATGGCTCGACTTTTGGCCAGTACTCATTTCAAAAAAATCTTTGTCTTCTGATACTTTTTCATCAATTACTTTGAAATTTGTTAATTCTGAATAAAAATCATCCATGCTAATATTTCTGTGAGCGATTCAGTCTGAAACTTATTTACTTACTCGTATAGTCTTACGAATTTTGATGCTGAAAACAGTATTTTGTATAATTTATTTTTGTTCAACAGTAAAAAGTATAATGTAGTGAAAAACAATATGATACTGTTTTTAACAGTATAATTGGCAACCCTAGGATCAGCCGGCAACGCGCAACGTGCTTCGATCATTGCGAGGTGGGCCGACGCCGACGTTGGCTAATGTGTAATCGCTGTCCGCCATTTTGCAAGTTTGACGCTCTGCCGAGGTTCCCGGACCGTGTACACATTGGCCGAGATGACCCAATACGACATTGGCCTAATGTGTACAGGGGTTTTTTTGCGCAACTCAGCAAGGTTTGGCCAAACTTGGTTATATAAATCGGTTGTCGGTATTTGAATAAACTTCAAAGAAAGCATGAATCATTATGCTATCGTGGAGCAAAGAAAAGTTAGTTGTATGGACAGAAATTAATTATGTGTACAATGAATGAGTTTAATAATTCATATAATTTATTTCAATAACTTTATTTAGTCATAACCAAAATTATTACTATTTTTTTTATTTGTTTCGTCAAACCGATTAAAAATAATATATATTAATTATTTTATATTTTAAATATATACGGCTATAAAGGTTTTTACTTTAAAAATTGTCAAAAATGGATAAATAATATTTTCAAAAATATTTATTATATTCAACTAGCTGTAACCCGTCAAAAATGACAATACTTTTACATGTTTTTCCTAAGGAATAAGTTTTTATTTATTTATATAAAAAAGGAAAGAAAGAAAAAAATACCACTTACTTACTTACCATCACGCCGTTTCCCCCTTGGGGGTAGGAAGAGAGGATAGAGCGCCATACTCTTCTGTCCTGATATACAACTCTCGCCTCATCCACATTCATACATCTTCGCATGCAAGCTCGCCAGGTGTTGACTAACGGGACCATCTTTCAGTATCTGGTTAATCTGGTCATGCCACGTATTCCGCGGTCCTGTCTTTCTGGCGCTATCTACATAATATCTTTCTATACATAGCATATATATCTTTCTTACGATTCTTTCCTCATTCATTCGCTCAACATGCCCAAACGATCTGAGCGATCCTTTTTTAATTCTATTATTTATGCTAAGTTTAGCTTTACCTTAATTTCTAATATCTGCATTCTTTACTCTATCATAAATGGATTTGCCACACCTATGTCTGACGGATCCCATCTCCACTGTATTCAATTTACTTTCGTTCCTCTTCTGCCAGCTCCAGGCTCCACTTCCATACATCAGTGACAGTATCAGAATTCCATTACGTACCACTAGTTTTGCCTCAGTATACATATTTCTATTAGAAACTATTGCGTTCAAAGCACTACATATATAATAATAAATTCAAAGCACTACACATATAAGAAAAAAAGATTCTACATATGAATAATAAGAATATTTCGTCGCTGTATATATAATTAATCTTATGTGACGTTTTAGTACATTCTGAGATACACGAATAAAACTGTTTTAAAAAATAATTGCACAGACTAGATTTATGAAAACTATTTTAAATAATTACTAGGCAGACTTTCCAGATAAACGGCAGTGTTTTTATTAGTATATCTCCATTATTCATATGAAAAATTGACAAATTGATTCGTTCGTCTCAGAATGTACTAAACGTCAAAAAACGAAAAGAAAAAAATTTTGCAAAAATTTTTACGTAAAAAAGAAAATGGAATAAAATTATGAAAAAATTTCTAGGGAAAAACAGAAAAATATATTACGTTAAAAAAGTTAAATAAATTTACGTAAAAAATTACGTACAAAAGGAAAAAATTACGTAAAAAATGTATCTACTAGCAGAAAATGATATTATTATTATTGGTATCGGCGAGTTAATAAATACTAGCAGGAAAGCAATCTATATATGTATACACGTATTATAAATAATAATAAAGTCGAATAGCATACGTAATCCATCGCCAAAAAAAGTGATACAAAAAACACTGTTTTGGGTCGCACAGTGGGAGAAATAGGCGTAAACGATGAAACAGGGCCGTACTCTGTCAAACTGTATTTGTTTAATGAATGTTAATGTTTTATAGAAAAAAAACGGTATTATTTTTAATGAGAAAGTACTGTTGAAATTACTTATTATAATCGTAGATGCGGAATTTATTTAAATGTTATATAAATCATCGAATTATAAATAAATAATATGTACCTGTGATATGAAAAAACTTGCTAGCGTTCTGAAACAAGGCTTGAACCAAAAATCTGCAGATCAAACGTCATGACCACTAGACTACCTAGTGCATCAAATAAATAAATTATTATGTTAGTATTTACGTAGCTATTTAGTACGTTAATGTATTTTATACAATAATATTTGTTATCTTTAATAGTGATGTTTATACATTTATTATATAATAGTGGAATAACGGGTTATTTAAAAGAAAAACGTTATGACCGCCATAAATGGCATTAATGTTTGTATTTTTTTATAATTATAATTTAATTAATTATAATTTTCATTAATTTTTATTTTTAAACAATCTTTATTTTATTTTCAAAACAAATCTACTTTCATAAAAGACAAAAAATTTAAATATCAAAAAAAAAAAAACGGTTGATAATTTGCATGATAAAAATTTTTGGCAATATCTAAAAAATAATAAAATTAATGTTTATTTTCAACACAAATTGGTTTCTTAAAGCAATCATGGCGCTACACTATTACTAAATAATCGACTTGCGTACATTAATTTAATTTTTGATTATGAAATTTAATATGTTGCCGCCGCAATTTGTTACCGAAATGCATGTTTTCTTTTTCTTAAAGAGAGTTTGCTTTTCCAGAAAATTCCAATTGATTTCATTATTTTCGTTTTCTATGATAACTTTTTTACTCTCAAAACAATTTCTTATTAATTTTAACATATGATATGCGTCCAAAGAAATTACAATTTCTTGGTTTGTAGATGGATGCTTAAAAGTTGGCTTTAAATTATCATAGTCAAATGAACATCCTAGAATTTTTGTCATTGATATGTTAACGGGACAGCCGTTAAAAGTTAATGAAACTACTTCTACGCCAGCTGCATGAACTTTTTCTAAGCATCCATTTATCAAAGATGCACGCTTTTGACCGTTAGGTCCTTCCACTTAAAATATGCTAATGGGAGTTTGAAATTCGAATTTATGGCAGTAAAAAAAAACTGTAAAGCATATTTTGCTACCGCAAGATCATCATCGTTGATATCGGTACCCATATCTACGTACCCGTAATAATTTTCTCCGTCATATTCGATGTGCTTTCTGATAGCCATTTCATCGAGCGCTAAGTTCGCAACAATTTTATATTCAGTGGAATAAGATTTTGATCTAAGAGCATCGAAAGCTTCAGAAGTAAATCCCGGGTTACCGTTTATACTTTGGTACCACCTTTTAATGGTTCCTAGCTGGACCCCAAAAAATTCCAAGAAATCACAAAAGTTGATATTTTGCCGTGCGAAGTTCTATGTTGTATTGCTAAACTGTCTAAAGTAGACAGAAGTTATTTAGTAATTGAGCTGAAACACTTTGTAGACCAATATGAGACTCATAAAGACTGAATGGGATGAAAATGACAAAAATGAACAAGATAAGCCAAAGCTGAATCATAATGTAGAAAAGAGTGAAGATTATGAATTAGAATTGCAAGAAAAAAATTGTGTTCACTATTTAGAGAAAAAAAAGTGTTTTAGATGTTTAGCGTGCGCTTTTTATGTTGTTTCTGAATTATCTCAATCAGGGCTCTTTACTAATCTTTACATATCTTATAAGTTTATATTAACCAATCCCCATGAATGTTCTTAGGTTTCCACGGCCACTCAGAATCTTCTGGTTTGTGTCTTCTGGGGTACTATGCCGTATACACATCAGCCCTGATGATGGACCCTGCAATGGGATCCGAAAAATCGGCCAGAAGACACAAACCAGAAAATAACTCTTCCTTGTTACTTTTGAGCAAATCTTTTCAAAATAAAAAATAGGCTTGGATCAACTTTGAATCAGGTGTTAATGTCTAATCTTTTGTTTATAAATATAATTAAGTATTAATTTAAGTAAGAATTGAATTATCGATGAAGTGGCAATTTAATTTTCATTATCGATGAACTTAAGAAAAAAATGATGGTTTAGTGCAGGTACTAAAGGATAAATTAATGTTTTAAAGACCTTAATATTAATTCTTGCCGGCGAGTTAATAAATCGGCTTCGCCGATTGCTTTCCTGCTAGTATTTATTAACTCGCCGATACCAATAATAATAAAATCATTTTCAGCTAGTAGATACATTTTTTACATAATTTTTTCCTTTTGTACGTAATTTTTTACGTAAATTTATTTAACTATTTTAACGTAATTTTTTTTTCTTTTTTTCCCTAGAAATTTTTACATATTTTTTTTCCTTTTTTACGTAAAAATTTTTACATAATTTTTTTCTTTTCGTTTTTTGCCGTTTAGTACATTTTTCATATAAATAATGGAGATATACTAATAAAAACATTGCCGTTTATCTGGAAAGTCTGCCTAGTAATTATTTAAAATATTTTTATAAATCTAGTCTGTGCAATTATTTTTTAAAACAGTTTTATTCGTTTATCTCAGAATGTACTAAAACGTTACATAAGATTAATTATATATACAGCGATGAAATATTCTTATTATTCATATATAGTATCTTTTATTCTTATACATGTAGTGCTTTGAATTTATTATTATATATGTAGTGCTTTGAACGCAATAGTTTCTAATAGAAATATGTATACTGAGGCAAAACTAGTGGCACGTAATGGAATTCTGATACCGTCACTGATGTATGGAACTGAAGCCTGGAGCTGGCAGAAGAGGAACGAAAGTAAATTGAATACAGTGGAGATGGGATCCGTCAAACATAGGTGTGGCAAATCCATTTATGATAGAGTAAAGAATGCAGATATTAGAAATGAATGTAAAGCTAAACTTAGCATAAATAATAGAATTAAAAAAGGATCGCTCAGATCGTTTGGGCATGTTGAGCGAAGAATGAGGAAAGAATCGTAAGAAAGATATATATGCTATGTATAGAAAGATATTATGTAGATAGCGCCAGAAAGACAGGACCGCGGAATACGTGGCATGACCAGATTAACCAGATACTGAAAGATGGTCCCGTTAGAAGCCTCAACAACCGGCGAGCTTGCATGCGAAGATGTATGAATGTGGATGAGGCGAGATTGTATGTCAGGACAGAAGAGTATGGCGCTCTATCCTCCCTGCCTACCCCCAAGGGGGAAACGGCGTGATGGTAAGTAAGTAGTATTTTTTTTCTTTCTTTCCTTTTTTATATAAATAAATAAAAACTTAATCCTTAGGAAAAACATGTAAAAGTATTGTCATTTTTGACGGGTTACAGCTAGTTGAATATAATAAATATTTTTGAAAATATTATTTATCCATTTTTGACAATTTTTAAAGTAAAAACCTTTATAGCCGTATATATTTAAAATATAAAATAATTAATATATATTATTTTTAATCGGTTTGACGAAACAAATAAAAAAAATAGTAATAATTTTGGTTATGACTAAATAAAGTTATTGAAATAAATTATATGAATTATAAAACTCATTCATTGTACACATAATTAATTTCTGTCCATACAACTAACTTTTCATTGCTCCACGACAGCTTAGTCTAATAGTAAAATACTGTTTTCAGCATCAAAATTCGTAAGACTATACGAGTAAGTAAATAAGTTTCAGACTGAAACGCTCACAGAAATATTTGCATGGATGATTTATATTCAGAATTAACAAATTTCAAAGTAATTTATGAAAAAGTATCAGAAGACAAAGATTTTCTTGAAATGAGTATTGAAATGAGTATCCAAAAGTGGAGCCATTTATTAGTAAACAACTAAATTTAAAAATATTACTAAAATTGTCTCATATCTACTTTCTGTTCCCGCCACCTCAGCATTTACTGAAAGAATTTTTTGAGTAATGAATGCAAAGTGGCGGGAGGATAGAAATAGAGCAAATATTAATTTAATAAAAAATGAGCTCCTCATTTATTTTAATTTTAGTTATAATTGTGGTGAGGCGTATGAAGTTTTTAAAAAGAGTGTAAATTAATAAGTTGTGCGAGAAGCTCTAAAAAATATGTATTTAAAACATAAATAAATAAAATACTGTTCATTTTTCTAAAATATTGTTTAATATTCTTCTCAGACTTAAATATACTTTATTTCTTGTAAAAAAAGTATATTTAAGTCAAAAAGTTGACAACTTGAGCCACGCCTCTTTCTTTTGATGTGTGCTCGAAAAACCGACTACCAAGCCAAGTTTGGCAAACGTCTCTACGCACGGCCAAAAAGCCCTGTACACATTGGGCCAACCTTATTTTGGGCCAACCTCGGCCAATGTGTACAGGCTCCTTTATGTGTAATCGCTGTCCGCCATTTTGCGAGGTTGGCCGAAACGTTGGCTCTGCCGAGGTTGGGCCAATGTGTACAGTGCCCTTAACAAACTTTGCGGGCGGATTAAAGTACATCAAACCCGCGTAAACCAGTGTGTTTTTTTAATTACCGCTCAAATCTAAGAGTGCGGCATTTTAAGATTATCAGTAAAGAACTAAAAGTGCTTACGACTAGACTTTCAATTTTAAATCGATCGCTACACCCGTTTCATAATTTATTAAATATAACACAAGTGGTTCCGAGTACAATAACGAGACAACAGCGTATTTGGATTATCGTGTAAATATAAAAGTGCCGAACAATTAGGTATCACGATGTAAGTGTTACTACGCTCACTTTCATTACTAATGAAATAAACTATCCCGATTTCGCCACTAAAAGTGTTTACGACTAGACTTTCAACTTTAAATCGACGACTATGCTCCTTTCATAATTTATTAAACATCACACAAGTGGTTCCGAGCACAATAACGAGACAACAGCGTATATTGATCATCGCGCAAATAAAAAAAGTGCCGAACAATTAAGTAATACCACGTAAGTGTTACTACTACGTTCACGTTTAATTCTAATTAAATAAACTATACCGATTTCACCTACGCACCACACCCAGTGCACCCTTGAAAATTATCAAGAAAGATCTAATTAGTGTCGTACGAGGGGAATAATACCGCGTACTATAATACAACATCCCCTTCATTATTTTGTAAATATAAAAGCCATCGGTTCCGGAGTATCGTAGTGGCACAACAGCTGTTCTCTTCATTCTTTTCATCCTGGCCCTGGTCCCCTGCACCTCCTCCTTCCGCCCCCCTTTGAGGGTGGAACTGGAGACATGTAACCTTGTGCCTAAAAGGTAACGTGTATAAAAGAATAGGGGTAAATGTCGAATATGTTACCCGCCAGGTCCTAAAGAATATGTTTCCAAATTTTGAGTCGGATCGGTCGAAAGGTAAAGATTAACATTTAAAATATATCAGGGGAGGGGAAGGTTTAAAAGAATAGGGGTAAATGTCGAATATGTTACCCGCCAGGTCCTAAAGAATATATTTCCTAATTTTGAGTCCGATCGGTCGAAAGGTAAAGATTAACATTTAAAATAAATCAGGGGAGGGGAAGGTTTAAAAGAATAGGGGGAAATGTCACATATTTTACCCGCCGAGTCCTTAAAAGTTTCCAAATTTTGAGTCCGATAGGTCAAACGATACAGATTTGCATCGAAAATATGTCAGACGGAGGGAAGGGTATAATAATAGCGGGGAAATATTACGTATATCACCCGCCGAGTCCTAAAGAATATATTTCCGAATTTTGAGCCCGATCGGTCAAAGGGTACAGATTTGCATCGAAAATATGTCAGAGGGAAGGAAGGGTAAAAGAATAGCGGGGAAATATTACCTATATTACCCGCCGAGTCCTAAAGAATATGTTTCCGAATTTTGAGCCCGATCGGTCAAAGGGTACAGATTTGCATCGAAAATATGTCAGAGGGAAGGAAGGGTAAAAGAATAGCGGGGAAATATTACCTATATCACCCGCCGAGTCCTAAAGAATATGTTTCCGAATTTTGAGACCGATCGGTCAAAGGGTACAGATTTGCATCGAAAATATGTCAGAGGGAAGGAAGGGTAAAAGAATAGCGGGGAAATATTACCTATATCACCCGCCGAGTCCTAAAGAATATGTTTCCGAATTTTGAGCCCGATCGGTCAAAGGGTACAGATTTGCATCGAAAATATGTCAGAGGGAAAGAAGGGTAAAAGAATAGCGGGGAAATATTACCTATATCACCCGCCGAGTCCTAAAGAATATGTTTCCGAATTTTGAGCCCGATCGGTCAAAGGGTACAGATTTGCATCGAAAATATGTCAGAGGGAAGGAAGGGTAAAAGAATAGCGGGGAAATATTACCTATATCACCCGCCGAGTCCTAAAGAATATGTTTCCAAATTTTGAGTCCGATCGGTCAAACGGTACGGATTTGCATCAAAAATATGTCAGGCTGTGAGGAAGGGGTATGAGAATAGGAGGGAAATGTTGCCTTTGTTACCCGCCGAGTTCTAAAGAATATGTTTCCAAATTTTGAGTCCGATTGGTCAAACGGTACAGTTTGCATCGAAAATATGTCAGGGGGTGGGGAAGGGGTATGAGAATAGGGGGGGGAAATGTTGCCTATGTTACCCGCCGGATTCTAAAGCATACTTATGGAATTGTTGGAATCGAATCGGACAAACGGTGTGGATTTGTATAGAGAACAGACAGACAGACATTGAGTTTTATAGGTATGGATTTCAGGAAAAAATATATTTCGCAGTGTACATTTGTAACAATGGCAGTGCGTCAGTCGATAATAATTTAAATTTAACTCACCGATCCTGAGACGCCGGCAGTCTGCAACGCCAAATCTCCGGCGACCACTCCGAAAACGGTCACGGTGCACACGGCGTGAGCCACGCCTCCCAGCAAGTCTCCAGAGGCCGGCGGTGGGCAGGCAGCCGCCACCGTGTTGTTCAGATTCACCACTGCTGCTGTGAGATTGTTAGCTAGCGAGGAGGCGGTACCAATGAGCGCTATGGCCTGGCTGATACTAAAATTCAAACATGCGTTCTTGACGGTTTCCAAGGCACTTACTTCGAAAGCCGTGATCTGAGCTTGGTATTGCTGAAATAATATTTAGAATAAATTAAATGACTTCAAAGATAAATTATAAATTTTTGGCGAATAACAAAGCGAATGTAAATATTATGGTTATTGTTACACGCCGCGATTCCATGATTTGTTACATTATTTTCTGTCTGAAATATGTAATTATAGAAGAAGGATATAATTTAGTGCTATGGGGATTTTTAAATAACAATATTTTGCCGTAGAATAAGTAGATGTATTGCTAAAATATTAAAAAAATTCTTTTAACAGCAATTTGTATCGACCTACAAAGATGCACAAATCTAAATATTACGTGAAAAGCGCAAATGTATGTTTATTTTTTTCTTATTTTTAATATGACAGTTACCTGAAAGGTTTATGGATAACATTTTACATACATCAATATATGAATATAATAATAATGTTACGTGTCGTGGCTCGGCCGAAATGAATGAAAAACGTATTTCGTAATTTGTCACTCGTAAATAAACCTTTATTATCGGTTCAACATTTTATTTGACATTTAACATTCACTGGAATGTTCCATGCTGTTTTTACACCAAAAGAATCGATTCGCTTTTATTTCGCTACTTCGGTAAGAACTTTTTTAAAATCTTCGCTTTCGAATGATCTGTTACTACGTTATTTCATAACTGGGCGCACCGGCCCATCGTTTTGCGCATATGCGCCTTCGCTTGTTTTCGCCCGTCAAACTTTAACGGACAACTCTTTACAATAACAAAATAAGGACAGAAAATCATTTTATATTTGGCTGAGTTGCAGCATTTTTCATTGCGTAGAAATAATTTGTTATATAAAATTAATTATTTTTAAGCGATAAAATGTATGTACGGCATTATTATTTTCGCCGAGTTAAGAGTTTCGCTAAGCAGACATTGGCTAAAACTCTTTCAAAAAGTGGACTAATAGCTATATCTGATGATATATAAAGTTCTTAACAACTTGGCACCGTACTACATACAATAGCAACGTCAAAAGAAATTACTAACGTAGAGAAACATCACACTGAGGTGTGTAGGACCACAAGGCATTAACACTTTACTAGAAAACAGCGGAGCTAAGCGCGCCTTTAATATGAAAGTTCCAAACACATGGAAATCGAAATCACAGTTTAACTGCGATATCCTTAGATTATTTTTGAAAAATTTGATTGCGCAACTTACTTGTTCGCAGGCACTCGTTTTGGTCGCGTTTCCTGAAGCCGCAGTCACCGCCTGGGCAATGGCCTTGGTAAGAGCTGTATTTATCTGAGGGCTCAGGGCCGCCACCGCAGTGCTCAGAGTGCCTTGCAGGGTCGTGAGCGCTGTGATGGCCTGGCTGGCTGCCGCCTGCGCCTGGGTGTTGGTGCTGGTGGCCATGCTGGCAGCAACACTCTCGAGAAAGGCGTCGAGTCCAAAGATTGCTTCATTTGGCTGAAATTATAAACGTTGTATTTCAATGAAAAAAAAACATTGCCACCAAATCTTTGAAGATAGACAACTTAAATTGGTTAATTTTTTATTTATTTTTTATCAATACGCTTTTGTATCACAACCAAATATATATTATATAATAAAAAAACTTTGAAGTCAGACTAGCTGAAGTTGAACAAAACGCCAAAAAGTCTCTGGAAATTGCTAAAATCCCACAACGCACCAACGAACATCCTACGAGATTGTCCTGCAGGTGGCAGCAGCAGCGGGATTGGAGATATAAAGCCGAAACATCTTATAATTCAAGAGGACCGTTGATATGCGAATGGGGGCCCCACCTAAACTTGCGGTAAAATTTGCGGATAGCAAAATTAGGATCCAACTACTAGACGATAAAAAAATTAAAATTAAAAAATAATTAATACACTAGGAAGTGACATAATATAATATATATTAGTGAAATTCTATCGCCCTTCTACAAAGAACAAATGAAAGCCCAAACAATGTAAAGAAAACAAATATATATTTGTTTGTGTGGTTTAAAAATGTAATTTATTTTTAAGCACCCGATAATAAACATTCGGATGACTTAAACAAAATTGTATAAATGTATGTGAGCTCCGGCCAGCTGTCTAACTTTGGGTCGAATACTCTAGTCACTCCAAACTTGGTGAGTAACTGAACAACTTTTTACACTCCCATAGTCACACATACCAATATACACTGAAACGTCAAAGGAGTATTTCACTAATTTTGACCACTGGCGGTGGAGCTCCCCTATATTTAGGAAATTTTGTTAGTTAATTTTTTATTAATAATGTTCATTTAAGTAAACTTTCCAATAAAAAAACATTGTTTTAACTGGTGACCTAAATATCAACATTCTCAATATTGGCCACCTACAAAGACATGATTGTACCAATATGCTAGCTTATCACGGAATTTTGAGCAATTTAACTTCCCCCACTAGAGTTACAAAACACTCAAAATCCTGTATAGACCACATCATGATAAAAATAATAACAAAATTAAAACACTTGTATACAAATCAACTATGATCGACCATTACACAACCATGGTTTTATTAAGCTCATTTAAGAACAACAATACCAAAACAGAATTTCAACACCCCAACACAATAATAGAGTATAATATCCTAAAAACCTGTTTTGAAACCAAAAATTGGCATGACCTTTAAAAACTTACTAATTGCGAAAAGGCATGGAACTACTCGTACTTTATAGAACCTGACAAGTAGCAATAAGCAAAAATACGACAACAAAATACATGAACATTCCGTCCAGCAAAAAAACTGTAAAACCTTGGATTACTCAAAATAATCAAATGTATAAGATAAATAAACTTACTACACAAAAAAACGTAACAACCCGTACGATACCACACTACACAACATCTACAAAAGATACAGAAATATTTGCACTCTAGTAATAAAAAAAGCTAAAGAAATCCATTACAAACAAAAAATCCTCAATAGTAATGGCATTAAATGGAATATTATGAGGGAGGCAACTAATAGTGAAAATAAAGAAACAGTCCTTAACACTTTGACTGCTGAACGATTTTCTTCGACATCACGTCGGTGCTAAAAATTTAGCCAATATTTAAAATTCTTAAGATAATGATTTTAGGGATAATTCATTGTCATTTACCCCCATAAACCCATTAGTTCTCTCCGGGCGGTCAGCACCGCCATAAACACACCACTGTTTTTTCAGTGACAAATGTCGTGTAGTGCGTTTACACTCACCCAAAAATAAATCTAGTCAATATTATTCACCAAAATAATTGTTTTTCAAAAATTATTATTATTGCATAACTTATTTTATTCAGATATTTTACAATTCTCTGTAGTTGACACGTCTAAATTTCGTGTGTTGGGTTATTTTTTCGTATATATTTTTCATATTTATTTTTAATCGACATGATATAATATTTCTCAAAGGCGATATGATTTTAGGAATAGTGATGTAAAACAAAAAATATAATACATAATTTTGACATTAAAAAACTGAAGCAGTTCACATTATAAAATGTATGAAAACATAGTTCTAAACCATGCCGTAAAAGTGCTGTGCAGTTTTACATAACACTGTAAATGTAAATGGTCAACATAATAAAAAAATAAAAATCTTGTTGATCAGGCATTCAGGACGAAAAAAAAATTTAGCTTTACATTTATTGTGCACATTTTTAGATCGCTATTGTGAGAACGTTTGATGCATTTTTATATGATATGTATGAAAATATTAATATCAGTAACAATTTTTATGAAAAAGTCTTATGGAACACTACTGTACTCATCCTTTACTCCCTACACAGTAGTAGACAGTGTCTCAATTCAAGAAGTTTGCAGTAAGTGCGCACAAATTATCTAAAAAAAATATTACACTAAAATATTACAAATTGGAAGTTTGTTCTACACAAATATAAAAAATATAACTGACCCAAAATTCATACACCACGTAAAAATGTCTTTACACTTAGAAGACTCTTACATACAAATTGAAAAGAAAATCACTGAAAATTGCTATATTACGGAAAAGTTCTCATTACACAATGAAAAATGTTATTCCATACAAATTGGAAAAATATAATATTTACTTAAAAATATAATAATAACAAACAAAAATATAAAAAACAACATGCAAAAATTCCTGTGTGAACGAGCCTTATGTTCATAAATGGAAGGAATGCAAAAAAAGCGAAAGAAAATGACCCAACCATACGACGTATTGTCACAGTATAGTAAAGCATTGTCTAGCACCAGCCCTTAGGTATAGAACGCCGATAGGCGTTTTCAGCACACAGCGAATGTTTTTTTTATACCTATTTTACCTATTTTAAAAATAACCCAGACATAATTGCCATGCCAACCATTTTTTTGCTAATATTGGGACCGACTTAGCAAGCCAAATTTCCTCCCGGTCAAATGATACCAACCCTGGGAACAATAAGCCAAATTGTATGGGACATAAATTTTCTTTTACAAATGTAGAGAATGTTCAAATATAAAAAGTAATTAGTACTTTGAAGAATACTAATGCATCTGGTACGAACGATATAACGGTCAAAATTCTAAAATCATTAAATCTATATCTTTTAATGCTTGTTCAATACTTAATCAACTTAAGCCTGAAATCCGGTCACTTTCCTTCTGCACTAAAACATGGGCTAATAATTCCGATCCACAAAGTAGGTAGTAAATCTGACATCAACAATTATAGACCCATTACACTGCTGAACTCACTATAAATATTTTTGAAAAAATTATAAAATTTCAACTCGTTAATTATCTCGATATAAATAAAATAATCTCAGATAATCAATTTGGTTTAAGAAGATATTTGAGAACAACCGAAGCTATTGCCTCTGTAACTGATTTTATCATTAATAATTTGGATAAGGGACAAAAATGCATATCAATCTTCCTCGATCTTACTAAGGCTTTTGATACACACAAAATTAGTTGATAAGTTAGAAAAATTGGTATATCAGACAAAGAAATAGGTTTGTTCATAAGCTCTAATTACAGATAGAAAAGAACAAGTCAGAATTAATAAATCACAAGCACACCTCTTGTTACTAGCTTTGAGGTTCCACAGGGTAGTGGACTAGGTCCACTATTGTTTTTGATGCATATCAATGGCCTTTGCAAAATTCTCAAAAATGGAAATGTTACTTGTTTTGCAGATGATACTGTTTTACAATTCCAAGCTGATACATGGCTATCTACATTTTAAAAATCCCAAATTGGTACCAATTCTGTTAAAACCTGGCTTGATAGTAATACTCTAATACTCAACACAAATAAAACCAAATATCTTACTTCCAGTGTAAAAGAAAATACCCATCCTTCCAATGAATATAAAATCAGAGTACACACTTGTTCCAATCCCCACAATAATAACTGCCAGTGGTTCTATATTGATCGCACATTTCAAACACACCCAAAACACTATTCATACACGCAGAAACAAAGATTCTATTCAAGTCCCAAGAGCGCGAACCACCTATGGACAAAGAAACTTTAAACACATACGCCCGAAACTATACAATACAATGCTGGATAGGTTATCACAATTGAATAATCCGAAAAATATAAACACATCAATTAAAATTTGAGTAAAAGAGATGGGTCGACCAGTTATTGGGAAACTCATCCAAACGAATTGAGAACTTAAAATTCATGCGGGTTACATATTGTATTAGGGGTATATTTACATGTGCCTGAGTGTAGGCGATAATAAATCTTTTTTTTCACCTATTTTGTATAAAATGTCTTGCATATAAGTTATAATTGTAAACATTTCCTGTCTCAAAACAGAGCTCTCTAGTGAAACAGGCATAGTAAAATTTAACCTTATCAAATGTAAAAGTAAAGCAATGAAATAAATAAAAAACAAAAAATAAATTAATTTATATTTTTTATTTTACTCACCTGAACCAAATACAAAGCTAGGAAACAGACGAAGACAGACTTGCAGAACATCTTGGTGAGCTTGGATCGTGTTATAATTTTCATGTAATGAGCCAATATTTATATGAAAATTTTTAATGAACGAATGTATCGAAAAGTATCTATTACAAGACTAATGCGCTTTTTTATATAAATTTATGTAAAATAGACTATTGGATGTGCGTAAGAAATTATAATAATTAATTATATTATTTAAAGTAGGGTATTACTCCCATCAACCAACCAGTACCATCAATAACTTAATAAATAACTTATACTTAATAGAAAAAGTATATCGATGTTTTTTGTTTTTTCTTCCGTCAAGTGTGGAATAATTAATTATCCGATAGTTTGTTAAAATTAAATAGATAGAATAAGAAAGTTTGTTCAGTTAAAAAGTTAAAAATTATTTATATTTTATACGAGCCATATACCCGTGAAAAATAACGGGACGTTATCATAATTAATAACGACCCTTGCGTGTAACCCAAGCCGCGCGCTAATTGACGTGTCACATTCGGGCGCCCGGGCCTCATTCGCAGGTAGTCACCATTAGTGTAATTGTTGTAATTCCAGCCTAATTCTAGCCCGTTAAGGACAGACAGACATTCGTATTTAGAATAGTTGATTGTTTTACTAAACGATTTTCCACAATACAAATTGATGATGTGCTAAGAAATTTATTTATGGTTTTTGTGTTAAATTTGTAGATCTTCATATTTATTTTTATTATTATTATTAAAATTTAATTAATTTTAAATTTCGCTAAAAGAAACGCTAAGAAACTGTATGACGGATTTGCTATGGAAGGTATACGTTATTTGGTTGTATTATTTTGTAAAATTAGTTTTAGTTACGTAACATAAAGTGCCAGAATAGACGTCTAAAACAGGTGAACAGTTTCAAATACTTCGGTGTAATGACATCTCGGGACGGAAAGCAAGAAAGTGAATTGAAAGTGAGCAAGTCATGTAGTGGAACTCAGCCAGCGAGCAAAGTTGGCAGCATTAAAATCAGTTTTCTGGTCAACCCAAGTGTACGGCCACGAGTACTGGATCTTGACTGAAAAAACCCGCTAAAGGCTACAGGCCGCCAAGATGGGTTTTCTACGACGAATAAGAAGAGTAGTCAGAAGGAATAGAATCAGAAATACTCAAACATGAGAATGTCTCAAAGTAGAACCCTTAGTGACGTTTATCGAGAAATCACAATTACGGTGGCTGGGACACATCTTGAGGATGTTGGCAGATAGATTGCCAAAGCGGATATTCCAGGCAAGATCAGAAGGCAGAAGACCAAGGGGCCGTCCTAGGAGGAGCTGGCGGAAATAGTTGGAGGACTGCTGCGTAGTGAGGTTGCAACTAAATAAGGCTGACGTGGAGAGCGAAGCCCAAGATAGGAAAAGTTGGAACCTTCTATGCGGTGCAAGGACCCCGACCCATTAGGGGTAGAAGGAGAAAAATAAGTTTTAGTTACATTTCACAAATTTTCACTACTCGGTTTTAAACTGTCGCTCAACGTGCGGTAGTTTATTAAAACTACCGCACGTTGTCATATTAATCCATGTCATTCTTAGTAACATTTTTTAAATATATTTGTCGCAGCGTTTCTAAAATTTCAACTACAAAAAAAAAGTATTCTGTAACGTGAGTTTCGCCTCATAATTACTATACCAAGTTTATACATATTTTAAGACTATCTACCTATAAGGATCGTAAAGTATTGATGTTTTTAGTTAAAATGTTGAAAGGAAACGGCTCGTTCGTCGGGCACTGGTCAGAGGTAAGAGAGTCCGCCAACCATTAAATAAACGTCACTTATCCTTTCTGACTTTGAAATTTGATTTTTGATCTTTAATAAATTAAAAACATAAAACTGTTTATACACTTTTATATTTATGAATCGCAAATACGCCAAATGTCGGGGGACCCCTCTGGCCTTTTTCTCTGACGCCCACCACCAGGAGAAAGGAGTATGTCCATCTCCCGATGGTGGCCGTCTCCCATCTCTCTTGCCATCTCGCTAAGCTCAATTCAATTTCGTTACAATTTACTAACTATAAAACCGCAAATAATTCTACTAACTGAAACATGGTTAG
This sequence comes from Agrypnia vestita, assembly GCA_016648135.1. NCBI lineage: Eukaryota > Metazoa > Arthropoda > Insecta > Trichoptera > Phryganeidae > Agrypnia > Agrypnia vestita. The sequence continues at coordinate 141,871 of JADDOH010001028.1, read as the reverse complement.
ATTCTACAATATATACAGCCAAATTGGGCCTCGAAATATACAATGTTTACCGTTTAGACAGAAACACAGCTTCTACCGACAAAACGCGTGGTGGTTGCTAAATGAGTGCTCATTGCGAAAGTGCCCCAATCCGCATTTCTGGTCCAGAAATTCCACATAGCTTTGGGCAGCTTCGGCGGCTCCCGACAAAGACCGAAGGTCATGAGACGGTGGTCACTATAAATAGCCACCTCCCGTACCCTCCAGTCCCTGACAAGGCCCAGGACACCGTCCATAGAGAGGGTGACGTCAATGCTACTCTGTACTGCGGCACCTGAGAATGTGGATGGGAAGCCCGGTTGGTTGAGGATATTCAGATCATAACTGGCGAGGAATTCCTCAACAGCATCACGACGGTCGTGTTCCGCGTAAAGGCTCGTAAGGTCGTGCCACAGAGGAGAGCGAGCATTGAAGTCAATTGGGCTGCATAACGTCTCAAGAAACGTCATTAGACTCAATACACTCACCACTAACACCACAATGTTTGTAAGTTTACATTAGCCTGACTTGTAAAATATATTAAAAGAAGTTATAAATATTGTAACATTTTTTTATTTTTATGCAAATTCAGTTTATTTATAATTTTACTATTTTCACCTGCAGCAAATAACTTATTTTTATAAAATTCATTTGAGATTCAAATACATTAGCTTTTGTCTAAATGATAGAAATTGTAACTAGCCCCATTAGGCAATCTTAGTTATTTTATAATTTTACTATTTTAACTTGTAACGACTAAGTTTTTTTATTATAATTCCTCTGGAATTCAAATACATTAACTTTTGTCCCGATATCCGAGTTGCTTTTTATTCTACTTCCATTATGCAAAGTGAGTAAACTAACTTTATCAGAACGACAGTCCTTTTTTTGCAACGCCAGCGCCCAAGTTCTGGTTTTCGTTCAAAAACACATTAATTATAAAGAAGGTGACAGGTACATGGAAAAGATTTTATTTTTAAAGACGTTCCCACAGCCCCGTCGGCCACATCTGTTTGCAATATTAACTGCACGTATGATAACAGGATAATGGTTATTTTTCTCGTCACTACTTGTAATTGTAATTGTTTCGCATGTAAGATCAGCATTATATACTTAATACCTATCTAGCATTAACGTATGGGATCCCAATTAAATAGATAACTGTAATTAACTAATAATAATTAATTAATAAGGAAAAACTAAACTTTGCGTTATTTTTGTATAATTGTGTTCTCTTAGTAATACCTTGTTTGTACCTATTGTAAACTTGGTACGGATAATTTTGTCTATCATGCTGTAATTATTCCTAGTAGCATTAATAGTAGATTTGTTTATATATATAGCCTTTTTCTTTTAGATAGCGTAGGTATGTAGTATCGGAATACATCACTTTGGTGTCGTTAGATTAGGTAACATTGATGTTAATTATTTGTGTTTATAGTTAAGTACTTTATGTGTATGTTACATTGAATTTTAATACCTACCTAATTATATTTGTCTAAGAATAAGTGATTATACAAGGGTACAAGGGGGGTGGTCCGTGTCTGGGAGTGCCCAGGACACTTGGATGAAAATGTGAGATGTGGACCAATAGAAACATTAAGTCGGGCCTATCGTCATCATTGGTTCGAAATATAGGTCGGCAGCCAATGATATGTGATGTATACGAAGCGTTGAACACACCCGCCGGGGTCGGGGGTTAAGGGCTCCGGGAGCCGGGAAGTGCAGGCAGTGCTTGACGGACCGCGACAGAGCTCGGAGGAGAGATCCCAACGAGTCGTGTTACGTGCGATGTGAAAAACAGTTGAGTGTCGCGAGACAGTTCGAAGTGTCGAGGGGTCGTGACTAGAGAGACTGAAGTAGGGCGATAGTGAAAATGGTCGCGAGTAATCATTGATGGACAGTTTGAAGCCGGAAGCGATCGACGGCAGAAAGTACGCGCGGCATGCGGTGATGATGAACCGAGCGCGACGGCTAGTGCGTTGGGCGTTCGTGGAGCACCAGGTGTGCGGCGGTCAGACGGCGGAGGAAGCGACGTACTAGTGAAGCACGGTCGAACCAGGAAGCCCGCCGTCAGGGAAAAGTGCAGCAGACGACGACTATTATACTATTAACTGTTGATCCGTCTCTCTTACCAAACATGGAGACGCGTCTAGTTGTGATAATAAATTCTTCTTTCGTAATTGTTGTTTTTCCTTGTACGTTCGATGTATAAATATCTTCAATAATATCTTTTTCCTCATTGGTCCGCGGAACATCATAAATTACTATTCTTGGTAATTTTCCTCTGGGCTCTACCAGCTTCAAGCCTTTAGTTTCCAGCCTGTCCTTTGCTGCTTTAACTCTTAAAAGACTGTGCTAAAAAAAACTTTGGGGACGGTGGAGTAACACAGCGTTACCTGATTAAAAATCGGCATAGTTTTTAATATGTGATAAAATATACATATATACAATACATATAAGACTTTTTAAAGGTCCCTTTATAGAATTATGTAAGATAAATATACATATTTGCATTATTTTAGTAAATTATTATAAAATCATGGCAAATCGAATTTGCGTTCGCTTCCGCCGACGTTTCAATAGCAACTGAATACAACGACGCGGTCGCCTGCTCGCTTCAGTCGCATGCACTCCGTCTTTGTCCAGCACGTGTTACCCGACTCTATCTTACTCTTTCTATATTGTTTTTGGTTTCGCCGAAACCCAAGCAACCGCCATCTCTGTCCTACATGAAATGTATATTGTCGTGCTCTTTCTTGCTTGATTTAACGGCGATGCACAATATACTGCTCTCTCTTACACACTGGCCGAAAATACGAGAGTAATGAATAAATCAAATTTTTAATCAAAAAATCCGTACATTCCTTACAGTTTTTTTAAGTAATTTTGGTGTGAAAATGTCTATTCGATGATCACAAAAAATGTGACGTTTTAGTTTTTGTAAATAAGGTAGATATTTCATATTTTGTATGACAGGTAGACCTACGTTACATCACCGACACACAGGACTTCTAATCCGTTGCGATTGGACGTCTCCAGAAGCACTCCAGCACCACGTACTCTTCTGACTCTGACTGGTTGTTTTTAATATGTCCATCATTTTCTGCTTCGTTTTATCAGCGGTCTCTCCCTCAGGATTTTGTGGATAGATGAGGACCGCAGGAGGTGGAGGACCCACCTCTCTTTGCTCCCCATTTATTCTGACAGTGCTTGTACTTTTGGCTGCTTCTGCGTAAGATACCGTTCTAACCGTAGGCACATCTGGGTGAACTACAGTGGATCTCGCCAGAAGATTCTCTAACATAGCCTTCAATTCACCAACAGTGTCGTATAATGCCTCCTTTTCCCTCCTACATTCTTGAAGGGCTCCTTTTAGACGGGAATTCTCTGAAGTTTTCTCACAGATTAAGGCCAGCACATCCATGTGACAAGCCGACATGCGTGCCTTTTGGTCTAAGTTTAAGTGTGACTTTTCCTCTCTCGTGATCCCATCGATGGCATTGAACACTTCTCTAACCTTATAGAAAACCTGTGCATCCTCTCGATTTGGCGACTCTGGATTAAAGGGAATCGGAGCCATGGACACTAGTTCTTCTCGATCTCGATTTTGACCTTTTCCTTTGTCAGCCGTATTTATGGACGGTGATATATCGGGACAGGAGACAGTTCGTTCTCCTCTCCCCCGGACAGCTGAGTCCAGAATCGTCATGACCATCCTGACTTTTTCTGGTGTTAACCCCTCCTCGTGAGATTCCAAAAAATCTGATTTGGATTTTCCGGAATTTTCCGGCGTTTTTCCAGGATTTTCCGACATCCCGAGTACGTTCCAATAAGAATATTTCTAATTGATCCACGAATAACAAAGTTTTATATGGCGTTCAAGATACAGTATGTACACAAGAACTATTGGTGTTTTCCCCGGATTTTTCTACCCGAGGAAACAATATCCGTACTTCAAATAAATAAAATGTCAATAGCAAGAAAGTTCAAAATATTGCCAAAACAGAGATATATACACTAGGAATGACAGTGTTTTTCCTGGGTTTTCCAACGTCAGGAATACAATACCACACTTAAAATTAATGAAAGTTGTTATAAACAAAAGTTAAAATATAAACGTAATAAAGATATATACACTATAACTAAAAGTGTTTTCCTCAGGTAATCATTACGGTATCATTTAAGTACGCTTTATGCTTTCATAAAATCCAGGAAAGAATACACCTAATCTAGGTATACAAAGCACACAACAAAATCAGAAATGTTGTGAAGCGATGTATTGAACCTATAGATCAACATTTCGGTGCATTCTGAAGCTTTCAATTCTGCATTACAGTCGGACCGTTGCTGGACAAATTGTATACTCATGTGTAGTTCTGCACAATATATGCATATGTGAAATGTTGCAATGGCAGCACAACTAATGGTAATTTTTGATTTATTTTTTCATTTAATGGAAAACTGAAGACTTTCTATATAATGTTACAATATTTTAATTATTTTGATTTCAGGTGATGTTGCAGTTTTCAGTTTTAGTAAAAAATCTTCCGTTTAATGCACATATAAAAAGCTTACCAAGATGGGTCGACAAGTCTGGAATAATGTTGTACAGTGATAATAAAAAAAAAATGCTTTGTTTACCATTTTAATATTTATAAATTTTGCTTGTTTATTGTTGTTTATTATATATTATTTTGACTTTGTACATTTAATAACTCCGCCTTGTTTAAGAATAATTATTCTAAATATATGTTAATACATTCAGCATTTTTGTCAGTTTTCTTGAAAAATTTATTTATTTCATACATTAAATTATTAATACCTATATACATAGGTATTAATAATTTATGTATATTCATTAGAGATTGTTGATATTTTAGTTTTGTTTAACTTATTCTTAATTTTAACTTATTATGATCCTAAGAACAATTAAACTGCAAAAGCAGAGATTCTTACCTTATTTTTTATTTGAGGGTAGTATTTTATGTAATTATGAACAATGATATTAAACATACTTATTGAATGAAATAAATGTCTCCAAAGTTTGTGTTTATTTTTCAATATTTATGAATTGTGTGAAAAAAATAAAATGAAATTATATTGAATATTAAAATCATAATCGTTAATATAATTCAAATAAAATGATAAAATCCTTGCAAAAAAGTATTTTTCAAATTTGTGCAGGGTTTTAAACATTTTATTTGACTTGTATTAAAGCGAATAAATTTTTGATATTTTTCACACTACCTATACTGTCTAATGATAGTCCTACGTTTAACAGAAGATAAGTCATAGATATTGAAAAAAATGCAATTTTCATCATCGTTTTGAAAGTCATTGTTCTCTAACTATTGATATTAGAGCACTATTTATTGTTCATAATTTGAACATTTTCGACTCATAATTTATTCAGGAATCTGCCTGTAAAGTGGTGGACCAGCTCTCTGTTAACAGACATATAACACTGATGACACATGACGTGGTTGGAAATCCTTTTCGCTGTCTTACTTGCCGGCTAAGCATAAAATAAAATTTAACGAGCTTAGAAGTGCGTCATTTAAACAAAACTGTCCTAATATTGAACTAAAACTAAAAAATATGGCTGTTTTGATAGATAGATATTATTGACACAGAAAATATTATTAGATCCCACCAAAGTTCTTCAGTAATCAATTCTTTACTGGTTCAACTGTACAAAGAAAGATTTAAAATATCAAAAGCAAAATATAATGACCTGCGTAAACTATGTGAAAATGGCATAATTCCCAGAAGATTTCTTCATGAATACTTGACGCTGTCCCATGATCCTAAAGCAGCTGATGTTTTAGCAAATCAAATGAGGATGATGCACAAGTATAGCACTGTGCATTTGGTGTATGTTACCAAAAACTTTAAAATACGTTTGTGCGTAGATCAAATAAAGTATACCTGTGTATTTATTTATCTTAGAGCGTTTTATTGTAAAGAGAACATACTTGACAATAGATAATTTATTGAATATTATTATGTCAAATATTCTTATCATTATAATTAATTTTTTTATTTATTCTTTGGGGAGGGGGGGGATTGTAATGTGGAAATTCCCGCATTTTTAGAATATCATTAGTGTGGAACTTAATTGTTTCCAAGAATTAATATTAATAATTTTGTCTCAATTTCATTTGCAACAAATTGTATAGCTATTCTCTTCATTGCATGTATTACCTTTCCTTAGTGTTTGAACAAAATTGTTTCTTAGAATCGTGCAGAAATACAAAATTATGTAGCATTTATTTTCAATAGTTTTCTTACAAAAACTTAATTGTTGCCATGAATTAATATCAATAATGTGCTCTATCTCATTTACATCTAACTGCATAGCTATCCTCTTCATTGTAGGTATTACCTTTCATTAGTTTTTGTAAATTGCTTCTTAGAATCGTTCAGAAATACAAAAAACTACAGCAAAGCAGTAATAATTAATCGATTTTTATAATGATAAGCGAAAGACATTAATAAAATAAATACTCTATATAAAATTTTGTTCGTAAAGTATATTCCTTAAAAAATGAGAAGAAAAAATCTTCTGTAAAATTTTGTTTTTGTCAGTCATGTTTTGGCTATCATGGGATGATATAGAAAGAAAAACACTTGTTCTTTTAGTTCTACATTTTTAATTTTTGAGACGCATTTCGCCTTATGAGGGCATTGTCAATCTCATAAGATATTGATTGATTGGTAATGCCCTTAAAAGACGAAACGCGTCAAAAAAAATTAAAAATGTAAAACAAAAAACGAGGGATTTTCTTTTCATACGTGTGATCGCACAATCTATTAAGGTGAAGACCTGATTTGTCCATTTCGACGAATCTAATCTTGCTTCATCAAAAGAGAAGGTGAAACAAAACTGATCACGCTCCTTGAAAGTAGCAGAATTATAAATATTGAGACTTAAAATTCCTGAAATTGATATCATTAGGTCAAAATATTGTAATAACGCTTCCGTCAATATGAAGAAAACGCGTGTAAGTTTTTACCTACTAACAATTTCAATTACAAACCTTTGTCGTAATTTTAAATATCATTTGCGCCTATCTTTGACATTTGACGTATATATATGTACCTACCTATGGGTACAGAGTTAAGGGATGTCACCGATAAATCGGTTTTGCTAATTTCGCGTTCCGTCATTTTTGCGGTAGGAACTTTTCTGCATTTGGAACATAAAGAAGATTTTAGATTATAATAATAAGTTAAAATTGGACTCGTGTCCCAATATACCGCTTTGTATATTTATACTTGAAATACGAAGTTTTATGCTACATAATACGTACTATAGATAGCATAAAATCACAGTATACTAAGAACAGTAATTAATAAAATATAAAGAAATCACTTAAATTAAAAGAGATGTTAGAAAAATCAAGAAATATATATATTTAAGTGACATATAACTATATTTAAACTCAACACACTGACGAAAATTCATAATTTTAAGGAATTAACTTGTATTTTGAGCACGCGACGCATGAAAATTTTTTTTTTATAAACCTAATCCCTAAATACACAACGTTAAAATTAAATTTAGATGTAATTTTGGAATTATTATAATTTTGGAACACATTTGTGTTGACTAGACCTCTTTCCATTTAAGAAAGAAAATCGAATGTGTAAGTCATGCGTACGACGCACGTTGTTTCATTGCGTTGGCGTTTACGGGTATAAACACCAACACAATGAAACAATTTGCATCATACGCACGGCTTACACATACTAATTCGATTGTCTTTCTTAGGCCCGGTTGTTTCAAGTTCGATCAAAGTAAGCGGTCGATTAAAGCATAGATTTTTACGAAAACGGATCGTCTGATTGGTGGCGAACGTAAAAATCTATGCTTTAAAAGAACGCTTACTTTAATCCAACTTGAGACAACCGGCCCTTAAATGGAAAGAGGTCTACCCGTCCGACCGATTAAAGTAGGTACTATAAGTTTTAAGAGAACTCAATAAATAAAAAATAAAAAAATGTCGATTCATAGGAATGTGCACATCCCTTTCATCTGTTGCGAATAACTTAACGTTTGTTTACGTTTTAGAGCATTCTCATTGGTTGAATTCATTAATTCCAAATCTGTCAAACTTAAAACGTCCCATTTGACGGCGTCACAATGTTATATAAATAGCTGTCAAGATCCAGATATAGCATAAAGATCCAGACATTGCTATCTTCAGAATCGGGCCTAATATCGGTCCACTATTTGCTTTTTCAGCTTCGCAAAACTTTAATACTTCATTGGCAATTGTTCTTGCACCACCCCGGACTGTTTTGGTTGTTTTGGACATAATAATTCAGTGTATATTGGTAATCAAGATGTCACAGCTCCCGGCAAATAAAAAATTGTACTGAATTACAGGGCGAGGGGTTGCCGCCGGGTTCGGGCGGGGCGGGTTTTAGTTCCAATCCTGCCGCACGCCAAGTTATGTTGGGCAGTCAATAGGTTGGTACTTAAGTAATAGAAAGTTGGTACTTAAGTAATAGAAATGTCACGATCTTTGTATTAACATAATAAATATTGCGTTTTCAAAATTCCGATGCTTGAAAAAGCCACGTAGATGTATTGTGACATCACTCGAATTGGTCGCAAAACGCTACCATAACTGCACGCAGGGCCTAGCAGTAGGCAATGGACGATACCCAATTATAAATACCAATGGCGGCGTAGCGGCCACTACAGGCCGCGCACGTCCACCGCGCGGCGGCCCATACAGCCGCCTGCAGCGCCTAGCAGCAAGCAATCGGCGATAGCAAATCTCAAATTTACGTACTTTAAAAAAGTTAATTACTCTTTGTTTCTCGGACCCACTTAATACAAAATAAGTTATTTTACTAGAAAAGTCAAGTAACTTTATGAATATATCACCATGCTTGATATTTTTGTTAATTATTTAATAATAAATAAAAAAATCACTCAATACGACATAACAAACATGACAAAAAAAATCACTCAACACTCTCTGAAGCCATACAGAAAGAGCACGTTCGGAAAGTGATGTCATAAATCAATGTATTTCAGGTTTTGGCATCAAGACATGTCATAAACAAGTTGCACGGAAAAATGAATTGTAATAAATAAAAATAAAAATGAATTCAGCAGCACTCATTTTATTTTTTCGCTGTTGGGAATACTTTTAGCTATTTATATTTTCTAAGTAAGTGGGATAGTGAGTCTATTATGCAAAACGGGACGAATGATGTATTAACAAAATCTGCCTTGCGCGGTTTTCAAAAATTAAAAATCTAAGTTTTTACAATACTACCTTTCTCATTTTCGGGTTTTGTGTCTACCATATGCGTCGGAATCTCCATACAACTTACTGAATTGTATGAAAAAACAATTAAAAATTTGAAAAATCCAAAATTATACTGTAATTATTATTATTTTTTAAATTTGAAAGATCTTGTGGAAACTGGTTTGGCGCTTAACCTACGCGTTGGGCTTCAGTCGAGCGACGCTACGAAAGGGAGTAATAAAAAATTTCCAAAAATCCAAAATTATACTATAATCAGGTTCCGTGTCTACAAGACGCGTTGAAATATTTTCATACAACTTAGTAAGTGGTATGAAAAAACCATTAAAAATTTGAAAACTCCAATTATTTAATAATTTTTTTAACGAAAATTTGATAGATCTTCTTGATCGTCGCCACGAGTCTACTTGCAAAGTTTCAGCTCGATTGGATCACGGGAAAAGGGTTAAAAATCGATCCAAAATTTTTTCGTCAAGCAAACAGACGCTACGAGTTAAAAGAAAGGAAGTAAAAAAGTAACCCATAAAAACCAAGTTTTTACTATAGTCCCTTTCTTTGTAAAATATAACAATAATTAAAGACGAATTAAAACATATAACATAACACTAAACTTACAGAAATTTAATATATTTCTAAAATGTCAGATGTTTTGAGATGTCAAGATTTTGATAGATTCAATTATCATCAATATCGTACCTTATGAATTTCCAGCGTCAAATGATTTAGTCAGAATCAGATTTGAGTAATGTAGAATTCTTCAAAACTAAGCAGAAATTTAAAAGAAATAAATTATTATTTGATTTTTCCCAAAAAACCCAAAAAACCAAAAAAAAAAAATTTGCTGTCATCTGTGAACCAATTGTTTTGTAAATTTTCGAAATTCGTAGTGATGTACCTATTATACCGACGGAGTATTTCAAATTTAGAAAATATTCCGCGACGTTATCGGGCCGAAGCGCCGTTGCTAATCAAACTTTTCTAATGATTCCAATTTGAAAAAAACTAATAAAATTTCTAAAAATTCTAAATTATACTATAATTATTAACTTTTTAAACGAAAATTTGATAGATCTTCTTGATCGTTGCCACGAGTCGCTTGCCAAGTTTCAGCTCGATTGGATCGCGGGAAAAGGGTCAAAAATCGATCCAAAGTTTTTGTTGACGGCAAGCAAGCAGACGCCACGAGTTAATATAAAGGGAGTAAAAATACAAATGGTCACAACTAGATAGGGAAATGAACATTTCTAGATCATTCTCGACTTGTAATGAAGTCAGGAATCTACCTGTGAAGCATTGTGGACAAGCTCTGTTACATCCTGTCTATATGCTCTTCACTTCTTCGCAAATGACTTGAGAGCACATTTGCACAAACGCTTACCTGCCTCCTGTATCGTTTGATGTCATCTTCGTTCTGTCCAGTATCATTGCAGTTATCGTCCATATATACAGGGTTATTTGTAGAACATTAATTACCTTGCAGGACTATATTCCTGCCTTGATTATGAGTCGAAAATGTTCAAGCTATTATGACCTAACATCAATAGTTAAGGAGATATGCGACATCAAAGTTTGCATTTTTTTTTTCAATATTTCTGACTTATTTTTTGTAAAACGTTGGACTATCATTACAGTAACGTATATCAAAAATGAAAAATTCATTCCCTTTAATACAAGTCAAATAAAAAAAAATAAAAACCTTCGAATTCCAATTGGAAAACATTCCAATTGGAATTTTTTCAGGGTTTTTATCATTTTATTTAAGTTGTATTGAAACAAATGAATTTTTCGTAATCGATGTGAGTTACTGTAATGATAGTCAAACGTTTTACAAAAAATAAGTCAGAAATATTGAAAAAAAAATGCTAACTTTGATGTCGCATATCTTCATAAATATTGATATTAGGTCATAATAGCTTGAAAATTTTCAACTCATAATCAAGGCAGGAATATAGTCCTGCGAGGTTATTAATGTTTTACAAATAACCCTGTATATTTTTTGAACATCCAATCTCGTTCCGTTCAGCAAACACAAGGGGATATAATCTGGCTCTTTTCCCTATTAGAACGCAATTTTTTGGCATTATATATAATTTGGTATTATGTTCACTGACTTGAGTCTTGCTAAACTGTAGAAGCTGTAATATCTTTTTATACATACTTTTTATATTTTATACATTTTTCTGTAATAGGCGTTTATACGCCATTATAGACATGTCATTGGCACAGCTATTATAGTTTACATTCATTCAGCCAATGTGGCAGAATTTTTTTTAATTAGTCATCACCCAATTCTTCCAGTAGATATTGAAGAGAATCGAATCGAATCGGCATACACCCGCCCTGTCTCACTCCAGTACCAGTTTCGGAGGCATTGCTTTTCTAACATACTGAGTTATCTTGTTGCTTATGTCAATTGTCAAGTATTTGTCAAGTATATCTACCATTGGTTAGTTTCGTTTGTTCAGTTCCATCCATAGTTTGCCGTTATGTCGTAGTTTGGTCAAAGTTTTGCTCAAATCAGGAAAGCATGCATATATAGTGGTTCTTCTTCTTTTGTGATACTCCACAATTGGCTTAGTAATAAAAATAGAATTCTCAGTTGAAAAATTATTTTTAAACCCCAATTGTCTACGCTAAATATGATTGCTTTATTCTTGTTTACCGAACTTTTTTCGAGTACTTAACATATCATTATTATCCCTGTTTGATTTATTTTGTGTCGGCCATAAGTCTAGGAGAACGGAGTCTTAAAGATTCTCAAAAAAAGACATTAATATTTGATAAATGTACTTAATATGCATAAATATTGTAGTATTATATTCTACTAAATATACATTTGATAAAAGTACTAAATATACGACAGCGTATTTGCGATGAGCGGTGATCGGCTTAGTATGTGAATAAATTATGTTAACAGGAAAATTTTACACAAATATTATATTTGAGAAATTGGCTGTGTAGTGAAATCAACAATTAGGTAATATGCCCCAATAAAATTTATTATTCAATTAGAATAAAATAATCTGGGATGGCAAAATTATTGAAAAACAATTTTTTTCCTTTCTATATATAATTTGGCATCGTACCGTTTTTGTGAAATCTAATCACATACTTATTATTAAAGCAGTCATGTTATTCAGTATCTGCTTATACACACGTCTCATTTGTCATTATTCTGAGGCCGTAATTTAAGAATAATAATTTAATATGAAATCATCAAAAAATCATTAGTGTTAAAGATATTGGCACTTCAATGAATTTCATAAAAATCGACAACTTCGATCAGCTTTTCGAGAGTTATAGGTATTTCCAATATATATAAGAAATTCCATATTATAAGATTAAAATTTTTGTTAAACAACTCTGAACAGCTCTAATATTTATTTGAGTCCAAAGTAAATCTAGAAGGGCCATAAAATATTTTTTTATTAGCTAACTTCCATTCTTCATTATTTAGACAACGCAGTGTATTTGTGCTACGCAAAGGATGATAATCTTGAAAGTCCCCGTATTATAAAGTCTTTTCGTATTTTAAGAATTTACTAAATCTTCTGTCACCCAACAAAAATGATTATGATGAAACATTTCTCCGCGAAGTATATATACCAAGAACACATACAAATATATATACGTGTCACATCAATATTCTTAATGTTTTCAAACTAAGATTAACGCTTGTGCTATGAAAAAAGGACTAAATTGCTGGTCTGGAGTGAGATTCGAACCCGCTAATTCGGATCACGAGGCGAGAGTCCTAACCACAAGACCAACAAGCTACTCAGTTCCATTCAAATTGCAAATCCAGGTTCAGGCAAATATTTTTTTCAGTTTATTATTTGGTATTTATATGAAACATTAGTTTTATAAAGTTTTATGTATTAAAATCGAATTTATCTGTACAAATAACTTGCAACATCTTCATATACTTATAATTGATATACATATAAAATGAATTCCAAATTAATAAATGAGGAACGTTTTATGATATTCTAAATGCTCGATTAACAGATAAATTCTTAATGCCCTCCTTTAATCATGACTTGATAAGCCAACTATGGTAGTAGGGTGCATTGCACGATGGGTGCAATAACGGGCGCCGCAGATGTTGCGATTTGTGCCATTTGGCCCGTCACACAGGCTTGCGCGGCATTTAGCGTTGTTTTTATACTGGAGGCGAGGGCAGTTGCTTCAGCCAACTGAAAACATGCAAGAATGAGTTAAATATAATATTTCATTTATAGCGTCTATCAATGCAGGTCTTCAATAAGTTCATAATACAATGCCCCACTCTTCTATTCCGCCACACCACTCTAGTTTATTTGTTTATTTGGATTTTATTAACAGATATAAGAAATGTATTATTAACAGATATAAGAAAATGATATATATGTAAATATATGAGAGTGTAAATAGTTAGTAATTAACATATTAATTTATATCCTAACATATCTCACATAGAAATAATTTTGAAGTAGTACATAATAATAATATAAGCGTGTTAAAATAAAAGACATCAATTGAAACACTAGTGAATAGGACATAATAAAGTGAATAACAATAATAAATTATACGTATAACCTAACTTTATTTATACTCTCGCCTCAATTACATTCATATTCATACATGTACATCATACATATTCACATTCATACCTGTACCGACCGTGTACCATGCGCTTTTCGGAAAGGCAACTCATCGACAAGGCGCCCCGAAGATGAACAGTGCGATCTGTTCTGAATGTTGGCAGACGACTTATCCCATGGAACAGAATTTGACGCGGGTTACATACCCTCAAAAAAGTTAATGCTAACTTATTTTGTATCAGAAAAAGCCATCGATTAAACATACTTATTCTTTTGGACCCTGCGGAAACGAAAGTGCATTTTCCCCCTTCATTTCTTTACCCTCTTCATGATATTTTCTCTATAAAAATGTACAGTTTCAGGTGTTGATACATCGTTTGACCTCAGGACCGGCCGTCTGCCGATATTTTGAACAGATCAAACTGTTAATCTTCGAGCGCTTTGTCGATGAGCCCTTCCGAAAAGTGCGAGATAGAATGCCAATTGCATTAGTGTGAGTTCCGTTTACAAAACCTTGAAAAATTATTTTTTTGAGTGAATAGCACGCGCGTATTTTATTGTCAAAACCTAGAATAGGTAGGTACAAGTACTATTAAAAAAAAACTCATTCCAAAATTAGTATGATTTTAAAATTGTTATTAAATAAAATGAAAGCATGACTTGATGCTTTTTCAATAAAATACTCAAAATTGTATTTTTTACAATATTGAGATTTTTTTAGTTTATCAGTTTATTGGAAATTAAAACTATTAAGTGAATACATTATTATATTAGCGTCAAACTGAAGTGGCCAATGGATGATGGCGAATTTTAAAAAAACTAACCCATAAAAACCAAGTTTTTACTATACTCCCTTTCTTTGTAAAATATAACAACAATTAAAGACGTATTAAAACATATAACATAACACTAAACTTACAGTAATTTAATATATTTCTAAAATGTCAGATGTTTTGAGCTTTGATAAGACACTTCATGCTTTGACGATTTAATTCTAAAAACATTTGTTAGTCAATTTAGATTTTCGAAATTTGTAGTGAAGTACCTATTATGTATACCGAAGGGCCGCCGTTGCTAGTAATCAAACTTTTGTAATGATTCCAATTTAAAAAACTATTGAAAATTTGAAAAATCCAAAATTATACTATAATTATTATTATTTTTAACGAAAATTTAATAGATCTTCTTGATCGTCGCCACGAGTCTGCTTGCAAAGATGTAGCTCGATTGGATCACGGGAAAAGGGTCAAAAATCGATCCAAAGTTTTTTCGACGGCAAGCCGGCTAGCAAGCAAGCAGACGCCACGAGTTAATATAAAGGGAGTAAAAAGAATTGCGCTACATAATAAACGTGTTACAGAGGGTTATTACTCACAATAATCCAAGTGGCTTTCACAAAATGAATGCAACCTACAAGACCGTATGAAATCGCTACTCACCGCTAAAAAAAAGTTTGAAAAATTAATTGCTGCAAGTAGAGACTATTGTATGGGTTGTAGCTTGCATTTCAGTTTCATAATGAAGAAATTTAGATTTTATATTGAGATGTGATCAAATACGATCGCACTTATCCACCTTGAATACGGCGATTTAAAAAGGCCTGTTTCCGAGCGTGCAATTGGTACCGGCAGGCCTGCCAATGTCACTTTTATTTTGTCGGCGTCATTTTTCCTGCTAGCTTGACTGACAGCTGCAAATTCATGCTTTAGACGGGTCCATCGAATGCATTATTGGCAATCGATGGTAAGTAAATCTGCGACACAGCAATATTCGCCATTGTTTATTCCATGTTTCGATTATATTGTAATATGGTACCTTTCTAGGACCCGTCTGTATGATGTGGACAATGCCGTAACGCTCGCCCGTTGAGGCGATGGTTTTAATTGTCGTCGGAGATTGTCGGGATTCTCCTGGAGTCACGATTCGACGATGTTGGACCCCAAATCAGCCGTGCGCCGGCGGGACCGTAAACAGCAAGAAAGCCACAAGAAAGTACGATCTCGATCCGTCGGAAGCACCAAGTGGGTATCCGTTAATTATCATTCTTGCGACATCACGTCGGGTGCTCGCCGACAAAGGCGCGATGGAATATTTGCAGTCGGGGTCATCACGCTGCGTCGGAGTTCTCGTCCTCTCCGAATCAATGTTCATCGACCCAAGAACTTTTGTTTTATTCTACTAATTTGAATTCTGTGATCACTGACTTATCGTGTTCGTTTGCCCGCCTTCGGCAGTTTCTATCAGGCCTTTTGCCTTAATTTGTTTACCCCACTTTAGTTTATAAGATTTAAGGAGAGTCAGCGTTCGCTGCCAATATTGTTTTATACCGATTTGATTAAATGTAAGCCTTTCTGTAATGCACCGTCATTGTTTTGAAGATTCCTCTCCACGTGGTCAGGTATTCACACACACTCGTGCCATACGCACATTCATTCATATATTCACGCACACACACACACACCGACACACCCTCCAGCAACGACCTGCGCCTGGAACTCCATGAGAAGCACACACCGTGCCTGAGAAGTCTCGTGACCGTCCGAGTTAGCTGGTGGATGCACGGCAAGTATGGGTGGCCTGGCGCTCTATCCGCCAGTGCCGTAGCAATATATAGCTGCTTTATCTTTCGCTTGCGGAAAATACATAAAGCTTTTACTGCATTTATTTCGTAACAGCTTGTGAAATAGTATTTTTATATTTACAACCAAATCAGTGTATATAGGTACTAGACTTATTTATCGCCGAACTTTAGATGCTTTAGAAAAAAATAATTTTGCAGTGTACATTGGTAACAGTGCGTCAGTCGATAATTTTTAACTCACCGATCCTGAAACACCGGCAGACTGCAACGCCAAATCCCCGGCGACCACTCCGAATACGGTCACCGTGCATACAGCGTTAGCCACGCCTCCCAGCAAGTCTCCGGAGGCCGGGGGTGGGCAGAGATCCGCCACCGTGTTGTTCAGATTCACCACTGCGTTGGTGAGATTATTAGCTAGCGAGGAGGCGGTACCAATGAGCGTTATGGCCTGGGTGACATCAACATTCAAACATGTGCTAATGATGGTTTGCAAGGTGCTTATTCCGAAAGCCGTGATCTGGGTTTGGTATTGCTGAAATAATATTTGGAATAAATTAAATGACCTCGGGGATTATTATAAACTTTTGGCGAATAACAAACCGAATGAAAATATAACCGTTCTTCTTACATGCCGCAATGCCTTGATTTGTAACATTATTTTCTGAATGGAATATGTATTCAAAGAAATAGTAATTTAGTGCTGTGAGAATTTTTAAATAATAACATTTTACTTTAGAATACATTTATTGCTTCGTATTGCTAAAATATTAAAAAAAATAGTATTCTTTAATAGCAATTTGTATCGACCTCCAAAGATAAACACACCTAAAAATAACTATTTTTGCGGTGAAAAAAGGTGAAAAGCGCAAATGTTTGTTTATTGCGTAGAAATAGTCTGGTATATAAAATTAATTATTTTTAAGCGATAAAATGTATGTATATACGGAATTATTATTTTCGCCGCGTTAAGAGTTACATTGGGTAAAACCCTCTCAAATGTGGACTACAAGCTATGTCTGATGATGTATAAAGTTCTCAATAACTTGGCACCGTACTAAATACAATAGCGACGACAGAAGAATTTACTAACGCGGAGAAACATCACACTGAGGTGTGCAGGACCACAAGGCTCCAGCACTTTACTAGAAAGGAGCCAAGTGCGCCTTTGATACGAAAGGTCCAAACACATGGAAATCGAATCCGCAGTTATCGATATCACAGGATTATTTTTGAAAAATTTGATTGCGCAACTTACTTGTACGCAGGCATCCGTTTTGGTCGCGTCTCCTGAAGCCGCAGTTATCGCCTGGGCAATGGCTGCGTTAAGAGCTGTTGTTATCTGAGGGCTCAGGGCCGTCACCGTGCTGCTCAGAGTGCCCTGCAGGGCCGTGAGCGCTGTGATGGCCTGGGAGGCTGCCGCCTGCGCCTCGGTGTTGGCGCTAGTGGCCGCGCTCGCAGCGGCACTCTCGATAATGGCGTCGAGTCCAAAGATTGCTTCATTTGGCTGAAATTATAAACGTCACATGTCAATGCAATAAAATAAAAATTGCCACCAAATCTTTGACGATAGATAGGCTAATTTTTGATTTATTTTTTATCAATACGCTTTATATCACCACCATATATATTCATGAAATATTTTTTGTTTTACTCACCTGAACCAAATAAAAAGCTAGGAAACAGACGAAGACAGACTTGGAGAACATCTTGAGACCTTGTTGAGCTTGGATCGTATTATAATTTCCATGAAATGAACCCATATTTATATGAAAATTTTGAATGAACGAATATTCTAAAAGTATCTATTAAGATGTTAATGCGCTTTTTATATAAATTTATGTAAAATAGACTAGTAGATGTGCGTAATAAATTATATTATTATTTTTATTATTGAAATGCATTATATTTAATGTAGCGTGTTACTAACATCAACTAACCAGTTCAATAACTTAGCAAATAACTTATTGAATACTTAATAGAAAGTATACCCATGTTTTTTCTTCCTTAAAGTATGAAGTAATTAATTATCCGGTAGTTTATTAAAATTAAATAGATAAAATAAGAAACTTTGTCCAGTTAAATATGTTTAAAATCATTTTTATTTTATACTAGCCCTTAAACCCGTGAAAATTCATGGGACGTTATCGTAATTAGTAACGACCCTTGCGTGTAACCCAAGCCGCGCGCTGATTGGCCCGGGCCTCATTAGCAGCTAGTCATCATCAGTGTTATTATTGTAATTCCAGCCTAATTTTAGCCCGTTAAGGACATACAGATATTCGTATTTAGGATAGTTGATTGTTTTAGTACACAATTTTCCACAATGAAAATTGATGATGTGCTAAGAAATTGTATTATGGATTTGCTATGGAAAGTAGGGGAGAACCACCATGAAGAGAACGTTTTTTTCTCATTGCTGTAAATACAAAATTAATGCACTTTTTCGAAAACTGAGTATGGAGTTATATAGTGTATTCATTCCTTTCTTAATTCCTAAAGTGAATTTTAAATACTCCCATCTGATTTAAAATTATAATTGATTTTCTAAAAAATGGGAAATGTTCTTTTCAGAACAGGCATAGACATTAATTTAGTCAAGAAATATTAAATATTTTAGATTGGTAAATAAGAATACAAAAATGTACATTTGGTTTTAAAAAAAATTAGGCACGACTAAAAAGTTGAATATGCACATTTGTTCACAAGATTTGTGACACTATTGACTGCAAATTTTACACTGGAGCCATTATTCACTGCAAATATGACATACAGTACTGCCAGTGTTATCAGGGACACAATCTATTATGGTTTGTAGGGTAAGGGAAGGCTCACCGGCTTCTTGTGCCTGCTTTACTCTTTGATAACTTTCCATAATAACGTTTTAGCCATACCTCTATCCTTAGCTACACTGTGAATGCTTTTTCTTTCTACGATGATAGGGTCTATTGCTATATGAACTCGTCCATCTTACGATTTATTTACGGCATAGCTTATGATCTAAAAAAAAATTGTATGATTAGTTACATTCTGTGCAATAAATTATTTAAAAAAAACATTATTTAATAAACATAACACACAAAAAATATATAATACATAGATAAATACACTTATATCGTACATAGTTAAAAAAATAACCATGGAAAGGACACTAAGCACATGCAGAGAATGTTCTCTGGACTGTGGCGTGTTTCCTTCATGGAAATACGACTTTTTTTATAAAAACCTTGAAATTATCAGGGGAAATTTAATGTTATTCAAAATTTCACTTACCACATAGAAACTACATAATAGCGTTACAGTATTGCTAAACTTTCTTCATCCCACGTCCACTATTAAAAGTCAGCAGATGATAGAAAAGCTGAGTTTATTTTTTTTTACGACGCATGTAAACAACCCTCGCCGATTGTCACGAGCACAATGAATGTACCTGCAGCTAACTTAACGCTTAATGTCAGTACCACACTAGGTACGATCACCTGATGAGCCATTGGATGTTGCTAGGTTTGTTAGTATTGGTGCAAATAAGACCGTTCTCTTCATGGTGGTTCTCCCCTATACATCACATGGATGTATTATTTAAAAGAAACCAGAACTTGCTTACTTACCATACTTACGTCGTTTCCCCGTGGGGGTAGGCAGAGAGGATAGAGCGCCACACTCTTCTGTCCTGACATACATACATACAAATTTATGCTAAGATTACGAGTATGCGTGAATGTATTAATTTACAAAAAAGACTTAGATGCGTTAGTGGACTAGACTGAGGAGAACAATCTGCACTTTAATATAAAAAAGTGTGCATGTCTTACTTATAGCCGTTCAGTAACACCAATAAAGTTTGATTACACGATCAATAAAGAAAAAATTTCACGTGTTGCTGAGATCAAGGATCTCGGTATTGTCTTTGATGCCAGACTGACTTTCTCAAGTCACATAAACCAACTAGTTACAATGTGTTACAAGCTTTATGGTTTCGTAACACATGTGTCAAAAGGATTTTCGAATGAAAAGCGCATCGAGCAAATGTACAATTTCATCATTCGTTCAAAATTGGAATATGGAATGGTAGTGTGGAGCCCACACCAAAGGAAATACATCGACATGATTGAGCAGAGTCAAAATAAATTCTTGCGCTATTTATACACGCGCAGAACAGGAAAATATCCTACATTCATGAACCATGAAGTACTGCTGAGGGAATGCAACTACCGCAGCCTCGAGTCGCGCAGGCAGGAGGGCCTAGTCGTGTTGGGGGTTAAAATTTTAAGAAATAAAATTGATGCCCCGAACCTGCTAGAGATTTATGCCCTGTTTGTACCAAACAATTTTTACTCTATCATAAATGGCACATACGTCTAAGGGATCTCATCTCTACTCCATTCAACCTAAGTGACAGAATAGACGTCTAAAATAGGTGAACAGTTTCAAATAACACGGTGTAATAACGTTTCAGGACGGAAAGCAAGAAAGTGAATTGGATAGGAGAAGCGAGCCAAGTAGCTCGATCCCTGTAATATCCCATACTTAGAAAAGCCGAGCTCAGCTAGCGAGCAAAGTTGGCAGTATTATAATGCGTTTTCAGGCTAACCCCAGTGTACGGCCACGAACACTGAATCTTGAACGAAAAAACCCGCTCAAGGCTACAGGCCGCCGAGATGGGTTTTCTATGAGGAATAGTAGAATTCATCAGAAGGCACAGAATAAGAAATACTCAAAACATGAGAATGTCCCAAAGTAAAACCCTTATTTACGTTTATTGAGAAATCACAATTACGGTGACTGGGACACATCTTGCGGATGCTGGCAGAGAGATTGCCAAAGCGGATATAAAAGGCAAGATCAGAAGACTGAATACCAAGGAGCCGTCCCAGGAGGAGCTGGCGAAAATAGACAGAGTACAACTGCGAAGCGACGTTGCAACTAAATTGGGCTGACGTGAGAGCGAAGCCCAAGATAGGAAACGTTGGAACCTTCTATGCGGTGCAAGGACCCGTAGACCCATAGGAAGGTGTAGATTTGTACAGAAAATATAACAGGGGAGGGGGAAAAATCGCTTTCATTACTTGTCAGGTCCTAAAGAATAAGTTTTCAAATTTTGATTCCGATCGGTCGAACGGTATAAATTTGCATTGGAAATACATCAGGAGGAGGGGAAGGGGTAAAAGAGGAGCAGGAAATGTGTCTATGTTACCCGCCGGGTCTAATAAGAATAAGTATCCAAATTTTGAGTCCGATCACTCTAAGGTACAGATTTGCATTGTAAATATATCAGGGGGAGGAGAAGGGGTAAAATTTGAGGGGGGAAATGTCACCTATGTTACCCGCCGGGTGTTTTTTTTAATATTTTTTTTTATTTATTTAACATAACATTACATTAAATTACATTACAAATATAATTATACAATAATAATTTATCATACAATCATATAATAAAATATGTAACTACCCAACTAGGCTGGCCTGTTTTAGGGCAAGTTATAAATATAAAAATAAGTTTCCAAATTTTGAGTCCGATTGGTCGAACGTTACAGATTTGCATTGAAAATATATCATGGGGAGGGTAACGGATAGAATGGGAGGGAGGAAATGTTCTAAAGCATAAGTATGCAAAATTAGAGTCGAATTGGACAAACGGTGTAGATTTGTATGGTGAACAGACAGACAGACAGAAAAACACAGAGAGACATTGAGTTTTATAGGTATAGATATCGCAATACGATTGGTTGCACTTTCTCATCGGTTCAAAGGTTTTATTTAAGCAAAGAAGACAACCGAATATTGTCAAACAATTTGAAATTGAAAAATGTTATATCTAAATATTTATTGTAGGTATTGAAAGGGTAGGTATCTGCGCCTCTTTACTCTCTTTATATTAACTCGTGGCGTCTGCTTGCTTGACGAAAAAATTTTGGATCGATTTTTAACAATTTTCCCGTGATCCAATCGAGCTGAAACTTTGCAAGCAGACTCGTAGCTATGATCAAGAAGATCTATCAAATTTTAGTTAAAAAAATTATTAAATAATTGCAGATTTCAAATTTTTAATGGTTTTTTTCATACCAATTACTAAATTGTATGAAAATATTTCAACGCGTCTGGTAGACACGGAACTTGATTATAGTATAATTTTGGATTTTTGGAAATTTTTTATTACTCCCTTTCGTAGCGTCGCTCGACTGAAGCCCAACGTGTAGGTTAAGCGCCAAAGGGAGTATAATAAAAACTTGATTTTTATGAGTTACTTTTTTTTCAAATAATTTGTGCGAATCCGAATGCAACGTTGTGTCAAAAAGAACTTTAGGAGATTTATGATTTTGGACAATCGAAAATTTATATTTTTATTTATACAAATTAATAGTAGGTATATGAAAACAAATAAGTATACAAAAACATCCTCGTAATCGAATGCAATGTTGTGCCAAAATTTCAAAGCAATCGGTGAAGAAATTTCAGAGATTATCGATTTTCTACAAACGAACATCTACATTTTTATTTATATAGATTGCAGTTTAAAGTGCATTTTTATATATTCAATAAAAAATTAACACATTATGAATAATCTTGTTTTTTGTATGCCCTATCAGGCTCCCCCGACGTTGGCAATCACTCTAGCTAAATTCTCTCTGTCCTGCACCACCCGGAATAGCTCCTACGCCTTCTAATACCGATCCGCTATCCTACGTTTCGCAGCCAAGACATTTGTCTCCTACCTATGGCGAAATGTGAACAAAGTCAAGGTTTTCCGATTTTTTGGCCGTTTCCCGTTTTTCTTTTCCTTATTTTCCATTTATTGTTTTCGCTGTTGACCGTTTCCCTGTTTTCTTGGCTCACGAAGTCATCTAGTTGGTCCTCAGGATATAGAGTCCAAGAATTTGGTGAGGTTGGTATTAGAAAGTCCATAGTGTGGTGCAGCACGGGTCTGGATATTTTACTTAGTTCTTGACTCGATATGCCTGTAGCAGTCTGAAGAATGGTCTTTTGTCTCCCTCCATATTATTGGAACTGCAAAAGGCTTGTGATGAGCCATTGATTCTACTCAGCCAGCCAACGAGCTAGGAAACTCATGATAAACACCAGCACGTTGGGCCCAAACCCTATCCCGATCTTCAACTTTACACCCGAAGTACAATTCACATCTTTTTTTGATGGATAGGAATAAATATCTATTTTTAAGACCTGAAAGTCACTTCACCATATGCGTAATAAAAGTTAAGTCTATTCACACAGTTGGGAGGCATTGTGTCATGTGAGAAGTGTTTCAAAAACCTTTGTACCAAATCGTCTCCTGGATCCACCTCCTCGGCTCGGATAAAGAGCAATGTCCGCCCGTTCAGAGGGAACTTCTCGAGACTCAGCTCGGACCTACTGACACGGACGTACCGCCACGAATATCCCGCCGAGAAGGGAAATTTGGTCAGCGAGGATACAAACCCTTTCTTTATTCTGCCGCGGCTGCTTAGGGGGACAACAGTACCCTCAAAATTCTCAGTTGGTTGCGTGGATTCTATAGACCGTCATTTATAAATCAGCTGTGGTGTTTAATATGTTGAGGAAAGAAAAAACAGATAAATTTATACTGAATAAAGATTATTTATTAAAAAACAAAGGATGTTAAAAAAATACCAATTAAGCACGAAATGTTTCAAAAATTCAAATATTATTTTACAAAATGGGTACCAAATGAAATGATGGTGGTGGAGGTCGTCATGAAATTTAAACATACGATACAAAATATTATATACACCAGAGAAAAATAAGGAAACTCACATAAGCATGATTAAACACAAATATACACTCAGATCGAGTCATATATATCAAATTAACATTGTTGTCTACAAGAATTTAGATTTTCCCTTAGCACAAAACTCAAACTTTTTTGATTGAACAAAGATTACCACAAGAAGGTAAAGGTAAGAGTAATAATTGAACTTTTTAGAGTGAAGTCATTTATCAAAAGGAATCCCCTAGTATTGCTCATATTAAGAACTGATAAAGGGATTACAGTACATGTACCTTATAGGTATTAGAATCCACAGATATACAGGAAAGAAGCCAGGATCTAAGAGGAGAAAGGAAACACAGCCGTAGACTATCACGGAGTACTCGTTCTCTGGGCAGAATCCGAAGTCTTAATAGTATGTTCTAACGCGGCATTGTACGGAACAAGGAATAAAAACAATCTGGTCCACAAGTCTTGTAATGATTCTAGTTCTTCTATTCTAGATTTATCCTTAGTAACACGCTGTTCGGAGCATATCCCTTTTTTTAAATGTCTATTAAAGGCTTATATTTGAATTTTTTATTACGGATTATTTTGGCGGAATGTGGAAAATATCACGAAGTCTGCATATCCACATGAGGATTTGCACAAAGTGTCTAGGTATACAATGATAGCGCGGAACAGATTGTCAAGCGCATAGCCGAGGCCGCCGGGGTCAGCTGCAGCCTGTGGATATAATCAATGTTACGAGAATCCCCGACAGGAATAAAAAATATCACCCAAAAATACATATAAAATTCGCCACAGAATCGAAAAAGAGATCTTTTCTCGAAAATAAAAAAAAACAAACTCTAGCGATTTAAGTAATCTCGGAATAAACAAAATATACATCAGTGAAAAATTATCCCCTTTCTTCAAGAAACTTTTGTGGCACACCAAACAATCCGCAAAAGAAAAGGGGTACCTATATGTTTGGTACAAAGACTTTAAAATTCTAGTAAGAAAAGGTAATGAAAAAATTATAAATATTAAACGTACGGAAGATCTAGAGAAAATTAACTAAAAGTGTTTCAAATCCCTGAAGGAATTTGTTTAAGATATATCGGGGTGCTAACCGCTGTTCGGAGTTCTAATTTAGAACATTTCACCAGGACGGTCACTTATGATCGAGAATATGATTGAAACTTCTAGGAATGACTAGAGATTGTCCGTGATATATTGGCGCACTATCGTTTGTTGGGAGAAAGGAGTCCTTCAGAACATAATAACAATACCACACAAGACGGTTGTATTTTGTTGGACGACACTCACGAGTACTTGTTAAGGATTGTTAAAAAAACATTTTAACAATCCTAAAATATTCTCGCGATAATTACGTGTTCCTTATTTTAATTTATTACCGCCGGCCCCTAAGGGTCGTCGCGAAACAGATTTTTAACAAGCCGTAGTATTGTGATCACGGATATATCGGGACTGCCCGTGCATCGGCCGAGAATATTATTCTGTTATTGTGTAGCTACATATGATTTGAAAAGTAGCAAGTTGAAGCTTAAAGGGCGCAAAAACAACTTTGCTTTTGCAATTTCTTAGAGGCGAAACTTCGGCGGTGTAGGAAGGCGAATGTGGCGAACCGGTGACGACTCGCGTTTCCTGCCGGGCGGGGATTGATTATGATAGATGTTAACTACCATGACTATATTTAGTCAGATTTTTTTAGATGAATGTCAAGGGAATGATAATCCATATTCTTTTACATATTTAAAATGCATACCAAATTATAGTATTCAAATGAATGACTCATTTAAATGTGTACACGGATTACTAGCACTACTGTGGACTGATTATATCTAACTAGTTATATTTGTAATATTTCGTTACTCACCAACAGATATTTTATTTCGGTTGCCTAGTTTAAGTAAACCTATTTTCTTTTGAACCTTTTGTAATCAATAGATGGAATCAAAGTTTTCTCTTCGATAAGATATTTTCATTGCTTAAATTATACTTTCGTCACCTAGTTATTTATGATGCATTTTCATTTAAAACTTGAGGTATTTTGATTACAATGAAATATTTTTCTATCATAGCGCAAACAACATAGCGTTTGTCAAAGAGCTTACATTTAGATATATATTATTTAACAATTATTTTATTACAGTTATATTTGTCTACTTGTTCCGAACAGGAATAATCAAGCAAAGGTGGTTCGCTAGATCTCGCTTGTTCTGGACATCTGCTGGAAGGCGGGCCGTCTGAGCTCCCGTTGAATTCCTCGTTTTTTCTCCAAAAGCAGTTTCCCATAATATAAATATTATGCCGAATTAGTCCAGGGGTTGTAACTCAATTATAGTTATTCTGTTAGCAGTCCAAGAGTCAGGCAGGGTCGAAAAACGGGAGAAGATAATATTTAAATACAGATAAACGTTATAGTATTACATTTTGTATAATAAAATGTCAAATTTACTTTGATTATAGAAAAAACGGAGTTTATTTAAATACATTAAGGGAGTCAATGACTTGAGTATCCTGTTAGACCCCAAATTAAACTATATTACCCATATAAACAAAATAAAGCACTTAAATTAACTCGGTTTTATTATTCGCACTTCACAAAACTTTAATAACATATCCTCATGCACATACCTTTATAAATCTTTGGTGAGCATTCAGTTGGAATACTGTAGTCAATTATGGTCATCACATTATGCGACTCACATACAGATATTAAAAAGTCCAATTAAAATTTATAAGATACGTGAATTACAGGTTAAGAATTCCAAACGAACACATCAATTATAATCAACTTCTTATTCAGACAGGTCTCATTAAACTTAGCGACAGACGCATTATTGCTGATCTCATATATTTATATAAAATAATTCATTCTTATAACTTGGATTCCCCGGAAATCTTATCAACCATATCTTTTCACATGCCGGCCAGAAATACCCGTTCACAAGCATACTTTCACTGCAACACTTCTCACAAAAATACTCCATGATCAACAGACTTTCCACCCTAGGAAACGAGTATGCACAGATTGATATTCTCAGCGTTACCATAAGTCGTTACCGATATCTCCTTAACGAACATTTTACCGTTAATTTATTTGATTAAACTTTGTTATACATATATTATACATATATTAATACATGTCTTTGTTCATTCTGATATACACTTTATAATTGTCTTACTTCATTTGGGATATATGTACTTAGCAAAAATATGTTTTTTTAAACATTCTGTCACAGAGTATTAAATTGTAAAGATATGAACAAAACCCGTTTTTATGAGAGGGGATTGGATCAGAGCAGAAGAATGTCCGCTTTGCGTCTATTTAAGGCACAATTTACATACGCATTATTCTTGCATAAAAAATCCCCTAGCAAACAAAAAAACAACAATATAATAATTATTATAAAAGATACTGTTGTATAAATTTCATATGTGTATGTGTATGTGTGTACGTATGTATGTATATGTATACATTTGTAGATTATCTTCTCTATCTAGATTATTATTCTTATCATGCTAATTTATATTTACATATATAATAAACACAATTATCTAAACATGAATAAGATTTTTATTTTATTGTAATAAGTGTAAACCGTAGAAATAAAAAAAATAATAACCTGTATTAATAAAAATGTAAGTGTTCGTTTGTACAAAATCGCTAATCTCTGAAAGTTTTTCACCGAATGCTTTGAAATTTTGGCAAAACGTTGCATTCAAATACGAAGATGTTTTTGTACTTATTTTGTTTTTATATACCTACTATTTATTTATATAAAAAAAAATGTAAATGTTTGATTGTCCAAAATCTTCAATCTCCTAAAGTTCTTTTTGACACAACTTTGCATTCAAATTCGCACAAATTATTTGAAAAGAATAGCGCAATTACCTACCCTTTCAATTGTTAAATACCCACAAGCATTGTAAAATTAAACATATTAGAAACGTATGCTTTTTCTTTTCTTTCTTTTCCATTTAACAAGACTGAGCCACAACGCGTGGCCGGGTACAGCTGATAATAAATAAAAAGGTAGAGATGTGGTCCGGAGGCGAGCATTGGAAAAGCAATTACCAAGCTCGCCCGCCTCTATTTATCCAACATAATAATTTCATTCTGTCTGTCTGTCTGTCTGTCTGTCTTTCCGCTACTTCGTGTAACGTCTTTAATTTCTTTCGAATTCACAGCTAAAACACAAAGTAAACAACCAGAGATGGGGCTTGAACTCCGGGCCAGCAAAACCGCTTAACGAATGTTGCTACCGCCGCTTATCCGCGGACCGTCAAAAAATATACTATAAAATTATACTAGCGCTTAGCAAAGTCGCGAATCAATGTTTCGTCATTTTTGACGGGTAGATTCAAACAAGAAACAAAAGAACGACCGGCTACGTACGACAGGCGTCAGGTGGGATGGGAGCCGGCCGCGGCGGCCGTCGGGAGCACTACTCGCTTTGGGAGTCGCAGCTCTTTGAGTAGTTAGTGGTCCTGCGCCTTATCAACTATTTTAGAGAATTCAAATGTGGGGAAGCGAGAGTGAGGCCGTCCGTACGGAGTCTATTTGTGTTTAGCGATTGGAAATCAGTTGACATTTATATGTATCTATTTAGACAATTCTTTCTCAAACAATGCTTCTTTTTACGAAAATCTCCCCTCTTTATTGCCGTTTGACGTTCATTCTTTTAAAACAAAATATAAAAACACAAATATTGTATGTGTTCCAAACACTTCTATGTTCAATTTTTTTCATAAATAAAATTAATATTTGCTAGTTCCTACTCACGTAAATAATAAAAACATCATTTTTATTCAATAAATTAATAAGTAAATAATATAAGAATATAATCAATTTCGAAGACACTTTCCTTGTGTACAACATTTGCCAAATTCTTTGTAAAGTTTTAAAAATTAACTTATGAATAAAATATTTTGGAAGAAACAATACCATTGATTGTATTGTATTGTTAAAAAGATTAGTTATTAATGATAAATATGATGAATTTGCGTAGCTAGACTCGCCAGAGAGACCAAATTAGAAAAAAAATATTGTACGGAGCTTGGTGAGCCTGGCACTTTTGATGAATTATTTTGGTGGTCCTGCGCGTCATGGTTTGATAAAAGAGTTTGATAAAAATAAATAATATACGATAAACAACACTACGAAAAAGGCAATAAAACTTATTTAATGAATTTTTAAAGGCGGGACCCCTGCTCACAGAGCTGCGATTCGAATTATGAATAGTGATCCCGCCGACAGACAGAGGTCGGTAGCGTCGGTTTCCGAAATGCGAACCTCGGACTGGTTGTCGCTGACGCACCTGGGCATGCGGGCCCTGTTGGATTAAATAAAATAAATTTAACGATGCAGGTGGTCAGAATTGTGTTCTGTTTCACCTGCGCTTGTCTCCAGAATAAATTGTGACATTTTCTTCTTGTATACTCGACTCCTGCTTCAATCATTGGACCGCTCTGAGATTCTCAGCAAAATTTTATACAATCTCGTTTTCGCTTGAGAATCTGCAACATCGGTACCATCAGGTTGACCTGACCTAGAACGGTGGAATCACCCCCTATTTTGCATGTTCCCGTCAGGAACAACTTGTTTTAAGTTATTTCCTTATAAAAATAATTTAAATAAAAAATTTGTTAAATGCACACTCTTAGCTTTAACCTATATTGGTGGTCAGTGACAACATTTTACGGATATCCATAAAAGAAAAATTAGAAATTTTTAAATTCAATTTAATAATTATCTAAAAACTAATAATCTTCACTAAACGATAGAAAAACATATATATTTTGAAATACATTATTTTTATCATGGCTCATTCAGTTGTAGTCCACTACGCCATGACGCAAAATACGATGGAATCAATAAGAGGTTGCGCAGCCGTGACCATTTGTTGCAATTGGCCTTGCACGCAGGTTGGGAGAAGAGATGCGGTTGCTGATATATCTCGAGTAAGAGATGTTGCTTGATTCACCTGAAAACATACAAGGATGAGTAATAAATGAATAAACCTTATTGTAATTATTCACAAACTGGTCGAGATTGGTCGTCATTATAGCTTGTATTTTTCATATTACAGTTCCTGCCAATTCGATTATTAGGAGTCTATTATGCCCGTGAGTATTTGGCGTTGGCACTATTTTTTTACTAGAACATTCCGTGATTTGTCGGTCCTGCATGAAAAACGGATTTTGGGAGACGGCGGTGACAGGTGTGACGTGTGGTCCGGGGTCACAATTATAATTTCTGCGCCAGCAACATCTGGCAGAAATGGTTACTATATTAACAACAAGCGGTTGGGCCATTCTTGCTGCTAATCCCTGCGGGTGGCTATATAGCCCTCTACGCGGCCATTTGCCATTGAAAATTTCTATTCATTCATAAAAATAATATAAAGAGCAGAAATGATTCCATAAGAATACCAAATACCTGGACTAATATCTTAGAGACAAACACATGTAATACTGTAATTCATGGAAAAAACCCAACTTTTAAAATAAACCCACAAAATTCAACTTTTCAGGACTGTTTGACGCGGGTTCCCCCAGAAAGTAGTTCGTCATCTTTTATCCGCGAAAACCTTAAATTTAACACATAATATATATATATATAGATATAGATATATATAATATATATATATAGATATATAATATATATATATGTATATATGAGTGAATGTTGATTAAGTCAAATCTGTCCATCAAATATTTCTTCGTACAAATACCAAAGGTGTTAGTTACCGTTTTACGAGAACGCTTGTTTTTTATCGATGTTAAAAAATATGGAGAAATTACTCATTTTTTTGTGTCCAATTTAAATATCATCCCCAAGGAAATAAAAAACTGTTACAATATTTACGATTACTTTTTTTACAGAAATATTATTTTTAAATTTGCTACCAAGTCAATGTAAATCAAATAGTGCAGTAATCTTCGTTTATCGCTAAACATAAGATCTTCTTTTTATGAGATAGTAATTGGGATTTAATTAACTTACGTATCCAGAGAGGCCAATGGATTGGATCATTACATCTCCAGAGATAACCCCGATATTTAGCATAGTGCACAGCCCGCTAGCAATGCCTCCCAGCAAGTCTCCAGAGGGCGCCGGTGGACAGGCAGCTGCCAACGTGTTGTTCACATTCACCACTTCTGCGGTGATACTATTGGCTAAACTCGAGACACTGTTCATAAGTGATACGGCCTGGGCGACATCAACATTCATACATGCGTTTGTGATAATTTGTAAGGCGGAATCTTGGAAAGCTGTGATCAGGTTTTGATATTGCTGAAAGAATATTTAGAATAAAATACAATAAATTATTTTACAGGATAAATTATAATGCCCTTTGGCGAATAACAGACAAAATTAAAATAAATTGTAATCGACCATTACATCGTGTTTTTTTATTTATTTAATTTTTTTCATTGAAAATAAATTAAACACAAATTCTATTGGCCAACAACACTAAATGCATTTATATTAAAAATAAATGCACATTAGAAAAACAGTAATAATTTTTATAAAAACACTCAGACAATAAAAAAAGTTAAACGTTGAAAATAGTGTTACACGGCACGTAGGCACATACAAAAACAACTTGCCAAAAATATAATTCTCCATACTTCAATATTGTTTTTGTATTATTTATTGTGTATTTTACATTTGTTTAACGTAAATTACTAAAGGTAAAACCTGTTCTGTGGCAGTTATTCTCACTTAAAAGTTATGCAATAGTAACGTAGAATAGTAATAAATAACAATAGTTAAGAAATGATGATAGGAATATTAATTTGCAAGAAGAACCACAAAACATCGTAAATGAAATTAATAATTATTTTGCAAATTTGGGACCAAAATTGGCGGCCCAAATAATAAATAATAATGCTAATGTCAACCATGATTATCCCTCTTCTGTTTCTGCTTCCTGTTTATGTCGGACTCCGTGAAATGGAATTAATTCGGGTCATTAATGACTTGGCTAACAAATCATCTGTATTGTTGATTGTTGATCAACAATTATTGATGATATCTGTACCGATACATTTAAGATTATGAACGCATAATTAAGACTACGAAATTTCTTATTGTAACCGTATTTGTTCTCGTATTCAATCACAGCACAACTCAAGGTATTTTTCAAAAAGCATTAAAATGTACTCTCATCAAACCAATTTTTAAAAAAGGAGCTTAAGCTTAAGATATCAAACTACAGACCAATCTCACTACTTACTTTTTTTTTTAAAGTATTGGAAAGAATTTTTTTTTTAAATAGAAATGCGAACACGGAATTTGTGTCACATCAATATTCTTACTATATTCAAATTAAGCTAAACGCTTGTGTTATAAAAATAGGACTAACTTGCTTGTCTGGAGTGAGATTCGAACCTGCGACCTTTGGATCACGAGGCGAGAGTCCTAACCACAACTCCAACAAGCTACTCACTTGTTACTAATTGTTAAGAAAAGATTATTAACTTTCTAAAATGAACAACATATTTTGAATTGAAACCGTATAAAAAAAATCAATACGCTTTCATAGAGCATTTGTTTTCTGGAGATATGTTTAGTTATTTACCCTGAAGCAGGAACGGTGGTTCCGAACTTGGTTGATAATACCAAAAATATAGTGATTTAAATAAAGTAAAAAATCAATTTAATTTTAAATGAAAATGTGGGGGTTGGTATAGGTTAGAGACTGCTTTATGGTCACCAGCAGCACCAGGTAGCAGGCTCAAAGGTACTCGAATATTAGAAATAAAAAGTGTTTGATTGCAAATATAGAAAATAAGGTGTCAGAGCTGACTGTAGAGTGGCTCGCTGAAGAAGATTTAATTGTACTTGAAAGGGAACCTCAAGAAAAAAATAATTCCTTGGCTGTAGCTAAGAGAGAGGTATTCCCAATCATTGACAATTTGCAGGAATAGCTAGTGTCACCATTTGATTCAGAATTTTTATAATTATAAAAAAATATATAAAACAAATAC
Organism: Agrypnia vestita; assembly: GCA_016648135.1. Classification (NCBI taxonomy): domain Eukaryota; kingdom Metazoa; phylum Arthropoda; class Insecta; order Trichoptera; family Phryganeidae; genus Agrypnia; species Agrypnia vestita. The sequence goes on along the minus strand of JADDOH010001028.1, from coordinate 108,670 downwards.
CATTGCTTTATATATTTTTTATAATCATATATTTTTTGTTCTTTTTAAAAATGAAAATGTCTTATTCATTTCAAAATGAATAATTTCAAAATAGTTTTGGTAAGAGAAAACAGCACAAAATATTTTCTGGAATTAATAGAAAAAAAAACTACATTCTACTTACTCGCAGTGACAGGGAAGAGGGGGCGGATGAAGTAAAGGCCACGTTATTGCCACAGGGGGGAGGGAGGGGTTTAAAAGAGTTCAAAATGGAACTACGTGATTGATGGACGCTCCCTAAGGGATTTTCATAATAATGTACTTTCCAACGGCATCACACACCAACTATTCTTAGTAAATGCTTGTGATTTTTCTCCGAAACGAATACATAATATCACTACCACACTATTACATTACTAATAGTTTTATAATTTAACTCACTGATGTGCAGCTGGCGATCTTAGTTTGGGAACCTCCAGCGTTAGCCACGGCAGCGGTAATGGCATCGTTTATAGCTGTTGATATCTGAGTGCCCAGGGCGCTTTTCGCGGTCTGCAGAGTGGCTTGCACCCTTGCAAGGAGCGCGATGCTCTGTTCGGATCCCTGTTGCGTAGCTTCGTTCGCGGTGGTGACCAGGTCGACGACAGCTTTCTCAATAATGGCGTCGATTCCAAAAGTTGCTTCAATTTGCTGAAATGATTAAAGTAATTTCTCAAATTTTGTTATTGATTGGAGTTGTTCGAATAATAATGGTGATATTAGAAAAATGATAATAGAGATGGGACGCAGGGACACTCTCCCCTGAGATGGACTTACTCCTTTCTCCCGAGAGTTGAATTGAGGAAGAAAAGACAGGAGGTTCGTCCGGTCCCTAACGGCTACTTCATGCATAGTTTTTTTGGGGGGTTTCGGGGCAAGCTACATAATCTGGGACTGTGTCACCGTAGCGCGTTTACTGTTGCGCACGTCAGACGCCGGAGAACATTCTCTGAGACTGCGAGATCTTAAGAGACGCATGAGAAGATATGCTGGAGAGCTTGGGAGAAGTGGGCCCCTGAACGATGAAGGAAGAAACCTCCGGCTACCTTTTGGGAGCTCATTGAGTTGTGGGTGTCGCGTTGGGACCTACTTAGGGGATGCTTATCTACCAATTTTGGCTCGTAATGCTAGAGCTGAACACAGCCTTTTTCATCTCATTGTACTATTCTTCCCTTAGTTTTTACTAACATAGTAGTTGGTGGTGATAAACTTTTATACTCTTTCTGGTTTCATTATTTCTGTTTTTTTTATTAAATCTGCAATTTCAATCTATAATTGTTCATATACTGCGGGAAAGAAGTACAGTGAGTGAATTTTTGAGACTAGCCACGCCGTGTCACCCTTTACATGACCTTTTGTAAAGCCCGCCATTCACGGGCGTGCCATTCGCGCCGCGCCATATGGCACGACTCAATTTGGAGTGTTGTGAAATTTTTATCACTAGTTTTTTTTTATCAGTTAGTATACACTAGGCAGCGACACTCGGTGCATACTAGAGCCTCCAAATATTCGTGATTCTAACTAATCGAATAGTTAATGATAATATATTCGAATATATTCGTAAAATTTTTGAGGAATAATTTACTCCGGATGATAAATACATTTTAAATATTAAAAAAAGAACACAATAATTGTAGTATGTTATAAAAAACAACAAAAAATATATTGAATTAAGAAATACAAATTAAAAAAAAAACACAAATAAATATCACGATAACTGACAAAATTTTAGATATGTTTATAATACTTCATATTTCACACCCCACGTGCATCTTTTTTGTAAATTATTTTGTAGGTATATAACTTCTTGCTTGTCGGCTCAAATATTTATGAAAGCTAATACTAAAGAACACCTAATAGAAAGCCGACAAAACAAAGTGTGTTAAACGTAAGTGCTTATTGTAATAAAACTGTAAAGATAAGCGTGACTTTAAAAAAAAGGCAAATGCAAACGACTTTAATTTTATAAAATTCAAGCAATTCCGCCAAAGCTGCGTCTTTTTTTTATTTATTGTGATAATCCTTGTTTGTAATTTGCCACAAACTGGATAATTCTTTAAATTTAGCAATGAATTCAATTACCAACTCTCGGTTTGTGCTCATTGTTACGCGGCTTACGTGTCGTCACTTCCGCGACTCAAAGAGAACTGAGCCAAAATGGCGCGCGGGTTTTCGCATTCACGAGCGAGCCAAGCTTGGCTTGGCGCGACGGCATGGCGCGCTGTACCGTTGGGTTTTGACACTCACGAGCGTGCCTGCAGATCGGACGCGGCGCGCCAAACGGCAGGGCACGATGGAGTTTCGATCGTTTGGAATTCCATCGTGGCGCGCCAGTCTAATTAAACTGCACGGGTATTGACATTCACGAGCGCATTTTGGAGTGATGGCGTGCCATTTGGAACGACGGCACGCCAGTGAATGAGGGCCTTAAGAGCCTTAAGAGGTGTTTGTATGTGTGTGTGCGCAGCGCTAGGTGAGAGAGGGGACACGGGTCGCGCGCACGGGTCGCCGACAGGCCGAGCGGCAGAGTCATTGGGCCACTTGAGTAGGTCAGCCCATTTATACCGCTATAAAGAGATAATAATCGTATAGTGAATGGGGGCCTTAAGAGCCTTAAGAGGTGTTTGTATGTGTGTGTGCGCAGCGCTAGGTGAGAGAGGGGACACGGGTCGCGCGCACGGGTCGCCGACAGGCCGAGCGGCAGAGTCATTGGGCCACTTGAGTAGGTCAGCCCATTTATACCGCTATAAAGAGATAATAATCGTATAGTGAATGGGGGCCTTAAGAGCCTTAAGAGGTGTTTGTATGTGTGTGTGCGCAGCGCTAGGTGAGAGAGGGGACACGGGTCGCGCGCACGGGTCGCCGACAGGCCGAGCGGCAGAGTCATTGGGCCACTTGAGTAGGTCAGCCCATTTATACCGCTATAAAGAGATAATAATCGTATAGTGAATGGGGGCCTTAAGAGCCTTAAGAGGTGTTTGTATGTGTGTGTGCGCAGCGCTAGGTGAGAGAGGGGACACGGGTCGCGCGCACGAGTCGCCGACAGGCCGAGCGGCAGAGTCATTGGGCCACTTGAGTAGGTCAGCCCATTTATACCGCTATAAAGAGATAATAATCGTATAGTCCAAGGACGCGGACTATTCGTTATTATCAAGCCCCTATCCAGTGTACGAAGACAAGGGTATATCAATATTAGACACTTCACAGCTTTAGAGTAAAAAATGTCAACCTGTTGATGAGTAGGACCGATATGGGATGTTTAGCTCATAAAACGGGTTTGGGCATGCGGTGGGTCTTCATTTTGGATGGATCATTCATCGTGGATCATTTTTAAACCAACTCGAATCAGCACAAAACGCCAAAATATATCATGAACTGAACAAGCAAAAGGGGAAGCACGTGAAGTGAAGCAACGAAAATGCCGAGAAAACAGAGGAGTGACTTGTAGAACAACAATTGCGAATTGATAAAAGGCAAAACAACGAGACTGGTGAAGAGACACATCATGTTTCTCGTGAATATCGTACAATTGAATATTTTTGTGTGGTTGATCAGAAACATCATTAAGTGAATATTATGTAATTAATGAAATTATTTTACTCACCGCAACCAAAGAAACAGCTAGGAGATTGACGAAGATAACTTTGAAGAACATCTTGTGATCTTGGTCTTTGATCATCTTACAGTTTTTATGAAATGATCATACATTTATATGAAAATTTTATTGCATGTTTATTCCTTTAAATGTGTCAATATAAAGTTATTATACCATTTTGACAGAAATAATGTAGGTTTAATGAGATTACTGTGTTTTTCTAACGATTTATGCAAATTTTGATATTTATTGTAAAACGCAGTGGTATATATTATTTACAATAGAGTCACAGTACCATTGAACGGCCATCTATTAATTATTACGACCTAACAATTTTTCCTCATCTGAAAATATATATCCAACTGGCTGTAACCCATCAAAAATGACGGAACATTGGTTCGCTTCTTTGCTAAACCCTAGTATATATTTATATTATCTTTTTGAAGGTCCATGGAGAGGCGGCGGTAGAAACATGCGTTGAGCGGCCGGTTTGGGTTTGCTGGCCAAGCCCCAATCTCCGGCCGTTTAATTTGTTTTTTTTAGCCGTGAATTTGAATGAAATTAGGGACGTTACACGACGTTATGGACAGACAGGCAGATAACGGACGAACAGACGTACAGGTAACGAATTTATTGTGTTTGATTACACGCTGGTAAATATGTGTCATTAAATATGTTTGGAAAATTACGGCTCGGTGTCTTTATGAATTTCTCCGTATATGAAATCATATATGCTAGCAGTTTTGCCGTAAAGGCAGACCGCTTTTTTCTGATAATTTGGAGACGCCTTATTTTTTATTCTGATAGCACATCAGTTCAAAGGTTTTAATCTACGAATATGTAAATATTGGATAGTAATATTATAATATTATCAATATAATTAACAAGAATAAACTTTGTGTCTTTATGTACACCATTAATTTTTTGAAATACCAACATGTTTCGGGGCCAATGGTCCCTTACAGGATAGTTTACTATACGTTTACAAGTTTACTATACGTTATATCTTGATTAAGGGACCCTTGGCCCCGGAACATGTTAGTATTCCAACAAATTAGTGATGAATATGTTAGAGACAGTGTTAAATTTGGATAATGTATACTTTAACTAGTATATTTATGCTTTAACTATGAGTTAATGTAACGATTCTGTCCATACAAAGTACTATACAATGTCTGTAAAAAGTATATTCTTGTTTATTATTTCAATAATATTATCATAAAGTCACAAAGACATTTACTTAAGAAGGTAATATTATCATTCAATAACGATAATGTTATCACAACTAAAATAATAAAGTATGTGTTATTGTGGTGTTGCATTTTTCTCCTTCACAAGTTTTAACTTTGATGGGACAGAAACCATGAAAAAATCTAGCTTATTTAATAATGTCTAATAATAATAAAAAAATACCTGGAATGTAATATATTACAATATCACTAATACATTCAATATACTATATTATATTATTTTATTTTAAACTAGCGTACCCGGCCAAGCGTTGCTGTGGCTCAGTCTTGTTAAATGGAAAAGAAAGAAAAGAAAAACCCGTTTCTAATATGTTTAATTTTACAATGCTTGTGGGTATTCAATTTTGCTACTTTTCTAAAAAAAAAAGGTGACAGATATGACTTCTGTCCTTCTGTATAATAGTAGGTACATAAAAACGTAGTAGGTATATAAAAACATGCCCGTATTCTAATATAGCATTGTGTCAAAGTCAATCCGTGAAGAACATTCTGAAATTTAAGATTTCGAACAAACGAATATTTACATTTTTATATATTGATAGCTGGTCATACCCGGCGTGGCTCGGGTAAAAAATTTAATTAAACATAAGTTTGTGGGGGGACACAAAGGTTTCATTTTTTCGCAGTCTCTAATAAAAAAAGGATCCATTTAATCTAGGCTGGGATGGATGGGATGTCTAGGAAGGAATTGTGACCTATGTATTCCGCCGTGAGCTAAAGAATAAGAAATCAAAATTTGGATCAGATCAACAAATGTTGTAGATTTGTACAAAAAATATATCAGGTCTGGGGGTGGGTAAGAAGGGAGAGAGGGAAGTTGTCTTTATTACCCGACGGGTCCTGAAAAATAAGAATGCAAAATCTGGGTCAGATCGGTCATACGGTGTAGATTTGTACAGAAAATATAACAGGAGAGGGTGGGGTAAAGGGGAGAAGGAAAAGTCGCCCTCATTACCTGCTAGTTCCTAAAGAATAAGTTTGAAAATTTGATATAAATTTGCATCGGAATTATAAGGAGGTAGGGAAAGGGATAAAAGGGGAGAAAGGGGAGAAAGGAAATGTCGCCCGTGTTACCCGCCAAGTCCTAAAGAATAAGTTTTCAAATTTTGTGTCCGATCTGTCGAATGGTACAGATTTGCATTGTAAATATATCAGACGGACGGGAAGGGGTAAAAGTGTAGGGGAAAATGTTCTTATGTTACCCGTCGAGTCCTAAAGAAAAAGTTTCCAAATTTTGAGTCCGATCGGTCTAATGGTACAGATTTGCAATTCCCCCTTATCCTTTACCCCATTCTCTTCCCCCGATATATTTGCTGTCGCCGGTGCAAATCTGTACCGTTTGACTGGTCGGACTCAAAATTTGCAAACTTATCCTTTAGGACCCGGCGGGTATACAACTGATATATTTTCCATGCATATGGATCTGATCCAAAATTTGCATACCTATTCTTTAGGACCATGCGTAGGACCATGCAACATAGGGAAAATTTCTCCTTTCCCCTTTAACCCTTTCCATCACCCTAATATATGTTTTAAGCAAGTCTGAACCGTTTGACAGGTTTGACCTTAATTTTGCACACTTATTATTTAGGACCCGGCGTAAAACATACGCCACATTTCCCCCCGGATATTCCGTTCAACCCAGCCTAGATTATTTTTATTTTTTTTATTTTCTTAAAATTTCTTCTCACAAACTTATTTTTAACTTAATCCTTAACCCTTGCAACGCCGGGTACGAACAGCTAGTAGATTATATTATATGTAATATAGTGCATCTTCTAAATAGTTGCCTCTTTTTCCTGAGGCCACAAAAAGCTCGTAACGCACAGGGAACCCATTGACACCGTTAGACAGCCCTTCCAGCGTCGTTTTCAGAGAAGATCTTCTGATCTATCGGTAACTGTCAGTTACTGTGGCAATATTTTCAATTAAATGGCTTAAACGAATGCACTTTCTTCAGATTTTGTAGTAAATCGGTCTCTTTGAATTTTTAAATTTGTTTCCGAATAGCGGTTTCACTTGTCATATTGATAAACTTGGTTGACGGTCCCTCTAGCGTGTAATACATAGTTCGTCTCTCTCGTCATAGACACACAATGCTGACCTTGGAATCCCTGCACTCGCCGTAAACCAGTTATCTAGAAAGCATTCCTTAAATTATTCGATTTGAGATACCTTGTCTTTATATTATACATAATACTATTCACAATTTATTTATCCTTAAGAAACTTTTTATAATTATTTTATTTATTTTTATCATTAATTGTGTACTATGTAAAAACTTACATTTATTTATTTGTCATGTACAGTAGCCGGCAAACATCTTGAAATTTTTCGGCGTAGTGGGGGGAAGTTTGCCCATATACGCCAAAAATTTTCGAGAAGTTTGCCGGCAATTGTATATTTATGTAAAATAATTTTATGTAAAAAAAAAATTACTGAACTACTTATTGATCTGCGATATTTTTTTATCTGAATATTATTTACAATTCATTCTATCGTTAAAACATTATTTATTTCTATTTATCTTAAAACGCGTATTGTTTAAATATTTATTAATCTGGAACTTATTCCTAAAATTCTATTTTATGATTTGCGTTAATCTGAATACTATCCTCAAAATATTTTATCATTTATTATTTTTCATTATTAATAATAAATTAACCGTGCGTATATCATTATTATTATTATTTATAAATTTATTTCGTAAATGTGCAAACTTAAGAGTATTCAATATAATTTAATTAATACACATTTATATTACACGCTTACCCACTTTTAAATGAGAATTTATCTCGTGTTGTCATACATGTATATATCTATTATTAATGAAATCGTTAGTGTAAGACATCAGATTAAAGTAAGATATAGAAAAAGAAACATTAGATTAAGTTATAAAAATTAAGACATTAAATTAAGTAAGTAAGATATAAACAATACAAGAATACAAAAATGTAAGACATTAGAATAAGTAAATAAGGTATACACAAGGATAAATTAAATTAAGTTATAAAAATTAATAATTAAGAAGGTATTGTAATAACATTTAAAAGTATATATAGATTGTTATTGATAAGATTTTTTCATTGCGTTATTGTGATGGTTTTTTGTAGAAGATTTTTCAATTTAGTCTTGAATTTTCTATAATTTTTTTCCGTCTTCATTTCATTGGGAAGAGCATTGAAGAATGATACTCCTTGATAAGAGAAATGGTGTTGGGCTGAGCTAGTATTACATTTAGGTATCAAAATATTTCCAGCTGATCTCGGTCTATTACTAAAACATCCAAATGTTCTATTATTGATATACATTTTGTGAATTTGAAGTATCGCAAATTTTTTATAGATTTGATTAATATTTGGGACGTTAAAAATATTGAGAAGTTCCCTTGTTGGAAATGTTGAGGGTTTCCTCAAAATCACTTTGATAATTACTATCTGAACTATTTCCACTGAACTATTTTCCACATCATGGTTTACATAATTTTATTTTTACGGTTTACATAATTAATAAAAAAATAAAATAAAACAAAGCTTTCATATTAATGGAAGTGCAATGTTTTTTCTCGGTTATGTGCCAACAGGGTAAGATGGCATAGGGGGTATGCCATCCTATCCAGCAGACGATGTGGGAAATTTTAATTAATCTGGATTTGGAATCTGGATTTAGCACAGTTCCATTACAAAACCCAAAAGTCTTTACGACAAAAGGCACAAAACAAGTTGGTGTATTAACGAGTTTTCCCTGAGTGGATGTTTACGTCTTCATATGTCACAGACAATGATCTTGGAGATTTTTCTGTCTCTATTTTGCTGGATGACCAAGGTGAAACGCAGTATTTAGATGCCCAGAACCTCCAGTCAAACGACCAAGCTGAAGCAGAATATACAGAGCATGCGAGTTTCCAGTCGAAAGAACTATCTGAGGCAGGGCAACGTTCAGATCCTGCGAGTTCTCAGTCGAACGAACAAACTGAGGCAGGGCGTTCAGAGCCAGATGACTTCCAGTCAAATAACCATGAATCAAACTGAGCGAAGTTCACTTATAGCAGATATTTTCCCAAATTAAATGAATAAACCGTAAGGGTAATTTCGGAATGATGAATGCATCTCCAGAAATGGCCTGATTGAAAGCTATTGCCGCTGAGAAAGAAGCTGCAAATTTGAGGAAATTTGCTCGACAAGTTAAAAAAGATACTTATTTATTATATATAATATATATATATATAGATATATATATATATATATATATATATATAATATATATATCTATATATATGCATATATATGTATTTGTGTGTAATGTTATGTGTGAAAAAAATGTAGTTAACTTTGCCTGTCTTGATACAGATACTCTAGTGAGACAGGCATAGTCCAATCAAAATCTGTACATTTTTGATAAAGAAAGAAATAAATAAAATAAATACTTCTCGTGTCCCACATTTTGTACCAAAATACCTTTTGAATATGCACACACATGAATAATTTTAAATGTCCTGGACTTAAGACGAAAACAATTTTACATCGAATTAAAACAATACGTTCAATAAAATTTTATTTATTAAAATCGAATTTATCGGTATATAACTTAGAAATGGCAACATCTTCATATGTTTATAATTGATATGCATATAAAATGAATTCCAAATTAATAAATTAGGAATGTTATATATTATTCTAAATGCTTGATTTACAGATAAATTCTTAATGTCCTCCTGTAATCATGATTTGCATAAACCAACTATGCTATTAGAGTGCATAGCACGATGGGTGAAATAACGGACGCCGCAGATGGCGCGATTTGTGCTACTTGGGCCGTCACACAGGCTTGCGCGGCATTTAGCGTTGTTGATATACTGGAGGCGAGGGCAGTTGCTTCAGCCAACTGAAAACATGCAAGGATGAGTTAAAGATAATATTTTATTTAAAGCATCTAAAAAGCAATCAGTACAGGTCGTCAACAAGTTCATAATAAAACGCCCCAATTTTCTATTCTGTCACACCACTCTTGCTTCATGTTTTCGAACAGATCTCACTGTTCATCTTCAAAGCTCTTTGTCCACGAGTTGCCCTTCCAAAAAGTGCGTGGTAGAGTCCATTCACTTTATGAAAGCCACTTACATTAGTGTGAGTAACAGTGCGTTTACAAAACCTCGTAACATTATTTTTTTGAGAAAATTACAGACCTAATAGTATTTTTTCAATATTTAGATTTTTTAAATATTTCAGTTTATTGGAAATTAAAACTAACAAGTGAACAAATAGAAGGTTTAAAAAAGAATACCAATAAATAATTTGTGTGTTACAGAGGGTTATTCATTGGTCACACTATTCCAAGTGGCTTTCACAAAGTTAACGTATCCTACATGACCGTACGTAATCTCAGCTCACCGCTAAACAAAAGTTTGAAAAATTATTTGCGAGGTGGGTTTTTTCAACGACGCCGAGGGAGCTAGCACGTCTTGATTGGCTTTAAGTGATCCTCGCACTTAATTGGTTATTATTGCTGTTTAAAGGTGAAGTGGTTGGATTTTCTAATGGATTCGGTGTTTCTGTAGTAATAAATCGTTTACAAAGAATTTTATTGAATTAGGTATGTTATTTGAATTTCCTGGGGATTATGTTGGTTTTTTTATTTAAAACATTATTATTATAAGTATATTATTCCATGTGGTTGGAAGTCGCCTAAGAAATTAATAAAATCCACGAAAAGGTTCAAATGTGTTGGCGGGTAAAATATGAGGTGAAGAATATAAATGAACGTAGTTGAAGTGAAATCTGTCCATTGAATATCCTATCGTTACTTTTTTACTGCTGACAAAATTATCTTATCGTTTTAAATAACTTTTGTTTTCCTCGCAACATTTTAAGGGTCGAAAGAAAATATCGTATACAAGTAAACATGCGTCTGTTACTATAGTAGTTAGTACTGTTAGTATTCGTAGGATTGCTATCTGAAATTGGTATGTAATGAGTAATGTATTTACACCACCATTACCTTTCCCCTAAACTGTTGTACGGGTTGTTGCTTGCATTTCAGTTTCACAACGAAGAAATTTCGATTTTATATATAATTGCTTTATCTTTTGCCTGCGGAAACTCTACAAAAGCTATTACTACATTTGTTAATTAACAGCTTCTTAAATAGTATTTTTATATTTACAACCAAATCAGTGTATACACTAGACTTTGTTTATCGCCGAACTTTAGATACTATTTAAGGAAAAAATATATTTTGCAGTGTAGGCACATTTGTAACACAGACAGTGCGTCAGTCGATAATTTTTTAAATTTAACTCACCGATCCTGAGACACCGGCAGTCTGCAACGCCAAGTCTCCGGCGACCACTCCAAAAACGGTCACGGTGCATACTGCATTAGCCACGCCTCCCAGCAAGTCTCCAGAAGCTGGTGGTGGGCAAGCATCCGCCACCGTGTTGTTCAGATTCACCACTGCGTTGGTGAGATTATTAGCTAGCGAGGAGGCAGTACTAATGAGCGCTATGGCCTGGTTGAGATTAACATTCAAACATGCGTTCGTGATGGTTTGCAAGGTGCTTATGCTGAAAGCCGTGAGCTGGGTTTGGTTTTCCTGGAATAATATTGTGAATAAATTAAATATGACTTCAGAGATTATTATAAACTTTTGGCGAATAACAAACCAAATTAAAACATAACCGTTCTTGTTACATGCCGCCTTGATTTGTAACATTATTTTCTGTCTGGAATATGTATTTAAAGAAGAATATAATTTAGTGCTGTGGGAATTTTTTGGTAATAACATACAGAATGAAAATATAATGGTTATTGTTACACTCCGCGATTCCATGATTTGTACAACATTATTTTCTGTCTGAAATATGTAATTATAGAAGAAAGATATAATTTAGTGCTGTGGGGATTTTTAAATAATAACATTTTGCCTTAAAATAGATTTATTGCTTCGTATTGCTAAAATATTAAAAAATTTTTTTTCTTTAAACAGAAATTTGTATCGCCCTACAAAAATATACAAACTACAAAATATCTAAATATGAAGTGAAAAGTGCAAATGTATGTTTATTTATTTATTATTTTTTAATTATTTTATTTGAAATATGACAGATATCTGAAAGCTTTATGGATAACATTTTACATACATCAATTTAAGAATATTATTATGATGTTACGGGTTGTGGCTCGGCCGAAATGAACGAAAAACGTGTTTCGTAATTTATCATTCATAAATAAACCTATATTATCGCTTCAGCATTTTATTTGACATTTAACATTCACTGAAATATTTCATACTTTTTTACACCAGAAGAATTGCTTCGCTTTTATTTCGCTATTTCACTAAGAACTGTTCTAAAATCTTCGCTTCCGAATGATCTGTTACTTTGTTATTACATGACTGGGCACACCGGCCCGACGTTCTGCGCGCATGCGCCTTCGCTTGTTTTCACCCGTCAAATGTCAACGGACAAGTCGTTACAAAAATATAAACTCTGTTAAAAAGTGGACTAATGATGATGATGTATAAAATTCTCAATAACTTGGCACCGTACTAAATACAATAGCAACGACAGAAGAATTTACTAACGCGGAGAAACATCACACTGAGATGTGCAGGACCACAAGGCTGCAGCACTTTACTAGAAAGGAGCTAAGTGCGCCTTTGATACGAAAGGTCCAAACACATGGAAATCGAATCCGTAGTTATCGATATCACAGGATTATTTTTGAAAAATTTGATTGCACAACTTACTAGTATGCAGCCATCCGTCTTGGTCGGGTCTCCTGAAGCCGCAGTCACCGCCTGGGCGATGGCCGCGTTAAGAGCTGTTGTTATCTGAGGGTTCAGGGCCGCCACCGCAGCGCTCATATTGCCCTGCAGGGTCGTGAGCGCTGTGATGGCCTGGGAGGCTGCCGCCTGCGCCTCGGTGTTGGCGCTAGTGGCCGCGCTCGCAGCGGCACTCTCGATAACGGCGTCGAGTCCAAAGATTGCTTCATTTGGCTGAAATTACAAACCTCATATTTCAATGAAAAAAAAATTGTTCCAAATCTTTGACGATAGAAAACTTAAATTGGTTAATTTTTGATTTATTCTTTATCAATACTCTTTATATCACCACCATATATATTCATAAAATATTTTTTGTTTTACTCACCTGAACTAAATAAAAAGCTAGGAAACAGACGAAGACGGACTTGGAGAACATCTTGAGACCTTGGTGAGCTAGGATCGTATTATAATTTTCATGAAATGAGCCCATATTTATATGAAAATTTTGAATGAAAGAATGTATCTAAAAGTATTTATTACGAGATTAATGCTCTTTTTATATAAATTTATGTAAAATAGACTAGTGGATGTGCGTAAGAATTTATGATCATTAATTATATTATTTAAAGTAGAGTATTACTACCATCAACCAACCAGTACCTTCAATAATGTGAGTGAGAAATAGAAAAAAACTTGCAAGTGCAGCGTTTTTCTATTTTGAAAACGTCCAATGAAGATCTGGGTAAAACTGACTTAAGATCTCGGTATTACGTTCATTTGTGTATTATATTTTCCTCCGGCGAGCGAAACGGATATATATCGACTGTTCTTTGATTAGATGTTGTCCAGTTTAAAACTACTTCAGGATAAAAACCTCATTATATTGGGAGACTTTAACCTGAAGTCAGCTCGGAATAATTCAAGTGACTTAATTTTTTTATGCTCCGTTTAATAATATTTTGAAGTACAGATTTTTTTATTTTATATTTTGTAGAAGAGGAGTTGATATTTCTCGGTCATTGTCACCTCTTAAGCAAGAAGATAATTATCATCCCGCACACGAATTTTGTTACAACACGATTTTAGATCGCCTCCATCGATCTAGAGTTCCCGGAGAGGCTGAAACTTTGATAAAGGTGACTTCGACAGACTGCACTCTCTTATGGACGTTACCGACTGGGGCGAGATGTATACCATATCGGATGTGAATGAAGCATACAATATATTTATTATACTGTCGAGGGTAAACTAGATTACTGCTTCCCACGAAAATCTCAGGCTACCGGCGGAAGGTGATATCCTGAGTGGTTTTATAAGGATATTGTTAGGGGGAACTTAGCATTTCTTTCATAAAAAAAGGAAAGCCTTTGGCCGTCACAGTGATTAAGGAATGTTTGGACATTACAGATCTATCGTAAGACGTAGCATTCGATTGGCACACCGGGAGTTCATTTCCAGGATGGAAAACAATATTCTTCAAGATCCTAGGCCTATATAAAATCCCAGAAAGCAGATGGTGGGACTTGGGACGAAAAAATGGTACAGGGTGTAGATATTGCCGAGGCGTTTGCAGGTCATTTTAAAACAATCTATAGTAATGAACCTCCGCTTCTCGATGTTAATATTGCTAAAAAAATGTTTTCCGATCGGTGCATAATCTATTGATGTTCAATATACCAATGAGAAGGATGTGACTGACACTATTAAAAATCTAAGTAATACCCATTCTCTTGGGCCAGATTTTATTCCAACATTCTTCTTAAAAGGCTGTGTGGATCTAGTAAAAAAACCACTATGTTTTTTGTTTAATCTTTCTGTTAACACAGGTGTCTTCCCGGAAACATGGAAGACGTCAAAATTTACTTCACTATATATGAGTGGTGGTAAGTCATCCGTAGAATATTACAGACTTGTAGTTGTTTTTTCTGCACCAGCTAAGTTATTTGAAATAATAATAAGTAGAACCGTCGCTTCCCGATTAGAACCGTTTATAATTGATGAATAACATGAATTCAGGAAAGGCCGCTCGGTTGAGACAAATCTGATGGTTTTAACAAATTACTTCACAGAAGCTCTGGACGCCGGACATCAGGTAGACTGTTCACATAATGCCTTTGATACAGTCAACCATCATGTCTTATTGAAAAGATTATATGAAATTGGTTTCTCGGATGGTATGCTAAAATTAATAGCGAACTACCTCCAAAACAGGAACCAATACTCCTACGGTCTATTCGCGTCAGAGTGCTACCTTCTCGGGTGTCCCGCAAGGAACTAACCGGGGTCCATTGTTGTTTTCGATTTGTATTAATAATATAAAATATGAAATTTGAAACATTCTCATTCTGTTATTTGCGGATGATTTAAGGCTTTTCTTAAAGGTGTCAACTTTGGACGATTTTCATCTTCTCCAAACAGATATATCAAATATATGTGAATGGGAAAGGCTAAATAAACTATTATTTAATGACTTCTTCAAACACAGCAAAATAATTTTGTGGTGACATTATTAATACAATTAATAGAAATAAACTTTGTTTTTGTATTGAAAATATCAACATGTTTCAGAGCCTATGGCCCCTTGGTCAGTATACAATTGTATCCTGATTTCATAATTTTACTATTTTCACCTGCAACGAATAAGTTTTTATTATAATTTGACTGGAATTCAAATAAATTAGCTTTTGTCTCAACGAAGATATCCGAGCTACCTTTTAACCTACTTTTATTTATGCAATTTCACCTCACTTTGTGTTATTTTTAATTTAAACGATAACCTACTTTTTTATGCAATTTCACCTCACTTGGTGTTAATTTTAATTTAAATTCTAACCTACTTTTTTACTTCTTTTCTTTTAACCCGTGGCATCTGCTTTGTGACGAAAAAATTTTGGATCGATTTTTAACCCCTTCCCCGTGATTTAATCTAGCTGAAACTTTGCAAGTAGACTCGTGGAGACGATCAAAAATATCTATCAAATTTTCGTTAAAAAAATAATAATTATAGCATAATTTTAGATTTTCCAAATTTTTAATGGTTTTTTTCATACAACTTAGTAAGTTATACGGAGATTCCGACGCATACGGTAGACACGAAACCCGAAAATGAGAAAGGGAGTATTGTCAAAACTTGTTTTTTATGGGTTACTTTTTATGCAATTTCATTTACTTTTACAATTTATTTTTTTCACGAAAAGTTAAGTCTTTTTTTATGATAATCAACCCATAATTCAAGTAATTTAACCTCTGTTAAAATTGAATAAATTCGGACCTACCTTTATCCTATTTCACATCCTTTTATAATTTATTTCTTTTCACGCAAAGTTTAGTCTCTTTTATTATAATCAGCCCAAAATTCAAGTAATTTAACTTCAGTTTAGATTGAAAAAATCTAAGCTGCTTCCAACTTACTTTCATATGCCATTTTTAACTTTAATTTATGACTCACTTCTTTCACGTAAGAGGTGCATGTTTTTGATATTGATGATTATTTCTTGTTTAATGAAACAATCCTTCCGTGCTGTCCTTTTAATAAATAAATAATAATAATAGCAAAGACAGCAATATTTAATTATGAAATAGCTAAAGCGGAAATGTTCACTATTTGGTAGCAAGCAAGGTGGTATATATATATATATATATATATATATATATATATGCGAGCTTAGAAACTGGATTTATAATTAAAATTTTAAATCAGATCCATCCAATTGCCGCCCGTCATACTAGGGCGCAAATTGGAAACAATTTCTAACCGCCACCGACCAGCTAGTAGCAGAAAATTAAGAATGTGGGTTCTTAATATTTGGAATTAAACTATGAAAAATAATATAATAATATATATTAAAGTTGTAAGGTAGTTTCCGCGATATATGTTTGTCACATCGAATTATTGACATTTGCCGTTTTTTTGCGTTTTTTGACTTTTTTTTCGCACATATTTTTGCTAAATTTTTCAATTCTCAAAAGCTATAAGAATGCGATTTATGGATTTTTGTTGGAAACATCTTAATTGTCAAAATCTAATCTATTAATTTGTTTGGAGACTTATCCTTTTATGGTTATTTATGAAATTATAACTTGGGTCTTTTTAATTTTGAAATATTGTTAACTTCTTTATAGTATTTATATTTATATTTCTTTTATATTTACTTTTCTTTATATATCGAAATATCTTTTCATTTAAATCATTTTGAAAAGTTTTTTGTTATTTTTTTAAAGGCCTCAATTGGGTATATTTTATTTTATATTATTTAGAATTTTAACAGCTTATTCGTTAAAATAAATATAACATATGTGGGGTATAAAAGCGAAGGCAGCAATATCGAAAAAAAATTAAATGTAATCATCGAGGATTATTAATTTATAATATACTGAATTCGATATTTTATATGAAATAAATTTACAGAAAACATGATTTTGGAAGGGACAGATACATAAAATCTAAAATATAGTACATTTTAAATGAGTCGATATCGGTGAATGCTTTCAAAACATTTTTTTAAATTTTTTGGACGTTGCTACCTTTGCTTTTATATATGAGACGCCACATATGTGATAAATAAAAATATCAAGGGCCTGTTGTTTGATCAGAAGTAAGAGTAATAGTTAAGAAAAAAGCATAGTTTTTGCATTCTCTTCCAATCAAAATACCCGTTTTCGTAAAAATCTATGTTTTTTTCATAACTATTACTTCTGATCAAACAACAGGCCCTAAGCCAATTAAAATAATTCGCTTGATGAATTTAGAATTCATTGTAATAAAAGATAGAGAAAACATAATATATGTAGCAGGAGTAATGAAAAGATTGAAGAAAGAAATTGTTTGAATAAATGAGATATAGGAGTACATTAATGCATAAGGGAAGTATGTAAATTTATTTCCAGAGGGAAAGGAAGGTAGGCGGAAATGGATTTCTAGGGTTTCTACATGTAGTTTTTTTTTACAAAGCCCTATTTGGCGTTTTTTTTTTACTTTTATCGGACATATTTACGGTTTTCTTTGCAAATATGAAAGATAATGACAATTTAAAAAAATACGAAAGATAAGTCGTTGCCGCGTGACATTTTTGTAAAATTTATTTTCTTCTTATTCTTATTTTGTTGCTTGGTTCATTTCGTTTTTATCTCATATTATTTATTGTATTGTGATCGGATTCAAAATTGAAGTATGACGTTTTGTGCCGAGTCTGGCAATCTTTATTTTTTGTATGCAATGATTGCTATATTTTTAATTTTTTTCTATCTTTATATATAAAAAAATTATAATCAAAATTTTTTTTTCGATACGTGTGTTTGAAAGTTTTTTAATGAGATTTTATTTTTATTTTGACGTAAGCCGGATTTCAACAATTTAAAAATTGCATATTTTTCAGTTATTTTCGTCTCGTCATCTCTCTTTTATAGTATTAAATTAATTATTTTCTTCGTTATTTTCTGACAGATTTGAATTTTGAAAACTGTTTTTTTATTTTGTTTAATGTAGTGTTTTTTTAAATTTATTTCTTACGTTTTTGGATAAGACATTGTTTAAAAATAAACTAAAATATTTTTTTATAAAAAGTCGA
This sequence comes from Agrypnia vestita, assembly GCA_016648135.1. Lineage (NCBI taxonomy): Eukaryota > Metazoa > Arthropoda > Insecta > Trichoptera > Phryganeidae > Agrypnia > Agrypnia vestita. The sequence continues at coordinate 90,476 of JADDOH010001028.1, read as the reverse complement.
AAAAGATTTTATTGATATGTTAATTTTATATTTAATTTTTAAAAAAAAGCATTAAAGCAAAATTAAAAAATAAAATAAAATTCAACAAAACAGAAATAAAATAAAAAACATTTTTTTTCAAGATTTTGTATGATCGGCCATCCTTACATATATATTTTTTTTGATAATTCAATTATTATAAAAGTATAATATATAAGAAAATATTTTCTTTCACCCGAGTTTCACGGTTTCGACCGTAGTTTCGCGGCGAGACTTTAATTTTTTTCTGACATTCACGATCTGTAGAATTTAAAATTACCTACCTTTCTACATTTTTAGTTTTTTTCTAACTTTATTTTTAGTAAAGTTAGAAACAATTTCAATTTTTATAGATCAACTTAGACATTTATTGAGTTTTTTTAAAAGCTCGAGTTTTCGATACATTTTTGACGTTTAGTTTTTTGGCTGTAACTCCGAAACGTCATTTTATTCGGCAATATGGCATGGTATTTTTAACATGGCAGGCTTCAAAATTATGTTCCCAGTTTTGCGATTTTAGCCGTGGCTTTGCAATAAGGATGTTACAAAATTTTTTATTAAATAAAATCTGTACAAGTTAACGTGATATATATTTCTGCATTTTTAGTTTTTTTCTATCTATTTTTTTAGAAAAGTTATTAAAGAAAAAATTATTTCCATTTTTTCTGGGGCCAGGTAGACATCTATTGAAAATTTTTTGAAGCTCGAGATATCGGTAAATTTTTGATGTTTACTTTATTGACTGTAACTTCTAAACGCGTCATCCTATTTTAGTCATCGATATCTCGATCGATAGGGAAATAGTGTCTCTATCGATCATATTAAAAATAATTTTGGTACAATTACAGACCTTAGTATTACGTCCGCTTTCATCCGAGTTTTGTGGTTTTGACTGTGGCTTCGCGGGAAAATTTTTAATTCTTATTCTTAAAATCACAATCTGTAGAATTTAACGTTATCTATCTTTCGGCATTTTTATTTATTTTTTATCACTATTTTGAGAAAAGTTATCAAATAAAATTTAAAACAAATCGCTCAAAATTTCGCGCTTTTGGGCGTGGCTTCGCAATGAGGATGTAAAAAAAATTTATATTTAATAAAATCTTTACAAGTTAACGTGATGTATCTTTCTGCGTTTTTAGTTTTTTTCTATCTATTTTTTTAGAAAAGTTATTGAAGAAAATAATTATTTCCATTTTCCGGGGCCAGGTAGACATCTTTTGACAATTTTTTGAACCTCGAGATATCGGTAAATTTTTGATGTTTAGTTTATTGGCTGTAACTTCTAAACGCGTGATCCGATTTTAGTCATCGATATCTTGATCGATAGAGAAATAGTGTTTCTATCGATCATATTGAAAATAATTTTGGTACAATTACAATCTTCAGTATTACGTTCGCTTTCATCCGAGTTTTGTGGTTTTAACTGTGGCTTCGTATGAAAATTTTTATTTCTTATTTTTAAAACCACGATCTGTAGAATTTAACGTAATCTATCTTTAGGCATTTTTATTTATTTTTTATCACCATTTTGAGAAAAGTTATAAAATAAATTAAAATAAAATTCCATCTTCATAAGTATTTTAAAACTTTCCTTGAAATAATGATAAAAAATAAATAAAAATGCAGAAATATAGAAAACGTTAAATTATACAGACTGTATTTTTTGGAAATGTAATTTAAATATTCCCCGCGAAGACAAAGCGGAGACAAAACAGCAAAACGCGGATGAAAGCGGACGTAATTCTAAAGTCTGCCATTGTAATAAAAATATTTTTGGTAAGTTCGATAGAAGCACTATTTCCTTATCGATTGAGGTATCGACGACTAAAATTGAATTATGCGTTTAGAAGTTATGGTTAAAAAAAATAAGGACAAAAATTTACATAAGACGATAACTTTTAAAAAAAATCAACAGATGTCTAATATAGGCCAGGTTCAAATTGGATAAATATTTCATTCGTTTACAACTTTTCTAAAAATAAAGATACAAATAAAATAAAAATACAGAAATGTAGATGATGTAAAATTCCATCGATTGTATTTTTTTAAATAAAGGTTATAAAAAAATTTAATAGATGTCTCATTAGTACCGCAAAATTGGAAAAAAATATTTTATTAAGTTAAATTGGTAAGGTTCTTAGGTAAGGTTACCTTCTTCTTTGGGCACACAATGATTTAAAAACTGACAAATCAGTGAAAATACTCTTCGACGACACAGTGGACGCTTCGTTTTGACCGCGCGGCGGTCGCATCGGCCGCAAAGAGGTCGCCACGGCCGTGCAGCGGTCGCCACGGCAGCGCAGCGGTACTCCGGTTTCGACCGTTTCGACCGCGCAGCCATTTACCCTTTACGCGGCCATTTCAAACATTTCGGATACATTTTGTTTTAAAATTTTTCGGCCTTTACACCCGAACGCGCAGTCCGATCTTCGCGATCGGGGCGTCACCGGAAAGGGGAGCTCAGCGTGCAGTGTTTACCGTCAACCTTCTTCTTCGTTACTCAACGAACAGTGAGTCCGTCTTCTTCTTCTTCGTTACTTAATTATCAATGAGTCTGCCGCTAGGCTAAATTGCACGCGTAGTCGTGCAACGGGCACCTAGTATTATTATTAATTATACAAGGATGTAAATTTAATTGGCTCTGTGGTTGCATGGGTACACTGTGAAATTAAAACCAATATTATGTTAGTTGACAAGAAAACAATTTATTTAGATGAGTTTAACAATTATTTCAAATTAATACCAGGTTCGGCTGAAAATTATTACTTAAATTTACAAATCGACGGCTCCTACGTATAATATCGTAACCCACAAAGCGACGATTTTGAGTTTGTTGTGTATTTCATATGTTTTTAATTATATATTTAATTCCTAGAACGAAAAAAATTTTTTTTTATAATAATAAAACGTTATTTATAGCAAAATATTTATTTTTCTTTCTTGGAATTAAAGATATAATTAAATACACCTGTGTACACACAAAAAACTCAAAATCCTCGATTTGTGGGTTACGATATTATACGTAGGAGCCGTCGAAATAAAAGTTGATTTACATTTACTATTACAACAATTTAAATTAAGAATGTAGGGTAGTTGAAATTACTGTTATAAAGCAGTTTATATTGAATTTATAATATTGGCGGTGTCATTCTAATAGGTTTGCAAGGTTCAAAAAGAAATTATTGTAACAAAATTTAGATATGATTTTACAGATTGTCGTCTCCTGCCGACGCTGGAAGCCTTGAAATTCTTTGCTGGAAGTTTTAGTAGGAATTTGTGAGTTTACTTGAAATGTGAAATTCTTCGACGCGCCTTCTAGGTTAGACAATGCATCATGACAACGCGTATGGTCAGAGCAGCCTGGATTACTCCAAATCCGATAATGAAATTGTAAAAGGAAACAAATGGCCCATATCTCTGTCAGGTAGTCCTTTGACAAGGTTTTTTAAGCATTCCCCATCGTGTAAGTGCTGGTCAAAATTCATAAATCATTCCGACAAGACAGCGTCATTCCATAAAGCGGCCCTATTCAAAAATGATTATAATTAACAATGACCTAACGATTTCTATCATATAGTACTGTTCCTAAGATATCGGTAAATGTAGTCAATACTAATTCTTACCTATTGGGGGTCGCCAAAATCTCGTGGACCTCTTTATTCAAACATGTTCTTTCCGAGGCGTGTCAAAAAATGATCTCAAATTCAAAGATAAAGCCTGGGCGAACCACCATAGACAAATAGCGGGTGCATAAACTAACAGGCGCTACTCAGGTAGGTACCACTATTTCTGAACGGGGTATGTTATTGCCTTACCGGGCAATCAAAACGTCACAATATATATATATATGTTTTTTTTCCGTCAAGTGTGGAATAATTAATTATCCGTTAGTTTGTTAAAATTAAATAGATTGAATAAGAATGTTTGTCCCGTTATGTGTGTTAAAAATTATTTTTATTTTATACGAGCCGTATACCCATGAAAAATCATAGGAGGTTATCATAATTAATAACGACCCTTGCGTGTAACCCAAGCCGCGTGCTGATTGACGCGTTACACTCGGGCCTCATTAGCGGCAATGTTATTGTAGTAATTCCAGCCTAATTCTAGCCAGTTCATGACAGACAGACATTCGTAATTGGGGTAGTTGATTGTTTTAATACATTATTTTCCACAATACAAATTAATGATGTGCTAAGAAATTGTATGACGGATTTACTTTGGAAGGTACACGTTTATATGGATGTATTATTTTATAAAATTAATTTTACTTACGTATCATAACGTGCCAGAATAGTCTAAAACAGGTAAATAGTTTCAAATATCTCGGTGTAATAATATCTCAGGACGGGAAGCAAGAAAGTGAATTGGATTGGAGGAGCAAGCCGGGTAGCGGAGCTCAGCCAGCGAGCAAAGTTGGCAATATTAAAATTAGTTTTCAGGTTAACCCAAGTAAATGGCCACGAGCACTGGATCTTGACTGAAAAAAACCGCTAAAGGCTGCAGACCGCCGAGATGGGTTTTCTTCGAGGTATAGGAGGATTATCAGAAGTGAGAGAATGGTAAATACTCAAATATGAGAATTTCTCAAAGTAGAACCCTTATTGACGTATATCGAGAAATCGCAATTACGGAGGCTCTGACACATCTGCAAAAAGTGGATATTCCAGGCAAGATCAGAAGGCAGAAGACCAAGGGGCCGTCCTAGGAGGAGCTGGCAAAAATATTTGGAAGACTGCTGCGAAGAGAGGTTGCAACTAAATTGGGCTGACGTGGAGAGCGAAGCCCAAGATAAGAAAAGTTGGAACCCCGACCCATTAGGGGTAGAACGAGAAGAAGAAGTTTTAGTTAAATTTCACAAATTTTCACTACTCGGTTTAAAACTGACACTCGACGTGCGGTAGTTTTAATATTCGAGTCATTCCTTAAAACATTTTTTAAATATATTTGTCACAGTGTTTCTAAAACTCCAACCTGTCAAATCCTATTATTTAACGTAAGTATTGCCTGATAATTTCTATACCAAGTTTATGCAAAGTGTTTTATTGTCATTCTGAGACATCTACCTACAAGGATCGTTAAGACGGCACATTCACTGCAAATGCACATTTCGGCATTTTTTTACAAAAATGTGGGTTTTTATTATTCATTTATATCAGAATGTATACTCTAGACTGCAATTTTTTTAAAGCACTAACGTAAATATAATCTTTTTTATTATATAAAAATAATAACCTCGACATTATTAATAATAACATAATTAATAAAATATAAGCCTTAATCGACAGGCCGCGGCCAAAAAACGCTAATTTTTAATGAATATTTAAATATACGCATAATATGTTTTTTTAATACGGATAAAGTATACTTCATTATCTAGAAATTATACTAAGGAAATTAAGAAATATTCAATATAATTAAATTTATAGTGTTTTAAATTTGCAATAAATTTTTACGTTTTTGTTGATTTAAAACGCTTTTTATTTATATAAAGAGGTGATTTTAAACAGTATATTCTATTTATTCCCATATTTTGAGGCTTTACTCACATTATAAAAGTTAGTTTTTTTTAATAAAAACAACTTAATTAATATTTAAAAATAAAAATACCAAAGTATGACATGCGCCAATAAATGACGCCGCTGGTAACGGAATTCTGTTTTATAATTCATTTATTGACACATTTCATACTTTGGAATTTTATTTTAAAATATTAATTAAGGTATTTTTTTATTAAAAAAACTAATTTTTTTAAGTGAGTAAAGCTTCAACATATGGGAATAAATAGAATATACTGTTTAAAGTCATCTCTTTATATAAATAAAAAGCGTTTTAAAATCAACAAAAAACGTAAAAATTTCTTGCAAATTTAAAACATTATAACTTTATTAATATTGAATATTTCTTGATTTCCTGAGTAAAAGTTCTAGATAATGAAGTATACTTTATACTTATAAAAAAAATATGATGCGTACATATAAATATTAACAAATTTTTGAAAACCATTTTTTGGCCGCGGCCTGTCGATTAAGGCTTATATTTTATTAATTATGTTGTTATTAATAACGTCCAGTTTTTATTATTTTTATATAATAACAAAGGTTCTACCTAAGTTAGTGCCCTAAAAAAATTGCAGTCTAGAGTATACATTCTGATATAAGTGAATAATAAAAACCCACATTTTTGTAAAAAAAAACGCCGAAATATGCATTTGCAGTGAATGTCCAGCCGTGTTGATGTGTGTAGTTAAAATGTTGAAAGCAAACGCCTCGTTGGTTGGGCACTGGTCAGAGGTCCACCAACCATTAAATAAACGTCACTCATCCTTTCTGAATTTGAAATTTGATTTTTGATCTTTAATAAATAATAAACATAAATTTGTATATACATTTTTATATTGAATATCATGAATACATGAATATCGAATGTCTCATACCTAGTACCAAAAACTTCAGGAGAGTCAATTTTGAATAGATAATAATTTTCACCCGAGGGTGAAATATCAATAGGATGACATAAAAGTTTGCAAATTTTGCAATATTTTTGATTAATATTTTGTTTAACGTTGGATAATCATTAAAGTAATTCATCACTAATTTTATAAATTAATTTGTTGAAATATAAGTCAAAGTACGTGAATAAAATATTCCGGATAAAATTGTCACGATGCTACCGCCATACTGAAGTTAAATGACTGTGCATTGAGCGCACACGTACATAAAATGTAGGCACATACCGTATCAATATTAAATTGCAATTTAAAGTTCACTTTAATTTATTCAATAAATAATTACCATATAATAAAAATTTAATAGTTCAATTCAAAAAAAAAATTATACTTATTCCTACCGCGAGTAACATAGGTGACATTTCCTTCCTCCCCTTTTACCCTTTCCTCTCCCCATGATGTATTTTCAATGCAAATCTGTACCGTTCGACCGATCGGACACAAAATTTTCAAACTTATTCTTCAGGAACCGTCGAATAACATAAATGACCTTATCCTCCTCCCCTTTACCCCTAATACGCCCATTATATATTTTCAATGCCGTTTGCCGGGCTGATTCAGCCCTGATGATGGACCCTGCAATGGGATCCGAAACGTCGGCCAGAGAGGTCACATATATGCGGCAGAATATTCCAGAAAACAATACACAGAAGATTCTAAACGGCCGTGAAAACCTAAGAACATTTCAAGAACACTCTTCAGCAACATTCAAACAAATTCCATCGTGACTACCACTCTGTATTATCAAACACTCTGCTGATTCAAGATGACGCGACAGTACGAGCCACAAGAAATGTTTATGGATGTACCAAAGATCAATCGGGTCGTAGTGCGTATACCACCGTTCAGCCCCGGCGATCCAGAGATGTGATTCGCCATGGTTGAGCAGAGCTTCAAAGCAGCGGGAATCACAGTGGACGCCACAAAATTCGTTCACATATTGGGCGCTTTGGACCCTACATACGCGCATGAAATCAGAGGCAACAAAGTAAGGCTTCCAGAAACCCGAGCTTACGAATACCTGAAATCCGCACTCATAGGACGCGTCGTTCCACCCAGGGCAGGGGCAGAAAACGAGACGGCTCTTGGAGCACGAAGAACGAGGAGACCGAAAACCTTCGCAAACCAACACAACAATACACAACACTTTGGACAAAGTAGCAGGCCTGGCAGACGCGGTCGACGAATAGATTTTTCATTCGATTTTAAGAATTATATTGATTTATATTTTGATATTTATTTTTCACATTTATAAGACTTAATATGCGATTATATAAGAACTTTATCACAGTCTTATTTATTTATTATGAAAATTTAAGTGAAAATGGTTGCTAACCAATTTTAAATCATTGTAAATCAGAATGATCATTCGAAATGAAAAATAATAAGGAAAACCTAAAATAATTTTCAAATACCTAATTAATGTCAATTCGTCGACTTTCATTTTTTTCTTTTTCACAATACGGCGTGTGTTGTCGCCATATTAAATTTTGATTACTGTCGTGTCTTTAATGACACTTACTAGATTAGGATAAATTGATTGACGTAAGAATCATCAAAATCGGCCCACGCGTTTGGTCTATAGGGCGCCTGAAAGGAAAAAACATACATACATAGGCTGATAAACACATTGTACTCCTTTGCATCGCGCAGTCGGATAAAAATAACTTTGACGTCAAAAACTTTGACCTAAGTGCGATAATATTTTTTTGGTTTTTAAATTGCTTCCATAGTTCAACAGTCATAAGGAAACTTCACAAAAATATTACAAATGTACTTTCGTGCTAAAAGTATTAATAAATTACTAATTATTGAATTTAAATGTTTTAAGACGGTTTATGTATTTAACATAAGATTATGCAAATTTTTCGTTATTTTTTTGTAGTTGTTTGCAATTTTTTTAGAGTTGTTTGCAAAGTTATCTAGCAAAATGGTTTATCAAAAAAATTGTTATCTAATTTATAATATTGCATTCATAATTCACTGTAAGAGATAATGAAAAAACTCCAAAACAGCATAGAGAACCAAGTAGTGTAACAAACTGGAAATTTTTGTTTATAATAACTAATTATTGATTGAAATAAATATGGATGTGAATATTTATTTGAATATGGATCTAATGTTAAAATGATACTACAAAATAAGGAAAAACATTCTGGACACCTCCTCAATACTTTCACCAATATATTGTACTTAAAATATCCCTGTCCGATCAATGAAATCTCCAAGCCTATTTCACGCTTAGATTTATAATACCGATCAAGAGTATTTCTTTCCTCGGTATAAAATTATCAATCACTATAAGGAGAGATATCATTCAGAAACGGCAACCCAGATATAATCTTCATGTCTTAAGCTCAGTGCAAGTGCGAAATATTAATAGACTTAGCTGGCGGTTGTTCGAGCATGTTCGAGCATAATAAATGTTTGACATGGACAATACACGACGTTGACCTTGGAACCCGCACACTGCCCACACGCCACACTCTTGCCATGATATACGCATGACTTGTTGATTTATGATTTAATATAATTATTAATTGCATTCGTTGGTTTGTGACAGTCTCACTATGACGATTTATCAAGGTCTTTCAAACTAGAACTATCTGTCAGGGGCGGTCTGTTTTTCAAGAGAAAAATATATATAAACTGTTTTGGAAATATCAAAAGATCCCTTTTATCAATTGCATACAAATTATGTGAATTTAAGGCTGTATTTTTTTATAAATATTCCGCCATTTGAATTATGTAGGTATTTTGTAAGAAACCACAAATCATATCTCCATTGTATTTCTTGTACATAGAAACGAATTTTGTGTCTGTATCATTTTAAAAGTTATCATATTATATTATCATGTATCATATTAAATTTTATTATTAAATAAAATGTAAACTTCACTTTTTTCATATGAAATTGCTTGAATTTTTAAAATAGTATTATAAAATTTGTTTTGAATTTTGTGATTTTAAGCATCCCTTCTTTTAATTTCATAGTATTTATGTTATTCTAGCAGCTTTTAAATAGGTCGCATCTACGACTTTACTCCTCACACATACATTTTTTAATGTGTAACGTCGCGGAATTTGCTACGGAAAAAAATAATAAGACTTTATTATTAAAACTATTATTAAACTACCGTCTATGCCTGTTTTTTGATACCGTCTATGCTGAGCAAAGCATTCGATAGGGTGGTCCATAATACCCTATGGAATAAGTTATATTCTAGAGGAGTTCCCGCACCATTCATCAGAATCCTTGCTATCTGGCACAGGCAACAGAGGAACGTTGTTAAATGGAACGGGGTAAGCTCTGAGCCTTTCTTGCTGACTAGCGGGGTCAGGCAGGGAGGGTCAATGTCTCCAGTTCTTTTTAATGTTTATATGGATGAGCTAAGCGAACGTCTGATCAGTGCTCGGGTTGGCCGTCGTGTGGGTGGCATCTGTGTCAATCACATAAGTTACGCGGATGATATTGTGCTGTTAGCCCCATCATCAAAGCTCTGCGCAAGTTGCTGAATATTTGCGAAGTTTATGCAGGTAAGCATAATATAATATATAACGCCAAGAAATCGGCACTTATTGTTTTTCGAAGTGACTCGCCTCCTGACAACGTCCTTCCCGTGTCTCTGGCAGGCCAAACTCTAGAGCCCAGTAGCAACATTAAATATCTTGGCCACATTATATGCGACAACTTATGTGACATTAAGGATATCGAAAAACAGAGAAGAGCTATTAGTGTAAGGTCCAATATGCCAGCCAGGAAGTTTTCTAGATGCAGTAACGAAGTGAAAATATACATTTTCGTTACTTATTGCACGAATCTATACACAAGTGAGCTGTGATGCAGACACACTCTGCTGTCCTATAACTCTATGAGAGTGCAATATAATAATGCCTTCAGGATAATGCTCGGTCTACCTTGGCATTGCAGTGCATCTCATATGTTCGCAGAACACAGGGTCCATGGCTTTGCTGCTCTCCAACGACTGAAGATAGCTAGCGCAAGAAAGAGGATGTGGGGGGTCTAGCAACTCCATTATTCAAGCAGCTGCTATGTGGCTTGACTCCCCAATGCATAAAAGATGGACACTAATTATGCAACAGTGACTGTTCTCCATTATTTTTTTTATTTTTATTTTTTATTTTTTTTTGTATTTATCTATTATTATTTTTATTATTATTTTCTACTTTCTATTTTTAATTTCGACATGTTTTTATTTCTTATTCTACTTGTATGTCTGTTGTTGGATTTCTATTTTACTCCCTTTATTTTAACTCGTGGCGTCTGCTTGCTTGCCGTCACCAAAAACTTTGGATCGATTTTTGACCCTTTTCCCGTGAACCGATCGAGCTGAAACTTGGCAAGCAGACTCGTGGCCACGATCAAAAAGATCTATCCAATTTTCGTTAGAAAAAATAGTTATAGTATAATTTCGGTTTTTTAGAAATTTTATTGGTTTTTTCAAATTGGAATCATTAGAAAAGTTTGATTAGCAACGCCACGGCGGACCGATAACGTCACGGAATATTTTTTAAATTTGAATTACTCCGTCGGTATAATAGGTACACCACTACGAATTTCGAAAATTTACATAACAATTGGTTCACAGATGACAGCAAAATTGGGTTTTTTGGGAAAAAATCAAATAATAATTTATTTCTTTTAGATTTCTGCTTAGTTTTGAATAATTCTACATTACTTAAATTTGATTCTGACTAAATCATTTGACGCTGGAAATTCATAAGGTACGATATTGATGATAATTGAATCTATCAACATTTTGACATCTCAAAACATCTGACATTTTAGAAATATATTAAATTTCTGTAAGTTTAGTGTTATGTTATATGTTTTAATTCGTCTTTAATCATTGTTATATTTTACAAAGAAAGGGAGTATAGTAAAAACTTGGTTTTTATGGGTTACTTTTTTACTTATATGTATATATCTCAGTGCGGCGCATACAAGCAAAAAAGCGGTGCATTAGTAAAGATTCTGAGAAACTAATATTAATTAAATAATATTTTTCTTAAGAAGTTGATTTAAAATTGTGGCTGTAATTCGTCCTACGGCTAGAAGTTTTATTTCTGACGTTTCCATTTAACGTGACGTATCTGTTTTTTTCGATTTAAAATTCTAGCCGTAATTCCTCCGTCCTACGGCTAGAAGTTTTATTTCTGACTTTTCTGTACTTAACTTCATGTCAATTCTTCATTTATTTCGCCAACCAATTTGTTCCACAGATATATCAAGTCGAGAAAAAACCGTGTATTTTTAATGCTGCGAGTTTTGTGTAATAGCGTCCTTCTTCGAAAGGTCCTATGCCAGGCGCACGTCAGGCAGAAATGTTATTTTTTACAAATTCCACCCACTACTTTCGGTGTAAATTTTATCTCTTTTCTATGGTAAATGTAAATACGAAAATGACAAATATCAGCTGTCACCTGTCATATCATAATGATATCATAAAATGTTTGATTTATTTTTGTGAAAAGAAACGTATATCTGAAATTAGTATTGTTCCCGATTTAATTATATATAAATCGTCTTCGAAATATATTGAAATTTTTCGCCGTATTAGCTGTACCTATATAAAATATTTATTTATTTAGGAAATATTATTTACAAAACTTCTTTTATAGTGCAGTTATTTTTGTGGATTGACGCTACTCAAAATAGTTCATTATATATAGTTAAATTTTTTTTTAATGTATATATATACCCTTATAGGTATAGCGTATATAATATATATATATATATATATATTATCTATATAGGTATATGCGTAAATATATATTCAATATAGGTATATAGTCGGTCACAGCATAACCTATATTTATACCCACTGCACGCCACTGATATATCTATATGGCGAGGTGAGAATCTATTCTCAATAAGCTTAAATAAAGACCTATTATTATTATTATTAATATTTGAAGTATTAACTTTCTGGTTAGATATTATAACAGAATGTTAGTTAACTTAGTAAAAACTACTACCAGAAGTGTAGTCTGTAGTGGTTTTTACTAAATTAACTAACATTCTGTAATATGACTTTGGCTGATCAGGCTTTTCAATTTTTAGGAATTATTGATTACTCTCAATTTTTTTTGGATTTGACCACACCATATAAGTTTTTCTCAATTTTTTTTTCAGAGTTTACTGGAGATTATCGTTGAAGAATCCAACAAAAATGCCATACAAAAAAATCCAACTTTTCCGATCAGATTACTTTACTAGAACTAGGTATATATATTGGTATTTTGATCTACACTTTGATTTATCATTACCTAAGTACTAAGTATTAGATTGTATTGGGCCGGCAACGTACCATCCATTCATTCCATCCAATAGCAGAAACCCTTACAGTCAACAGGTTTGAAGAAATTCGTCAAATATTACATTTTAATGAGAATAACGTTCATTTACCTCCTGAAGATCCTAAAATACGAAAAATTGTGGACCATCTCAGTCGGCGATGTATGTCAGTGTCTTTTGATTATAGAGTGAGAGCCCGCGACGCCCAGACCTTCGTTATATTATAAAAGCTGAAAATTCTTCTATACATGTCTCTTACACAGGTATAAGCAAACCCAGCCTATACAACCTGAGTCGCGGTGGCTTTGGCAGGTAACAGGTAGTAAAGGTGAGTAAAATTGTGTTTCAAATTTGTGATAGTATAAAACTTAGTTTTCATATATTTTAACTTACAATCATATTAGAAACCGCCTCGTCTATTGGCGGACACTTCGGGCGGTAACAACCCCTTTCCAGACACCCTTACAGTATGATTATTTATAAATCTACTTTCGTCATAGTATAAAATCTGGCTTTTATATATGTTATTCAGAAAACTATACGAATAATGTTTCCACAATCCCCAGTCACTTTCGATGGTTCTCCTATCTTCCCAGGCACATTGAAGTCTAATATACATGTACGTTGGTGCGAGTGAAATAGCATGATCGGTCCACGGCGATCTCTTTCTGCGCATCAGCAACTTGCTTTAATTATTACAGAAGCTGTTGAAGATAGTGACATTGATGAGGACGAATCCACAGAATGGAGTAGTGATGAAGATAATGGAAATACCGACGATGACGATGGAAATAATTTAAAAAAAAATTAAATTTAACAATACATTTTTTTACTTTGTTTTGTAATGGCTATAATTAAAAGTATAATTTAATTCTTTTTCCATTGATTTCATTACGATCTAATTTATTTTCTCTCCTTATAATAAAACCAACATACATACAAATTTATCTCCTTAACTTTAAACTTCAAGAATTTTATCATCGACAGCCGATTTTTCTTATTATTTTCTGCACAATACTTAAAAAAAAATTATCGATGGATATTTTTTAACAACTTTCTTAAATCACAACTTGATTTCATAAAATTCACTTGAAAAAATTCAAATTTTAGTTGAATACAAAATTTAATTATAATTGCAAAATTTAATAGCATAATGAATCGCATTATTACATTGTTGATTTCTTAATTTGTTGATATGAAAATTTTTTTACATTATTTTTTTTAAATTTACAATTTTAATCCGTTATAAATCTACATGATTAATTTTTTTGATAAATTTTGAGTATAGATCGCGCTATTTCACTTGCACCAACGTACATGTATATTCATCGCGCGCACGCCTGGAGTAGACTTCAATGTGCCTGGAAAGATAGGGGAACCATCGAAAGTGACTGGGGATTGTGGAAACATTATTCGTATAGTTTTCTGAATAACATATATAAAAGCCAGATTTTATACTATGACGAAAGTAGATTTATAAATAATCATACTGTAAGGGTGTCTGGAAAGGGGTTGTTACCGCCCGAAGTGTCCGCCAATAGACGAGGCGGTTTCTAATATGATTGTAAGTTAAAATATATGAAAACTAAGTTTTATACTATCACAAATTTGAAACACAATTTTACTCACCTTTACTACCTGTTACCTGCCAAAGCCACCGCGACCCAGGTTGTATAGGCTGGGTTTGCTTATACCTGTATAGGAGACATCTATAGAAGAATTTTCAGCTTTTATAATATAACGAAGGTCTGGGCGTCGCGGGCTCTTAGACTATTATCGCCTATCGCTTGACGAGCAGATGTGCTCAACAAAAACCTCATTTTATGAAACAATATAAGTTTCATAAAATGGAGCTTCATGATAGATGTACTGTGTTGCCTCATGGGGTATGCGTATTCTTGTAACAATTTAATATACTTGTGGTGGCCCGAGACACATACACACAGACACTCGTGTAAAGAATTACCACAGATGCTGACGTCGAGTACGGCAGGCCGTCGCCCTCGATACAGAGGTTGAGACAAGATTGCTGAGCAAGGCAAATGTAAGCCAGACCGATGACTGCGTACAAAGGCGAGGTATGGCAGAGGGCATGGACTATCGGAGTGACGAAACGCACCTCGCTGATCTAAGCTAAATACTCACACGCACGGCCGAGTAAAGAGGAAATCATAACACCCCCGATTCCTTTGTTCTGAATGACTATATAAGCACGCGCCCGCAGAACAAACCATCTCACTCCAGCTGGGCTTCTCGGATACAGCGGAAGCCCTGGCCGTCATACCTTCGACTTCGCGCCTTTCAATTGTAACCGTTGTACACTACTGTATTCTTTATAACTTGTGTTTTGTAATCGAATAAATTCTGTCAAACCATCGCGACTTTTACATCATCAATCGCAGCAGACATCTCCGACTCTACAAACGGAGTGGTGACCCTTGAGTTCAACTCTATCCAAAACCGGAGGACTCATCCACCTCCAAATACTCTACTTTAAGTACAACAGATATTTTATACGAACCGTATAGGCCAAACTGTGATATTATGTAAGGCTTACACCTCCGCCGTGACAGGACGCTCGCTTCTGATGAAGCTGAATAAGACTTCGAGATTAGCTTTTCTTTAAAATATACGGTTTGTATGAAATATCCGTTTTATTTAGCGTTTTTGTTATTCGAAGTGTGTAATCACATTTCAATAAAATAAAAGTCACTTTTGTAAATTGTCCGTTCTCCTCTTAGAATCTAATTCTGTATTTAAGTAGGTAATTGACTCAATACAGATTGTGCGTAAGCGCATTATTATATACGATGTAGTAAGTGGCGAGAGTTGTTAAATTTTTATAGACGCCAAAGCAAAACGCTGAATAATTATGCGTCTAATGTTGATTTAATATCATTATTATAGTTTTTTAAGGAACTTGGACATTGCATATGGCGTAATCGAATATCAAGTTTCATCATTTCTTTGAATATCTATTTTTTGTCCATCCGTTTACTTTGAACTTTGAAAGGAGTGCTATACAGGTTTACTGCGTGTAAAACAGTTTAAGGTTATACAATAAACATTTCGAAATTCAAGCTAAGAACTGGCAGTTCTTCAGATATTTTTGTTAGGGGGAGATGGTTGCCTATATTTTGCACGGGTCCTAGGTGGTAACGATGAAATTTTTTGTCCAGGAAAAGCGAGGATGGCTGTGATGAGGAGCCACGTATCTGTATTTTTTCGCGGTCTTAAACAGTAACTATGCGAAGTATTTCGGTAACTATGTGAAATTGTTTATGTAGACAGCAGACAGACAACTGAATGTTTTAAACACGTAGTTTTATTTGAATTGACATTTCAAATTTCGAAAACGTGATTGTGCCCATCAGGACTTTTTTTACTCCCTTTATATTAACTCGTGGCGTCTGCTTGCTTGGTTGCCGGCTTGCCGTCGAAAAAACTTTGGATCGATTTTTAACCCTTTTCCCATGATCCATTTCGGATTTTTAGAGATTTTATTGGTTTTTTCAAATTGGAATCATTAGAAAAGTTTGATTACGGCGGCCCGATAACGTCGCGGAATATTTTCTAAATTTGAATTACTCCGTCGGTATACATAATAAGTACTTCACTACGAATGTCGAAAATCTAAATTGACTGACAAATGTTTTTAGAATTTAATCTTCAAAGCATGAAGTGTCTTATCAAAGCTCAAAACATCTGACATTTTAGAAATATATTGAATTAGTTTAGTGTTATGTTATATGTTTTAATTCGTATTTATTGATGTTATATTTTACAAAGAAAGGGAGTATAATAAAAACTTGTTCTTTATCGGTTACTTTTTTTATAAAATTCTTTCGTAAAATCCACTTCATGTAAATCACTTGTGTGTTCCGTAAGAGTGGCCTTGGAATGGTTTAAATGTCACAAAAAGTCCTGAAGGTATAAAGATAAGTCAATTCATTCTAAATCAAGTAACTAGTATTTATAATTTCTACTTAGATAGTCTTTTCTATGTAACTAATAAAATGAAAATATTCGAACATTAAAGAATACATATTTTTTCCCTTATACTATAAATAGTAATGGTGGAGCAAATGTGAGAATGGTTTGAGAAAATACATACATCACGATGAAAATATAAAGTAATTTGCTCAAATGCATGATATTTTCACATTTTAGAGAGACGAAAATTGCACTCGTGTTTCATAAAATAAAGTGTCATTTTTTATTTGGATGTATTGAAACCATAAAATTGATTCTTTTGCCTTTACACAGTAAAATTATGGGTTAGTGCTTCCTTGATATGCGGCAGCATTCAATGCAATATTGCTATTTCTGTATCCTGACAGTTACTATATAACACTGTAATGCCATTAATTTTGACGTTTTAAGTTTGATAGGCTTGAAATTAATGGATCAATCAGAAAGCGTAGTTATTCACAATTTGTGAATAAATTAACGTTTGTTTATGTTATAGAGCTTTCTGATTGATTGAATTGATTAATTTCAAACTTGTCAAATATAAAACATCAACATTGACGTCATTATAATTTTATACAATAACTGTCAAGATACAGAAACACCAATATTGCTTTTTTCAGAAGGTCGATTAGGCCGTTGTTTGACATTTAAATTTTTTCCTGATTTTCTGCAAGCTGCAGTGTTGAGGCAATATTTATGTTCCCTGCGCATGCACCACTGATGAGTCATATAATAAAAACATATTGACACTCAAGTATTTAATGTAGACGTTTGTTATTTGCTAAATAATAAGCGAAGCGATGATGACCTATAGATATACAGATATACCGAAATGTGTACGTAAATGTTTCCTATATATAAATATACGTATACCTGTAGTTTTAGACTTGTGTTTCAATAGATATAACAAAATAGTGTGGTTGAACATTGTAACTTAAATTTGTTAAAATAAAATACAATAAGGTAAAATAAGGCATAATACTGTTTAAAAAAAAAGGATTTATTAATTCATTGCAGTTTTTTACATGAAAAATATTAATATAAAATAAATATAGTAAATAAATATAGATGTTGATAATAAATAAATATAAATGTTAATAGCCAGTAAAATGTATATAAATGACGGAGAGTGAGCATGAAAAACCTGTTCATAGCAGTCACAGCAGGGAGGCCCCCTGAGAATCCCAACGAGAGACCCACACCGTTTCTCTGTGTTTACATACAGTGAATGGTACCCACCGCTTACCCAGGACCATCCCAAGAGCAAAAGCTTCCATATCGATCTTACTCAATCGTCGCCAGGTTGACATTTCTTTCAACTAAATTGCGAGTCCCTGCTCCCCCTCACAGGTCGTATAAACCTTTGCGGGAGGACAGAGCCGCAGAAACAAAACATTCACTGTCCCCGTCAAAGGAATCATCTTTATTATTAAAACAAAAATAAATACATATATATTTCATGGTAGATACATTCATATCAGATGCAGTGTTTATAAGTAAAAATACATAAATACAAGAATTAGATACAATAATCATATTATGCAATGTTTATAAGTAAGAATACACAAAATAAAATAAAATACAATCAATATAAGTAAAGGTAAAAAATCATAAGAATCTGATAAAAGAATAGGATACAGTGTTATAAGTAAAATTGCAAAAGAAAAAAAACTACAATTAAATCAGTGTCGTAAAGAAAAATAATATTTGTTTACATACAGTGAAGTGGGACCCACCACAGACCCAGGGCCGTTCTACAAGCAAAAGCTACCTTATCGGCCCTACACCTTAACCATCCAGTTTGGCATTGTTTTAATGCTAAAGCAGTTTCCTCGCTATGCCGCTGACAAAGCAAACACTCGCGCGACGCGGCGAGGAAACTGCCCTAACCACTTCACTGTCTCTGGGGTGCATTACGAAAGACAATTTATTCAAAGAAAATAACAATACATAAAAATAAAATCACAAGTAAATAACAAAATATAAACAAAAAGCAGAGAAATACAAGGAGAAGAAAATAGCATAACAATAATTATCAAACGTCGAAAAATAACAAAGTATGAATATAAATAAAGCAAAATAAGACAAAATATAGAAGATACAAAAAAAAACGTAAATACATTGTATGCAAAGGAAGAATAAGGAAGAAGAATAATATATAATGTGTGTGGAATACATGACTGAATATTGAAAAATACGTGGGTGACAGCTGATCAGGAATGAGAAATAGTTACAAAAATTGCACCGTAGAGAGAATATCGAGTGCAAAAAGTCACTCCCCTGCGGGAAAAAAGAAAATAAAAAATACATCACAAACATACAGGTTAGATCGACATCGGAGATAAGAAACTGCTAACCTGGCGCATCCCACGCTGCATACAGGAGGATAACAATGAAAAATATAAATGCGAATTCTGCTGATGGCACAATCTCACGCAGACAAAGGAAAGTAAATATGCTGACGGCTCCTTTTTCACACTCTTTTTGTACACGTCTCGACACCAAATTCGGGATATAAAAGACGTAGTGGAGAAGTTCCAAGTTAGTTCGTCTCCTTCGCCTCAACCACGAGTTCACGCTACCCGACGATTGCTACTCGTGGCATCACCTACTTACGTAGCTCGTCTCTCTCTATGCCATACGACCAATCTCTAACCTGTAGCAGCTACGACATCAAACCATACTCGCTACGCCACTAATCTCATTCCTCGCTACGCCTTCAGTCTCCAATCCATCGTTCATTGTCAGCCTCATCGCTCCACTGTCTTCGCAATCTCCAGCAGCGAACACCATCTGCTTCCAACGGTACCACAGCATCCTCGACCTCTCTGCAATACGCCACCTGCATCAGTAATCAGCACCATCTCCAGCTTACAGCTTGATCTTCACCTTGATCGCTTCCTGCACCCAATACGCACGCGATCAGGAACAAAGTTGACGATCCGAGGTGCACCCAATCAGCCGACACCCCGATGACCGCCGTTATCTACCAAGGTTGAGCGGCAAAGCAATGACTGTAATTCAAACGAAAATAAATAAACTCCACAAAACTGACCGCGACTTTCTGTAAATATCAGCTGTTTTTCATCCTGTATTACATTGTACAAAAGTGGGATCCAAAACACGGTACCCTACACATCTATTGGAGAATTTTTAAGGACTGCTCATCTATGGAACAGGCATAACATTACCAGGCAATATAAGTGAAAATCAGGTATGATTCCATTTTTCGGAATTGGCATAGTTAAACAAGCTGGTCCAAGTGTTAACTGAATGAGTGATGTTTGTATATTGGAAGGAAATGGTGTAGATGAAAGAATTTTGTATCTGAAAGGGACAACTGATACGTTCAAATTCATATATTTACGAGGCATATTGTCTATCTTAATAAAAACAATGCAGTTCTATACTTATTTAATAGTAGTAAATATAAATTTATTTAATAAATGACATCGGATATTCAAATTCATCCCATCCGGTTGTACCCCATAATCTACTTTGTATTTTCTATTTATTCTCTCTTTTAAGCTCATCGCCGAGTAAGCCCACTTTTATTCCTCTTCATATTTTAGCATTGGTCCGTATTCCCCACATTTGCCTTTCTACTCACTATCACTCTTACTAACGCAACATCTAAGTACTTGCATTTTTCATATCCAATGGTCGTCTTTAAACTGATTCCCGTTTTGTTTCTTATTCTTTTTTCAGAATGTATATTAAAACTAGGTCCCATCTTTCAACATGTCTCTGACAATATGTTACCAAAACGTCCGTGACCTACGCACCAAAATAGATATCCTACTTCATAATTTGTCAAATAACAATTATCACGTCGTTGCATTATTAGAATCGTGGCTCACCGACAGCATAAGCGACGAGGAACTTTTTGATGCACGCTACCATATATTCCGGCGCGATCGTGATTACGCTAGCACAGGTCAACGTTTGGGCGGCGGAGTGCTGCTGGCGGTCCGACGCGAGTTGGCTACCCGCGCCCGCCCCGACTAGCACTCACTCGCAGAAGACTTGTACGGGACGACCCTTAGTTGGTAAGGTGATCCTTACCAGCTAAGGGTCGTCCCGTACCGATCTACATATTTGCTGCATGTACCTTCCGAGAGATGTGGTGTACCAAGTACATAAGGAATGTTTCCTCAACGCTTTATCAACGCTGACTCTGAAATTTCCCACTGACAGCTTTATGATTTTGGGTGATTTTAACATACCTGATATCATCTGGATCAAACCACCCGGTAATGACTCGGTTTAAGCTACCCAAAACTTATCCCTTGTCACCTCTCATTTTATGATTTCATACACTTCTCTGGTCTCTGACAATACAATGAAACTGCAAACTCGAACGGACATTTTCTCGATCTTGTGTTATTTGTATTTGCAACGAGTGTATTTCTGATCCCTGAAGATACTCACCACCCATCCTTACTTATTGATATTTCTTTTTTCAACGTTCTTTCCCTAGTTAGCGAGAGAATATCTACATCTTTAGACGAGGCGATTACGATTCGATAAACTACTTCTTAAATCAAACTGACTGGCATGGCTTGCTGGCAACTGGCGACCTAGATTCAGCGCTACATAATTTCTACAGGATACTTAACAACCTTATCGATACTTTTATACCTCAAAAGTTCATCCGAGATTCTAAATACCCCCCCCCCCCTGTTTTATCTCTGCTCTCATCAAATTAACAAAGGAAAAATTCAAATATCACAAAAACTTTAAACTCTTCAAAAATCTGTCTAACTAGGCTCAATTTTCTCTCTTAAGAACCCACCAAAAAGCCTTGAGTAAGGAATTCCGTAACAAATACATCTTAACATCGAAAATAAATAATCATCAGATCCTTAAAAGTTATGGAATTATGTGAAATTCAAAAAGTCACAGGGTGTCCCATCATCCGTGGTTTTCAAGGGATGATAAAGCCAGCAATGGAAGAGATATTTAAAACCTATTTTCTAAATATTTCAACTCAGTATATTATTATGACGATAGAAGTACTCAACTTAATTCTGATAACTTCATTCACTGATCATGAACCTTACATAATATTGAAGCTGGTCATAGTTTAATATTGAACCATTTATTACAACTAGATCCTAACAAAGGTGCAGGACCAGATCAAATCCCTTCCATCTTCATCATTAATTGTGTACAATGCCTCTCAACTCCACTATTGATCGTTTCCAATCACTCCTTGAGTGAAGGCATCGTACCCGAACTCTGGAAATCGGCATTTATCTCGCCAATTTTTAAAGATGGTCAAAGAACCGACGTTGAAAACTACCGCCCCATATCCAAACTCTGTGTATTTAGTAAAGTGTTAGAAAAAATAATTTATGATCAGATGCTTCGAGCCTTTAGCCTAGAGCTTAATGCAACATGGTTTTGTCAGTGGGAAATCGACTACTAACCTGATTGAATTTTCTGAATTCCTCCAGGACTGCATAGATTATCGGATCCAGGTTGATGCAATATATATCGATATAAATCGGAAGCAAAAGACCTTGGTGTAACTCTTGATTATAAACTCTTACAAGATAAGCATATTGACATTATGGTCGCCAAATCCTCTCGACTGCTAGGCTTCGTTCTTCGCGCATGTAAACAGTTCCAAGGAATAAATACTATGAAGATCCTTTACTTTTCCTTTGTTAGGAGTATCCTTGAGTCTGGTGTGGCCTGGAACCCCAGATATCAAGTTAATATAAACAGAATCGAAAGTGTTCAGAACAGATTCATAAAATATCTCGACTTTCGTTCCCATCATATTCACATTAGCAACGTAGATTCCGCGACCTTCTTTAACATCACACCCCTATCAATCGCAGAAATACTGCTGATGCTATATTTCTTC
This sequence comes from Agrypnia vestita, assembly GCA_016648135.1. Classification (NCBI taxonomy): domain Eukaryota; kingdom Metazoa; phylum Arthropoda; class Insecta; order Trichoptera; family Phryganeidae; genus Agrypnia; species Agrypnia vestita. The sequence continues at coordinate 67,781 of JADDOH010001028.1, read as the reverse complement.
ATAAACTAGCTACCTCTAAGATTGACTGCCCGGCATTGCTACAGCGCATCTCCCTGAGAGTACCCAGAAGATCCACTAGATCGGTCGAGACCTTGAGCCTTTCACACTGTAATACTAACTCCTGGCAAAACTCTTTTATATATCATAACACTATATTCAGCGACTTGGATCTTTTCAATTCATCAATCTATGAATTTAAAACTCTTGGATATTCACTCCAGTCAAAAACCTTATTTTTATTCTTTTTTAATCAATTTTCTTTCTTTTGACCATATGTAATTTTTATCTTGTATCTTTCTTTTATTAATATTTTTTCTTTTGTTCAGACCTCGTATATGTATATGCAGATGTATTGATCAGATATCTTTATTCTACACATATATTTTTTGCACTTCTTTCTTCTTATCTCTTCTCCTTTTTACTAAGTAGACCTGTCCTTTCCTATCCATTCCTTATTCCCCTTTTACCTTTAATTCTTTGACTTCCACAGTTTGTTCGTAACTTAAAACTTTCACTTTTTTGTTTTTTTTGTACAACTCAAATTATTGTTGCTAAATGTTAATTATTATTATTATTTATTTATTTCGTGTATTTTAATACGTATAAAATTTAACATGGATTAGTGCCCAAATACTTTGATGACAGGATGAAGATGAATAAGGATTTTCATTCCTACAATACAAGAGGAAGCGACAATATAAGACTACCAAAGAAAAAGAAAAACACCTCACAAAATTTTATGATGTATAAAGGTATAAAAATCTTCGATAGCCTGCCAAAGGAAATTCAAAACATGGAAAATATAAGGAGGTTTAAACTGAAGTGCAAAAATTATATTATAAAAACTTTTAAATGATTAGATGTCAAAGTGAAATCATGTATTAGCCCACACGACATTATGTGTGGAACTGAATTATTAAGATAAATAAATAAAAAAATAAAAAAAATGAAAGTAGTTGCTTCACAAGACAAGGTCTGTTCTGAAGCAACTACCTGTACAGTTTTTTTATAAGTTAAAACATCAGAAATACAACATATTAGAAATAAACTTTAAAAAACTAGAAATAAACTAAATATTAGAAATCAAATATATTCGAAACTCCACACAGCTTCATGATTCTCAGTCTTCCAAAAATGGTATACTGCGTACTCCGTCATAGTATTTTCAGCTACGCCAAGTGTGCATGGTGCGGCCTCAGCCATATTAGGTAGACCCTTCAATAAAGTCTCAGAAATCCTTTAGATATAACTCTGAAGACCCACCCAGAGACCTTCAAGTGTTCAACACAAGACAGTTATTCACCAGTTCAAAACTAAATTCTTTCAAAAAAAAAACTCCTTATCATATACACTATCTAAATTAAGAAACACCAGAAACACAACATCGGGAAATGTTTCAGTGCCGAAAAAGAAGGCAAAATTCGGCCAACTCCCCCTCATGTTCTGTGCTCCACGAATCCACACCATCCGACATTGTAGGTTAAAGGTGAAAGATTCAAACAGAAGCTAACAAAGCGGTTACCAAACGTAGGTAGACTACAAAACGAAAGCAATGTGTCATATGTGACAGCTTAAGTTCCATTGTACTGTTAGTTTCCAAAGAATAAATAAAATAAAATAAAAATAGCTTTTTTAGTCAGTATTGAAAAACAAGTATCAAAATATCAAACAAAAGTATCAAAAACAAGTATTCAAAAAATAGTATCACAAACAACTGGAGGAGATACCGTTTTTTCTGGCGTGATTGTTAACAAATGTATACATATTAAAATGTTATGTGTTACAATTCACTCTAAGAAACTTTTAATTGACTGTGTATACTTTCCACCATGTTCATGTATTGATACATACATAAAGGCTCATATAGAACTAGTGGAAAGAATTTCCAGCAATGTAAATTCAATTTTAATTTGTGTTCACTATAATGTACCAAATGTAAGTTAAATGATAAACACGGCGTATAACTCACCCCAATAACAAAAGAATTAGTTAATTATTTTGCTTTCACTAACATGTATCAATTCAATTATATAGCAAATTGTTTAGGTTATTGTTTAGATTTAATTTTTTATATATTATATTCCCAACATAAATGTAACTGAATCTATTGATACATTATTACCCATTGACCAATATCATCCATCACTTAATATAAATGTAGCTTATGCTTTCAATATGAATGTTCTCAAACCAAATGATTGTATGTAGGTACTTTGACACTGGCGACTATGATGGGTTAAACCACTATCTCGCATTCTATGATTGGGATATATTTCTTACTAATACCAATATCAATGAGTCGGTTATAGAATTTAAAAAATGTTTATTAAATGCGGTGGATTTATTTATTCATAAATCTAAATTTTTTTTCCCTTAATTTCTGAAATGGTTCAGCTCCTATTTAAAACACTTAATTTTGGAAAAAAAGAAATACCATAAACTTTATAAATTAAAAACTCTAAATCTTACATATTTTTAAAAATTCTCCCAAATTAGAGAACTAGCAATAATTGAGAAAAAAAATGTTATAGGGCCTTTATAGGAACTACTGAAGTATAATACAATTTTTTTTTGGTAGTACGTTATTCAAAACTGCAGTAAGAATAATTTGCCCGCCATTATGTTCCACAAAAATGTGCATGCAACCAATGATGTTACTAAAGTAGATCTTTTTGCGACCCACTCCTCATCAGTCTGTATAAAAATAATTCCTGTTGCTCCATCCCTTCATTTCATTATAAAAATACTGTTGATTTAAATGGTTGTATGATAGCTCTCTCTGATGTTTTTCTTTCAATGAACAAACTAACAAATAAGGAAAGTTGTAATTCCAGAAATATTATTATAGAAATGTAGATTCATCCTTGCCTTACCACTATCACTATTGTTTAACTCTTCACTCTCATCTAGTATATTTGCTGATACTTGTAAAATGTCTTATAATAGATGTATACATGAGTCAGGAGATAAATCTGATTTGCGTAATTACAGACCAATATCTATAATATCTCCAATCCTCAAACTGTTTGAATCTACTATAACGAATAGAATAACACCCATATTTAAAACTGAGTAAAAAACAGTATGGATTTAGAGCTGCCAAGTCTATGACTTCAAATTTGCTTGATTACACTAATGCCATTATTAAAAGACTTGATAATAATAAAAAAATAAATGTTCTCTATGTCTCAGTTCAGAAGACTCATTTTTATCGTTCTTATAATCCTAGTGGAAGGCAACAGAAGCTCAGAATCAATAACTAATTCTCAATTAGTATCGAAGTTACATCGGGTGTACCTCAAGGTGCACATTTGGGACCTCTTCTCTTCAATTTATTTATAAATGATGTTGTAAATGTATTCACTTATACTCACTTTTGGCTCTTTGCTGATGATAATAATAAGATTCTTAAATATTCTATAAAATAAGATTCTTAAAATAATTTATACTACCCAAGACTATCCACTCTTTTGATCTGATATTGAATCCTTGATGTAAAATAATATATTTTTATAGATCAAAAACACTTATGACTTTGACTACAAAATAAAAAATATAAAATTGGATGTTGTCAAGTCTATTAAGGACCTCGGAGTTTTCCTGGAATTAGATTTAATGAACAAATAGATTGTGTGGTAAAAAATCTTTAAAACACAAGACTTTGTCAATGGAATGTCTTCCGATTTCACAAATTTACACTATCAGAACTCTTTATTGTTCACTTGTCCGTCCTTTGTGATTTGGTCTTCCTTCTGTATAACTAAATAAGTCATATCCAATCTGTGCAACATCGTTACTTAAGAAAAGTTACATGGATGATGGGCTTGGATAGAGTGCGCATTAGAAGAGACTACGCATACAGTGAAATTGAGTCAATGTTAAGAATTTGTAACCTACAAAAACGTAGAAAAAACACTGACACAATCGCAATATTAAAAATATTAAAAAGCCACACTGATGTGCCTTCGTTACTGAGACAAATACAATTTAATATTCCAGTCCGTAGACTCAGAAATAATGAAGTGGTGTTCCTTAATCATCATATAACTAATTATGGATTCCATACTATGTCTCGGTTATATTGTCCTATAAATTCGAGACAATGACAGATGTATAAAAGTGGACAAGCCAAAAGTGGTGTGCCAGGACAGAAGAGTGTGACATTCTATCCTCTCTACCTATCCTCCTGGGAAATGGCGTGATGGTTAGTAAATTAGTTACCAGTAGAGTATAGGTTTTTTCATATAAGTTTGCAATTGAGTTAGTGTTGGTACAGTGTTTCGGATACGCCCCTCTCATATCCATAAACTTAACACAACGAAGCAATGCGCGTATTACGCACTGTACCTACACTAACTTAATTGCAAGCTTATATGAAAAGACCTATATACCATGATGTATCTTCTCAATAACTCCAAGGAGAGGCAGCTAGTAATTCTCCCCAGACTAAGCTGGGTCAAATAACAAAAATGATTATATAGAGTCCTTTCTACTCTATTTAGAGTATAGAGATATTTTTTTAATATTTCTCGATGTGGTTTATAGATTATATTCAAATAAAAACTGAGTTAATATTAGTAAACTTACCGTTGAATCATTCGAAGACATCGATGATATAAGAACGGCATTGTCATGAAACGGTGAAGAGGATGTCAAAATGGTCAAATGACAGGACTTAATCTGCCAATAATGAACCGTCGTTATCTTGGAGGAATTATAATTTTTAAATCTAATATAATTCCACAGGAACTCTGCCATATGACATTTCACGTGCAGTAATATAATGTACTTCATACGACTAGAACGAGTGAATTTTTATGTTTCAAAATAAGGCTTATAGGTATATTGGAATTGTATCTTTTAAAAATAAATAAAATGTACTTGACATGCGCCACGGCTCTCAAAATGTTAGGTGTGCTAATTGCTTGCGATAGTATTTTTCCAATGTGTGAACTTTAGCAAGGTAAATGTTTTGGAATTTGTCTGTAATGTTGTTTGCCGAATCAAAAAAACATTAATTCGAATACCCAATTAACGTACGCCAAGTCACAGCATTGTCCTTTGCAGAGCGTTCTGGAAATTGCCCTGAGAATTTGCCCTCATTCGAGATAAACAATATACAAGAAAGATCAAAACAAAAATGAGTTATATATTTTTAAACAATTGTGGTGAATGTAAATCTTGTTGCGGTCCATTAGAAGAGGGTACATTGGATAATGGGTGCAATCACGGGAAGCGCTTCAAAGGCGGTATTTCCAAGTTGGGTTGTTACGCAGGTCGGAATAACAGCTGTGAATGCTCCCAAAGATGTGATGAGTGCACTCGCTTGGAATCCCTGCAAATATACAACAGACATTCTTTATTTAATTATTATCGATAGCAGATTTAATATTTTACTTATTTAAGAACAATACAAGTTAACAATTAAGTTACCGGAATACCACAAAATAGAGAGAAAATTATTTATATCGATGGTCCTCGGCCAAAAGGGCGTAAGTAATTATTTTGACATTACCAGGAGAGCAAAAGAAAGTTCTGTCAATAATTTTATTTATTTTTGAACGATTTCCATATTTGTATTTCCAAAATAAATATGTAAAATATTTAATAATAAAACATATATTGATAAAATCAGTTTGACAGTTTTTTTACTCTCCTGCAAAGTTAGAAATAATCTAAAATTTAAAATATGTTTTACTTTACTTTATAATACACACACAATATGAGTTATTAAATTACAACTATAGTTTCGAGAGGAGCAGTCCCTCTCATCATCAGGTATAGATAATAAGTTATTATCTATACCTGATGATGAGAGGGACTGATCCTCTCGAAACTATAGTTGTAATTTAATAACTCATATTGTGTGTGTATTACAAAGTAAAGTAAAACATATTTTAAATTATAATGTTGCACCACAAAGTATCTGCCAATTCTTTCAATAATATTAGAAATAATCACTTACGCCCTTTTGACTTTCGATATATATTTGTATATACTTTGTACTTATCATTAATTTTTTGAAATATCAGCATGTTTCAGGACCAATGGTCCCTTTATCCCCTATGCCCTGTATCCCAAGAATACACAACGTATACGATAGAAACGTTGTTTCCTGAAAAAAATGTTAATTTTTTGAACGGGCAAATATGTATTTTGCATATATTCCATGAAACTATTTCGAAAAAGCAATATTTACTACGTTAATCAAACGACAAAGGCTCCATTGTTCAGAAAAGTCTCTACTAAAAATGATATTTATTATTATTATACGCCGGGCCTAGAGAATAAGTATGCTTTTGGATCATACTGGTCAAACAGAGTTGATTTGTACAGAAAACATATTCAGTAGGGTACTAAGGGGGGGGGAGGGATGTCGCTTATGTAATCCGCCGGGTTCTAAAGAATAAGTATGTTAAATTTGGGTCAGATCGGTCAAACGACAAACGAAAACATATATTTTTACAAAAAGTAAATCGTGGGTGGAAGTGAGGTAGAAAGGGGGTGGGGTGTAGCCAATGTTACTCGTCGGGTGCTAAAGAATAAGTATGCTAAATTTGGGTCAGATCGGTCAAACGGAGGTGATTTGTATGGAACATCGGGGGCAGAGGAAGTATGAAAAAAGATCGATCGAACGGTACAAATTTGCATAGAAAATATATCAGTGGGAGGGGAAAGGGTAAAAGGGGATGTCGCCTATGTTACAGTGTGCCGCCGAGTCCTAAAGAATAAAAATGCAAAATTAGAGTCAGATCGGTCAAACGCAACAGATTAGAATGGAAGGGAGAGGGGTAAAGAGGGAGGGAGAAATATTGTCTATATTACCCGCCGACTCCTTAAGAATTAGTATGCCAAATTTGAATCGGATTAATCGAAAAGTACAGATTTGCATGGTAAATTTTGTCAGAGAGAGGGGGAGGGAGGAAATGTCGTTTATGTTACTAGCCGAGTCCTAAAGAATAAGTATGCAAGATTTGGGTTAGATCGGACAAACGGTGTAGATTTGTATAGAGAACAGAAGGCAGACAGACGTTGAGTTTTATAGGTATAGACTATAAATCCGTCTAGAAAGAGAGATTATATTAGGTCCTTACATATGAAATTGGCGTTTTGCCGTACTGGCAAATTTGATCTCAAATATCTTCTCTTTGGTTATGAATTCCAAATCCAAATTTATACAGCTATTTACTCATGTATTTGTGTTTTGAAAATTATAATTCATTTGTTTTTTCCTCAATTGTTTTTTTCTTTGCGTCACTCAGTTTACAAAATGAAAAACTTGAAATATCGCGTTATTTACGAGTACGAGTTCCACCGTGGCACCAGTGCTGCAGAAACGGCTCGAAGGATTAATGATGTGTATGGCGACGGTGCCGCAAAAGAAAACACAGTGCGTTTTTGGTTCCAACGTTTTCGTTCTGGAAATTCGACCTGCAGAACAAGCCCCGTGGACGGCCGGAGACCAAAGTTGATAATGAAGAATTGAAGGCTATTGTGGAAGCGGATCCATCGCAAACCACATCCAAGTTAGCTGCAGGCTGCGGTGTTAGTGATAAAACTGTTTTAATCCACTTGAAGCAAATTGGTAAGGTGAAAAAGCTTGAAAGATGGGTACCTCACGAATTGGGTGAAGCAAATCAACAAACGCGCGTTGACTGCTGCGTTGCATTACTCAACCGGCACAATAATGAAGGGATTTTAAATCGAATCATTACCTGTGATGAAAAGTGGATCCTGTACGATAATCGGAAGTGCTCATCGCAATGGCTGAACCCTGCCGAACCAGCCAAACCATGCCCCAAGCGATATAATGATGTAATGAATCTCGATATTCAAACTGGAAAATTGAAGTACCACGGTTTAAAAATATGCGCCGTACGCACGGCTTACACATACTAATTGGATTGTCCTTCTTATATGGAGAGACCTATACTGATATATATTTTAATTTTTTTTTTTTAAAATGGAGATGCGAACACGGAATACGTGTCACATCAATATTCTTACTATTTTCAAATGCAGCTAAACGCTTGTGCTATAAAAATAGGACTAACTTGCTAGTCTGGAATGAGGTTCGAACCCGCGACCTTTGGATCACGAGGCGAGTGTCCTAACCACAAGACCAATAAGCTACTCGTATAATTTATGTGTACAATTTATTTGCATATAGTTCATTCAATAACAAAAAAAAGTCTATGATGGACTTAGATAACATCATAAACCGATCTAACATTAATTTCAAACATTTTGTAGAAATTTAGTTGTTCGTAGAAATTAAAAGACTAGGCGATGAGATAAAGTTTGTGTATCATTTATATTATTTCGGCCCGTGTGATTGTGACAAAAATATGACATTTATATATATGCTGCATATAATTTAAGTTTTAAAGAATTCGTTAACAAGATATATAAATGCTTTTCTAGGCGGATATTTTATCTGAGGAGGCCAATACCCACAAAGGATTGCAGAGATAACTGCGATGATTTATATCTAATCTTGAACTATTCTGATTGATTATATCAATTTATCTCAGCTTAATCTTCTCTTGAAACATCAAAAACAATTAACCTGTCTACTTGTTGTCGATAAATATTAATTTCACACAATATTTTAATTGTATACTAATCATCGTTTATAAATATTGCACATTTCTATTGTTAATTTATTTTATATATTTCATTTTATATTGTTACATTTTATCTTAGGTAAATTTGTTTTATTTCTATTATTATTTTTTAATTATTTACCTTATAACGTGTTTTATGTTAGGTATATAAAAATCCCGGTAATTTTCTTATACTGTAAAAGCCCACTAGTGTGTTGATTAATAAATAAATAAAAATATATTTAAAACTGTATATAATGCTTCTTAAAAGGGCACTTTTTTATTCTGTAATATTTTCTGTGTACTACATAAATCTGAGTGGCACAGAATAATTAATACCAAAAAGAATAATAGGTACGACATAGTTGTGTCATTTGTATATATTTTATTTGAATATACATGCACCTAAAATGAATTCTATCTTTACCTTTATTGATTTACATATTGGCACCAAAATGGTATCCACTAAACAAATTGTGAGATACGTATATGCCATCTCGCGTTCCGCGGTAGACAAAATCCAACCCCTGAACGGTTCGCAGCTGGGCAATTACGTTTAGTCTTTTACCGAGAATCAATGCGTGTTAATACAAAAGTAGTATTACTGGTAAGTCTTCCCAAACAGGAAGATAAATCCAGAAATCACACAAATTATAAGCGTCCGATACTGAAATACTATTTTTGTTTATTCTTTCTGATATTTAGTTAACTATTTTCACTCGGCGTAGTAAAATTAATAGCAATTCTTAAGGTACTAACATATATTATGTAACCCAGTATGGGGATAAGCTGCATATACTCACATGACAGGAAACGAAACGTGTAGTCGATACGACAATCGATAGGAAACGAAACAAGGGTAGTCGATTCAACAATCGATAGAAAACGAAACAAGAGTAGTCGATACGGCAATCGATAGGAAACTAAACAAGAGTAGTCGATAGGACAATCGACGGAAAAATGCGGTTAACCAGTAGTATCCGAGGGGACTTAGGAGGCGGCCACACATGCGACTGATAAAATAATCAAACTGCGAAAATATGTGTTAGTGAATAACAATGGATCGAGAAGGCTGGAGACGGCTGGTGATGCAATGGACTGTGTGACGTAGAACCCTGTTGTCGACTTCAATTTAATCCAGCTCAGAGTGCTTTTTTTAAGTCATGGAATTAATAGTATAAAAGTACAATTGATAAAAGTACGTCAATGATTTAAATTGCGTTGTAATTTTTGTTTTATTGTTTTTTTAGTTTTTGAATTTAGTAGGTTGCTCTACCAAATCAGTGATTCCGATATTTTTTTTACAAAGTTTGAATTTTTATTATTAAAAGTTTTTACAACCCGTTTTAAAAGTTTTTACAACCAAATTTTATTCCTAAAGAATGATTGAAGTATTAAGGCCATCATTGGGTACAATGGGTAGCGTTAATGAGTTTATTCACACATTTACCATTTAATGTTTGCGCTTGTTGAATTAGTTAGTGGTTATGCCTGGGCTATCTACAGTTACTGAGAAAACTTACATTACATATGAAAATAAAAACACAATAGTTTTTTTTCTACTTATTTAATCCTTGTGACATGTGTTTCGCCTTACAAATGCATAAAAGCATTCATCTGGATTAAACACATTACTAACGAAACTTCTGTATTCGTGATTAGCTTTATTACAACTACTAAATCCCGATAGCAACCAAAATATTTTTTCGTTTATTTGATTTTTCTGTGTCTTTCTAATTGATTAATAAAAATGCGGTTTTAAATGTTACGCACTTTTGGTAGGCTGGGCTAGCGCTAGGCTGAGAACTTTTTTTTTCTCCTTATTAATTATCTTATTTCAGTAATTAATAAAAACTCAAATCTAATATAAAGGGTATAAAAGGAAAGGCAGCAGCATTCCACTGAGGTGTTTCTGAGATGAACACAAAAAACTTTCACTACTCAAGGAAATTTCTGCGGAATCTATGAAACCTACATCCATATGGGGCTTATCGAATGAAATATTAAAAATTCTGTATGAACATATAATTTTCTCTATTATCACTTACGGCGCGAGTATTTGGGCCGATAGTACAATTACTCGGAAAAATAATGTACAATGTATAGAGACTTGCTAGTGTGCAGAGACTCATAACAACACAAATCATTAAAGGATTTCGAACCATCACAATGGACGCTGCATTTGCATTAGCAGGTACCCCTAGATAGGTATCTGTATCTCAGAATGAGCCAAAATATACCAAGACATGACTATGTGAATGATACCAGGGTTTCCAGGTGATATACATGTCGAACATAGAGTTGAATGTCGAACATGTCCATCCGAACCAAATGTCACATTGATATAAGCGGAAGGATAAATGATAATAGTTTGGCCATACATATGGGAGCAAAATAGACAGGTGCATTGGAGCAGCCTATGTGGTATACGAAGAGTATTTGGAAATATACCACAAAACAATGCAATGTCTTCCAAAGCAGACTGATTGCAATACGAGAAGTCATTAGCTGGGTAAATAAGAAGACGGTATATACACAGCAATATTATGTCAAGCTTCATTGTGATCAGTGATCATAAAGCTTGTGCACAATGTTAAGAATCTCAAAGGCGTGAGCAATCAAGAAAATGGAAACAATATAGAAATTGGAAAATTCAAGAGGAGCATCGATAATACATGTCATTGTGATACCGTAAACGAGCAGACTCTTGGACACGTACTAGTGCCCATACTGCCCGTGCGCACGACAGGTAAAATATTGAAAAACTCTGTAACCGGACACCTCTGTACCTATGGAAGTGTTGAAAAATGAAAAAAACGACGCTAGATTTTATAAAATACTTAAAAGCTATTGTTATAAAAACCAAAAGCCTAAATAATACTAATTTATAACCCAAATGTAATCGGTGTCGAGGCATGCTATATCTACAATTTCTTATCTCTTTGCTTATATTTATAGAGTGGTTATGTATTATTTAACTTCAATGCATTTGCTTCTGCTATATCAACAATTGATCCTCGTAAAACAAAGCAAGAAAAAAAAGTCAACTTAAAAAAAGAAAATACACTTTTTTGGAAATTTTAGGAAAAATGTATTTAAAAACGTTTGCCACCTCGGTTTTCCTTTTATATATTACGTGTATAAATAAATATTTAACTTTTTATTATGGATATTATTGTATTACCTACGATAAGATTTTTTTTAAGAATATTAAAAAAAAGATATATATATATATATATATATATATATATTGTAGTCAAATATATGCCACCTTGCTTGCTACCAAATAATGAACATTTCCGCTTTAGCTATTTACATAATTAAATATTGTGGCTTGGATATATTTCAGTCTAAAATCGACATTAATTCTGATTTTAGTAAGAAGCGGCCATTTTGTCACGTGACATTTTTATTTATTTATTTATAAAAAGGACAGCACACGGTACACGCATACATAACATAATGATTGTTTCATTAAACAGGAAATAATCATCAATATCAAAAACATGCACCTCTTACGTGCAATACCTAATATCACGCAATTTGTATTGCACGACTGCTTATTAATGTTTTTGAGAGAATACGGTAAATGTGTTTGGTGAGGATGTGTAAGTGTGTAGGTATTGTGTGTGGCAGTGAATAGTGGACCTTATAATGAAATGAGAATGAGAGAAAAAATAATTAAGCAGCAAAAATTTTATTTAAACAGCAAAGATTTCTGAAATTGCATATTTGATATGTTTTCACTTAATTTTAGATATTAATTTATTTTTGAAGATTGTCTGTGAGCCGAAAAAATTAAAGGATGTTATTCTATTAATTGGAGCATTTTTAAAAGCGTTCGCTTTGCTTCTACTGGAATAAAGAAGTGATGAATGTCGTGTCCGGCGGATAGGTGTGTTTAAGTGTATTTTTGTAAGAAGTTCATGGCTGCGTAAACTAAACATTAGATCTAAAATTGTACGTCTCGAGGTCAGAAGACGCAATGATGTAGGTGGGTCAATATTGTTACAGTGATATTTAACGTATTTGAGAATTTTTTTGTACTTGTTTCAATGAATGAATGTATGAACTATATTAAGGATTCCATATAGTGAAGGCGTACTCAAGTATACCTCTGAAAAGCGAAATATATTGTAATGTTTTTATAGTATTACTATTTTTGAAATGTTTACTAATTCTAAATATGAAACCTAACATCTACTTGGGGGTTGATTGTTTGAAGTGTATTTAGCTGCCTTCACTTTTAATAGTGATTTGCAAACATGGTTTTCTATGGGACAAAGCTATATTTCCTATAAAATCTCGAATTCAGTTCATTATTAACTTGTTATCTTCTGTGACTTCATTCAAACTATTTTTTTGATATTGCGGCCATTTCTTTTATATTTTTGTTTTCATGTGACTTGTTACTATGTCTCGATGTAAAAGTTTTAATTTGACTCACGGCCATAATGACGACGACCCCTTCATACGCAACTTGCAGTTTGAGATACTTCTTAGTTCCCAGAGCGCAGAGACCTTTGATAAGGTCTCCGATGATATCTCCAGAAGCCGGTGAAGGACAGGTACTTTCTATGGTAGAGTTCACATTGGAGACTATATTAGTAACTGTGTTGGCGGCTCCCGAGATTGTGCTGATGATATTGATAGTCTGGGTGAGATCATTCGTGATGCAGTTGTTGATGATTTTATTCAAAGCGCTTATCTCGAACGCTGTGACTGCTGCCTGGTTATCCTGAAAAAGCATTGATACAATAGAAAAAATGCGTATAAAATATATACGTGCCCAATGTAAAAATATTTTGTATAAGAATAAGTGGTATCACAGTTTATGGAAAATTTTATCTGATTGCTACTCTTTCTACTTGTTGTTACTCTTTTTACCTCTTTGCTACTCTAATTTTCTAACTCTACTTTTGATTGCTAATCTAAATATTTAATAATATAAAATACTTATCTCGTTGTTACTCTAATTTTCTAACTCTAATTACTGTTGATTTCTAATTTAAAAATTACTACACTATTTGAATCCAGAAGATGCACCAATTAGACTGAATTTCCGCTAAAAAATTTTCGTTACGTTGAGAGCGATGCAAACTTCCTAAATTGTTTATTCATATCTGACGAGGCGCACTTGGATTTAAACGGAAACGTAAATAAGCAAAATTGTTGTATAAAGTTCAACGAAAATCCTCAAAACATCCACCCAGTGAGTTTGCATGCAGAACGTGTAACTGTGTGGTGTGCAGAATCTTCCAACCGTATTGTCGGCCCTTACTTTTTTGAAGAAAATGATGCCAATGTTACACTGAACGGAGAGGGCTATCTAAACATGCTGGAACCATTTTTTTTTCCAGAAACGCGTCGACTACGAATAACTTTCCGAAAAGTATGGTTTCAGTGAAGTTGGACCCACCACAGACCCAGCTTCTACGAGCAAAAGCTCCCGTATCAGCCTTACATATTCACCATTCAGTTTGGCATTGTTTTAATGCTAACGCAGTTTCCTCGGTTCGCCGCTGACGACGCAAAAATCTCACGAAATGCCGAACATCGTTGGCCCCCAAGGCTGCCTTGCCTCACTGTTCCAGATTTTTTTTGGGAATATTGTAAGCAAGAGGTGGATGAAACTAAGTCAAGCAATAAAAACGAGTTAAAAAATTCATAAGGGCCGTTATGGAAGCAATACCCCGGGCAACATTAACAGCGGCAATGAACAACGTTTTGGTCAGGTGCAGAATTTGCATTAAGGGAGGTGGAGGACATCTAAAACAAATTATCTTTAAAAACTTATTCCTACGTTAAGAAATTAATAATATCCTTTATTTAAAACAATAATGAAATAAAATTATAAACAACCGAAATCTTCACATTTGTTTATGTAGCAACATTCGTGCCCCACCCTGAAGCATAATATATAACTGAACGAAGAATTCGCTACTTCGCAGCAAGCCTCCCTTGCATAGTGGGACTGTAACGAGTTCAAGCTTAGACTTATGTTATCAACGTGTAAATCGTTTGTGTGAAAGCACTCAATTTCAGGATTGATCAATCAAGGTCCCGTAAACTAAGATAAACTCAAGTAGATAAATTCGTACTTTTATAAACATCCATTTTAATCATGAATAATTTCTACTAAGTTATCGCCGATTCCATCATTATTGATGATATAATACTTTTTTTAAATTTGATTGATTTAATTTTGATTGATGATATAATACTTTTTTTAAATTTGAAAATATTATCTGATCACACGATACAAAAAGGGTTTTCAATATCATTTTTGACATACATAATTTTAAATTAAAAAAATTGTTTTATTTAGGATTTTTTTGTATAATTAAATGTAACAGTCTTGTATATAAGCTATATCGATTCGAAAGCTGCTTTGGGATGAAAATTTTCTCTGAAATTGGTATTTTTAAAATACGGGAAAATTTTTTAGTAAGTATGTACATATATAAGTTACCCTGGTGCAATTCGAAATGCGCGCTTGAGATCCACCAGCGGCAGACACCCCAGCGACAATGCCAGCGTTGACAACTTCCACAATCTGGGTGTTCAGGCTGTTCGTCGCGCTCTGCACAGCGGTCTGCAGGCTTATGAGGAGAAACAGGACCTGGGCAGACGCGCTCTGGATGACGTTGTTACTTTCTTTGATCAGGCTGACAGTGAGACTCTTAATGGCGGTATCAATTCCAAAAATTGCTTCATTTGGCTGAAATTTATTACATACTTTTTATAAAAGTAACTAACATTTTTTTCTGAATTTAATGATTTTTATAGTTTTAAAATTATACGTAGAATACATTTTTGGTGGCTTAAAATAAATATTTTATATTGCTGAAAACCCTGAAAACTCAGAGAAAAAGTTGGTTGTACAACTTTTTGTAATCATTTTAATTTTGGTGCTTATCGCATAATGTACCAGTATATTTTTTACTGTATGTATAAAAGTACGTATAAAAATGTTAATCAAATCTCAACAGCAAATTAATATAATTATCATTAAAAGATTTGGCAGATACTTCGTGGTTGCAACATTATAATTCAAAATATGTACGTATAAAACGTACAAAATATGTTTTTTTTAACTTTGTAATACAAATAATACAAAATGAGTTATTAATTACTACTATAGTTTCGAGAGGAGTCCTTCTTATTATTAATTATTAATTACTTATTAATTACTATTGTTGTTTCGAGAGGAGTCCTTCTCACTATCAGGTATAGATAATAACTATCTGTACCTGATGATGAGGTGGAATGATCCTCACGAAACTATAGTAGTAATTAATAACTCATATTGTGTGTCTATTATTAAATTAAAATAATATTTTTTAAATATTTATTAGAGACACTCACAGGATAATAGAATACATGATACTCTAATAATAAAACATAAATGAAGACTATGCCCAATATCCCAATTAAAAGTGTCTTCGGCACGCTCTAGTAACATGTATTTTTACATTTAAGTATATTTTACATGTACGTTTGAATGTAGTGCGATCATATAAGAATATGTAAATAAATAATTGATTTAATGGGTCAATAGCGTCGGCGGCGAGCCCACGCATTTCAGACTATACGATTTAATTAATTCGACTTCTTGAGTATGAGGTATAATTTATTATTATTATTATTATTGATGATGGGCAGGCAGCTTAAGCTGATAGGCCCATATCACTGTCTCTCATTTGAATATCCAGCCTATTCTTAAATTGGTTGACACTGGCTGCAGACACAACTCCTCGAAAAATTTCTTGAATATTTTTATATTAATGACAGTGAAGTTTTCTTAGTACGCATGTAAAATTTAATTAAAATGATAAATGTTTTAATGGTTTTATGGATACTGCAATATAGGAAAAAAAACGTTTAATTTTTGTCTTTTTTAAAACGATATATTTAACAACTTGTCGAAAAATATTAATGTCTGAATAGCACCACTTCTTTTTTAAACTTTATACAATCAATTTGTAAATAAAATATATGGTCTTTATTTGAAAATATACGAGATTAGTGTACCAAATATAACTCTATTACATGAAAACTAAAATAGTGTTACAGGGTTATAATTTTTTTGATGTTATTTCAATATATTTGTTCATATTTTTTTAAGGAAATGCTTCAAAAGTAAATGGATCTATCAAAATAAAATTGATTAAAAGCCCGTTTCGCTATGAGTTTTGCAAAATAATTTAATAAGTTTACGTTAAATTTAGCAAAATCGAGAGCAAATACGAAAATCGTGTACTGGGGCCTCTTAACTTGCAAATTTATGTCAGATAGAGAAAAATAATCAAGAGCTCCGTTGAAAATTTTATGTAGAACAATAGATCGGATATTTTCCGTCGGGACTCAAGTTTGTGCATCTTGAAAAAGGCAAGTCGATCTTTAAAATATTCTAAATTATAAAATAATTATCATTTATTTTTAAATTCAAAAGTCCACAATGAAGACCTAGATCGAGAATGGATTTGTAATTATTTGTTTTTACGTTGATGAAAAAGAATGTGGGAAGTGAAAAAAAATTATCAGTTACATGAAAGTCTTATTAAATTTATACGCCTTTTAGAATATTGTAGGTTTAAATATTTATTTATTGTAATGATATTTTTTTTCTTACCTGAATCAGCCCAACCGCAAAGAAAAAGACGAAGAGAGACTTGGAGAACATCTCTCACAATAAACTTAGGTCAGGTTGTCAATTCCATGAAAAGATCTTGTATTTATGTATGAGAATTTTGTTTTTGTTTTCCTTAAACTGTTAAAACTGTTTGCCTTAAAAGTGTAAGTAATTTTTTGTACAAGTGAAAAATTTTGCTGTCGAGAAATATATTATTTTGAACTTGAACAATTATTACATTTGTTAAATGCGCCGTGAAAGAACTACAAAGTGTCATTTTATGTTTTGCGAAAGCTTACTCCGTAAAATATGAAATATTAGGATACTAGCTGTAACCCGTCAAAAATACCGGTAATTTTACATGCCGGTTTCTAAAGAAGAAGTATTTACTTATTTATAGCTGACACCCATGAAATAGTAATAACGATCTTTATCAAAATATTTGAACCTTTTTTTAATATTTCCGCTACCGGCAATTAATGGCACCTAATATTTTAAACCTTGGTAATTGTGCGTGCATAAAACTAACGCGGCAACATAATTCAATAGTCTTTTGAGAAGCACGAGTTAGTCTGTTGCGAGCACATCACTCAGAGATCAGTGACAGTGATGAGTTTGATGCGCGCTTCAATTCAGACCAGCACCTGGTGACAAGAGATTATTGAACAGGATATTTCTGTGGGCAGCCAGTATTCGGTTCTCTGGTGGTCAATAATCCTCCGTAAGAGAGGGTGACAGTTCTGTCAGTAGATGATCCTTTAAAATATTAAACAGATACAACGGAATCTGCCTTAGCTTAAGCTAGGTTAGGAACATCACCCACCAGAGATGTCCAGAAACACCCCCGTGTCATTTTTATTGGTGCAGTCCTTGATCTATTTTTGGCGTACTGGATGGCATGTACAGTGGACACACCTCGTAAATCCAGTACGCTCAAAAATTCCCACTCAGTCGAGACAAAAAGTCCCTCAAGTAACGTAGCCAAGATACGCAGAGTTTTCCTATGCTTATTTTAATTATATGCAGCACTTCTCTGCCTTTTCTTTACGCCGGTGGACTGTATCAGCCATAAGAATGTCCAGTAAAGTTCTAAAAGGGGAGTGTTCTAGAAGATTTCCGAAGGTTCTGTAAGGTTCCAAACTGAGTAACGGAGTGTGTCGGTAAGTCTAGAAGGTTTCAGAATGTTCATTAAGATTCTCGAATGCTTTAAAAGTAACTGGAAGGTGAAAGTTTAAGAAGCTTCTATAAGGTTCCAAACTGAGTGGCTAAATTTATCGGTGAGATTAGAAGGTTCCAGAAGATTAAGAGAAGGTTCCAGAATGCTCTAGAAAGTTCTGGATGGAGAAAGTTTTAGAAAGT
Source organism: Agrypnia vestita (assembly GCA_016648135.1). Classification (NCBI taxonomy): domain Eukaryota; kingdom Metazoa; phylum Arthropoda; class Insecta; order Trichoptera; family Phryganeidae; genus Agrypnia; species Agrypnia vestita. The sequence goes on along the minus strand of JADDOH010001028.1, from coordinate 49,181 downwards.
TCTATAAGGTTCGAAACTGAGTTACAGAGTGTGTCAGCGAGTTAGAAAGGTTCCGAAAAGTTCTGGAGGGTTCGAGAATACTGGAGGGAACGAGAATAAGAGAAGGCGAGGAGAAAGTTCTACAAGATATCAGAAAGATCTATAAAGTTCCAAACTGAGTGGGAGTGCGTCGGTGGGTTTAGAGGTTCCAAAAAATATATGATGCTTTAGAAGATTCTGGAAAGGGAAAATTCGAGAAGATTCCAGAAAGTTCTACAAGATTTCGGAATGCTCTAAAAAGTTTTGGAAGGACCTCTCTAGAGTGTTATGACTGTGCGCTAAAATATCTGTTGATATTTTGTCAAAGCAAAGACGGTCCAGCAATCACAGATGCCGAAACCAGCAAAACAGAGACGTCAACACAATTCTATGCTTACCGAATTATGGTCCCGCGCGAAGCCGGGCCAACCAGCTAGTTTTAATGCATATTTAAATGGCCAACATTCACATATCAAATTCACCATGGAGGTCGAAAAGAATGAAAAATTAGCATTCTTAGAAGTTCATGTGCAACGACGAGAGGATGGCACTTTGGGACACACATTACATTTTCTTTACATGAACTTACTACCGAATATGTATGTATGTATGTATAATAATAATTGGATAACTTATATAACCGTTTTCGCGAATACTCACCTCAAGGGCGCTTTACACAGAAAAAATATTATCTTACAAGACAACTTATTGCTAGAAAAGAAAAAACTTACTATTACTTATTCACTAGGTGGCATACAAGAAGTGGAATTAAAATTGAGTACTATAATAGTTTGTGAGTGCCTGAAAGAATTAGGTGTTTTCGCGGAGTGCACAATAGGAGTGGAAAACATTAGCTAGCGTTGTTGTGGTCAGATTCTATAGGTTTTTATAGGATTGTCTAAATAAATGCGTCTTAATTTATTTTTTGAACTGTGGTAAGCTGTCTGTTTGTCTCAGTTTATTAGGTAGTTTATTCCATAACTTTGGTCCAGCCACCGCGAAAGCACCATCACCGAAATTAGTTTTGTGGATGCGATTTACTTCAGCTAATCTATTTGTATTAGATGTTGATGCTGAGCGAAGTGTTAGTTGTCTATTATTTGTGGAGAATGGAATGCCGAAGTCGGTTATGTATTGGGGAGCCATGTTGTGAATAGCCTTAAATATTGTAAGGCAAAGTACATATTCAACCCTCTCTGGACATCTAAGCCAGTGAAGGTTTTGAAGATGGTTTGAGATGGGCGCAAACTTTGAAACGCCGGTAATGAGTCTTGTGGCGGCATTAAATACAGATTGTAATTTGTTTATTTCCTGTTTCGGGAGATGAGCGTAGATACCATTACAGTAATCTAAGCGAGAGATAACGTATGCATTTATTAGTGATTTTGTTGTTTCTGTTGGGATGCTTTTGGGAATAGATTTAATGCGGCGTAAATGATAGAATACAGAGCTGGTTGTGCTATTAATTTGTTAACTAAGAGACAAGCTTGAATCCAAGTAGAATCCAAGTAGTTTGACATAAGTTCTGGGAATTATGTCAATATTTGAAACAGAGAGTGGGAGTTTTTCCAGCAGGTGTTGGCGTCTTCGGGTAGCTGTCCAAAGGAACTCAGTTTTGGTCGGGTTAAGTTTCAGTTTATTCGAGGACATCCAAAGGTTTATGTCATTTATGCACTGAATGATAGATTGTTTTAGTATGTTTGTATCGTTTGGAGAACATTGGAAGTATAGTTGCCAGTCGTCAGCATAACAGTGAGCTAGAAGTCCGTGTGTGGTAATGATATCAAATAAATCTTTTGTGTACATGATGAAAAGTAAAGGACTTAGTACCGATCCTTGGGGAACACCTGACTTCATACGAATCGGTGCAGATTCAATGTTATCAATAACTACCGTTTGGAAACGGTTCGAGAGATAGGATTGGAACCATTTAAGCGCTGTACCGCGTAGACCATAAGATACTTACATTCTTCTCAGCAAGAAGTCATGGTCAATTGTGTCATGTCAAGAAGAGAGACGAGTACTATATATATAATATATATATATCTATATATATATATTAATATATATCTATTCTCTATCTGATATACTATATCTATATAGATATATATATATATAGAGGTATTTACTTTTCTTTGCCTGCGTGGGATTGTGCTATCTGCAACATTCCCGAACGTGTCAAGCGTTGCATCAGCATTTTATATTTCTCATGACTGGTGTATCTTACATCATCATCATTTTTCAACCTCGCTCCGTTTGCTTCTTTTGCATGTGAAGCTCGATGTCAAAGTTCTTTATACATATGTTTCCGGCGATTGATATCGACCGACATATTTTCTCATGTGAACTGTCGTCGCAGCGGTGGTTATGGAACACAGGGAAACGGGTCGTTGACCCGTATATATAATTATTAGCTAGTATTTATATTCCAATAGCTGTTCGTACCCGGCGTTACAAGGGATAAGAATTTAATTTAAAATACGTTTGTGGAGGAAAACAAAGGTTCCACTGTTTTGAAAAGTCTCTAATAAAAACAAAGTTTAAATTTAATCAATACTGGGATGGATGAGATGTCCAGGAGAGAAATGAGACCTATGTTACGTGCTGGATCCTAAAGAATAAGTTCGAAAAATTATGGTCGATCGATCGAAAAATCGAAAAAAAAAAAAAAAAGATCAGTCAAACGGTACAGATTTCTTCAGAAAATATATTAGAAGAGAAAGTGAAACAAAGGGAGAAGAGAAAAATGTCACCTATATAGCCCGCCGGGTCCGAAAAAATAATTTTGCAAAATTTGGTTCAGACCGGTCAAACGGTTTCGTATATTTTTAATTTTATTATAAAATTTAAATTTGTATTAAAAACGTATTGAAGGGGACAGAGTGGGGTGAAAGCAAAAGGAAATTGTTGCTTATGTTATCCACCGTGTTCTAAAAAAATAAGAATGCAAAATTTGGGTCAGATCGGTGAAACGGTGTGGATTTGTACAGGAAATACATCAGGGGGAGAAGGTGTGGTAAAGGAGGAGGGGGAAATGTGGCCTATGTTACCCGCCGGGTCTTAAAGAATATGTATGCTAAATTTGAGTCCGATCGGTCGAATGGTACATGGAAAATATATTGGGAGGAGGGATATGTCGCTAATATTATCCACAGAGGTCTGAATAATAAATTTACAAAATTAGACTTAGATCGGTCGAACGATACAGATTTGCATGGAAAATATGGGGAGGGGTGAAGTGGGAGAGAATAATGTCGCCTCTTACTCGCCGGGTCCTAAAGAATAATTTTTTTAAACGGGTCATATTGGTTAAACGGTGAAGATTTTTATAGAAAGGATATCAAGGGAGGGGATGAGGTAAAGAGGAAGAAAGAAATGTTGCCTATGTTACCCGCCGGGTCCTAAAGAATAAGTTTGCAAAATTTGAGTCAGATCAGTCGAACGGTACAGATTTGCATGGAAAATATATCACTGGAAGAGGGAGGGTTAGAGGGAGAGTAAGTAAATGATACTTTTATTATCGGGACTTAAATAATAAGTAGGTAAAATTTGAGTCAGATCGGTCGAACGGTACAGATTTTCATGAAAAAATATCAGGGGGAGGGGGAGTGGTAAAGGGTAAAAAAAAAGGTAAAAAGGGGGTAAAAGGGTCACTTTTTTATTTGCCAGATCCTAAAGAATACGTCTACAAAATTTGGGTAAGATCGGAGAAACGGTGCAAATTTGTAGGTATAGAGAACAGACAGACATTGAGTTTTGTAGGTAGGTATATATTTAGATATTTTTTTACTTTTACTCGTATGGCCAAGCTACCTATCAGACATTTCACTAAAATAACCTATTCTAGTAGCATTCGAAACAAGTATTTATCATTGATTTATTCGATATTTCTACCAGGAATTGCTAAAAAATTAAAAGTATTATTATTTGTAATAGAGTATCAATACCGGCAACCAACTATTACAGTACATAAAATGACTTCTGAGACGAGAACAGATGACATTGATAAATAATGTTAATAGACACTTCGCGAAACAAATTCAGTGTAATAAATATTTGTTGTTTGTATATAACGCAGGGTAATGTTCAAGATGGACCTGACGGATACCGGGAGCGTCCCCGGTGGACCGATGACTTAAATTTCTATTTTTATTTTACAAAATAAATATTTTGTAAAGATTCAACCTAAGCTAGTCAGTGTCTAATTGAAAGAGGACCCTGACTATTGCAATAAATCATTTATTTGTACTCATATATTCATACGTGTAGAAAAAAGTACAGGTAAAAACTAGATTAAAAAAAATAGACGTTTAACTACTGTAGTGACAGCAGACTAGAAGCTTAAAGGTAATGCCACTGAGAGAGACATATTGAATAAAAATTGATATGACGTCATCTCTCGAATTGCGGAAATAACAAGACAATATTTTATTGTTGAGTTTGTGTATGTAGTTCATAATTGGTCACCCCAGTTCTATCTTGTTGTAAGGTCAAAATCGTCGTTTTTTACTTTTTGTGATGGTGTGAGGCTTTGAGACTTAAAAATTGCTCTAAAAATCGCTCCAGTCCATTTTATTTTACCTACTCTAGTTTCGTCCATTTTGTAGAATGTGCTGAAATATTGGTGTTTGATCAGTTTTGTTTTGTCGTATGTATTACCAGCTCCATATAATCTTATGTTCATACAAAAATTATAATAAAAAGTTTAGTTCTATCTTGTCGTAACATTCAATTTGTGCTCCCACTGGTCGTATCGTGAAATTTTCAGCCCGTTATCTCTTTTTCGTCAATTAAAAAATATAACCACTGAAAAAGTAGAATTAAAGATAATTCAGTCAAAACGACTTCTTGAATTACAGTGCTGGTGGTGATGGGTTATCCTTTGTTGCATATACTTGAGTAAAGCAATTAAGATACAAACAAAATTAATGATATATTTAACATCAAGTATAAGACAAACATGGATTCGACATCATTCGTAGATAATAAACAAAAAACTCATCTTAGAGGTGAAGAGCCTTTAAAATTTCCCATTATTTTAAGTTGTGCGACTTTTAAGTCTTTAACTGAGGAAAAAAACGTGATCTAGCATCAATGTTTTCATACATGACACCGGTAGATAAAATATTTTACGAAAATATACTTAAAAATCATTGATTTTGCCATTATAATATATTTTTATTTATTATTTTCTTATTAACCCAGCAAAAAGACAAGAGAAACAAAAATTAAAATTTATTATTGTAGTATTTCTGTTGTTTAAATTAATATTTTTTGGTAGAGTTTCATAAAAATTATTTCATTATTGCTTAGATTAAGTTATAGAGTACTTTCATTAAATCTTTCAATTCTTATATTTTTTTTAAATGAAAACAATTTTTTCCTGTTATTTTGAATCGAACAATTAACAAACAAATATTAAAATGACAACTTTTTCCCTATAAATATCAACCGTTCCATTTTGTCGTATCGTCAGTTTTCGCGAATATTTGTCGTATCGTCATTTTTATCAAACTATAATATTATTTAAAAATTATAAAAAACGGTACCAGATAAATTTAGATTTTCCCTTGCAAATGGCGTAATAAAAAATTTGAATATTATCATTAACTCGGAAAACAATAATATTGTTTTCTGTAGTTGGAAAATCGATTTCAAACTTTGAATGCGTTTTACTCAAAACTGTTGTTTTGACCTTACGACAAGATAGAACTGGGGTGAAGAATTGTACCTATGTATTTATAATAAAATATCCGGCTACGAAAAAGATCGAGAAGTGCTGAAAACTATCAAGATAAGAAAGCTGGAGTATCTCGGACATATCATGAGAGGACCAAAATAAAGTCTAAACCAACTCATCATCCAGGGGTAAATAAGTGGCAACAAAAGCGTAGGACGACGCTGCATCTCAAGGCTGTGTAATTTGAGGGACTGGTATAAGTGTAATTCGACTCAGTTGTTCCATGCGGCGGTAAATAAAATCGTGATCGCCAGAATAATCGCAGACCTCCGATAGAAGATGGCACCTTAAGAAGAAGAATTATAAAATGCACGCAAAATATAACCATTGTGTATTGTTGTATTTTTTGTGTCTTAATACATTGTGTACACCATAATGTATTGAGAATGAGGTAAATCAGTTCTTAAATTCTCCGTCCTTCGGTATCCAGGAACCATTATTGAAAACTTACGTTGCTATATTTGAACACATTTGAAAAATAAACTCTTTAGTTACTGCATTCCACACCTCCAGTGCATCCAGCCTTTAAATAGTGGATCTAGTTAATATAGCGTGACTTAATTTGCTATTCCCTATAAACGGACGCTCAGTGCTTAAATATATAAATGGGAGTAACCGATCTTCTATTATGGGTTAAGTTTCAGAATAAGAGTTAATTGTTTTTTTTTAATAAATAGGCGCAATCTTACTCTTTCAATTGCTTTACTCACTTATTGAATACTTAGATATAAATTTTCCAAGGATGATAGATCTTTTTAGATGAAAGCCAACGATGCGGCATTTAAATAAAAAAAATTGTGCATAATGTAATAGTTGTATCGCAACCACTTATAAAATATGATGCCAGTAAAATATGACAGTTATTTTTGCCAAAGCATTTAGCAGTCAAATGGCATCCTAAAAAATGTTTTTCTTATAAGAACCGTGGAACCATAGACCGAGATAACCTAAGCAGGCTAGTTTTTTCCAGAAATAAATACGCAGGATGAAAACATTTGTATCTATATATATATAATATATATATATATAATATAGTATCATTTGTATTATATTTAAACATAGCTGAGAATTATAACATGAGCACATTGAACTCTTAATGCATAAAATATATGACAAAACCTCCTTGAATCTGCTTCTAAGGTCCGAATTCAGAGTCAGTAATTAAGGTTAAGGTACGCCCTAAAAGTGTAATTTGAAGTACAAACTAACTCTTTTAAGGCATACCTCAACCTTTAAATCATTTAAGTATTGACTCTGAATTCAAGCCTAAGTGGTTCTAATTTAATTCAAGATCCTCAGAAAATACATACAAAAAGCTCTACTCAGCGACGAAGTATTTAAGGCTGTATTTGGGCGGTTACCTCGTTTCTGTTTCTTCTTAAGGATCTTTTGCAACTTCTTCATAACGGTTACGTCGATTCTGTCTATTATCATACTTCGAGAGGTTCTTTGATTAATTTTAAAAAAAATATTCTTGTTTAAGAACATTTTTATCATTAAGATAGATACATTGAGCGAATTGTAATCTTTTGCATGTTGCAATATCAAAAAGTAGCTTACTGCTTTCCCGAAAACTTTCTAACTTTTCCGGAGAGAGTCTCTTGATAGACTTGAGTAGGTTTTTGAATTTTAAATGATTTTCTTTTAACATCTGTATGACCCGTGTTACTATCGGAATAGGTGCAGTTCGCCATATATTTTCATTTCTGGGTGTCACTATATTTGCTATTTCTGAAAGTATTGGGCTCTTTAGCAGTTTTCAATTGCAACTTTATTTGATGTCTCGTCCATTCGAGTTCTCTGCATATTTTTTACGAAACAAAATTAAGCTTATTTCTTATTAAATAGGCGAGCGAGCGTGTAACGCAAGCGAAAAACAATGCGCATCAGTAATGACGACGCGACTAGAGTGTTGCTAACTGTCACTTGGCGCGCTTATATTATTAAGTTATCAACAAAAGATCGTGCATTCTTTCCTTTTTGTTTTGAAAATAAACTATAGTTGCAATAATTTAGTGAAGTAAAATAGGTCCGTTTATGAAAATTTCATACATTTACGTGGCGTCAAAATAGAGTCTAAAAACCAACTTTATTCAATAATTCAAGGATGTTGCGGAGGCTATTATTGTAAATCAAATCAAATTATATTTTACATGGCTTAATTTAAATCTAAAAGGCACCAACTTTTCACTATTAGATCACTATAAAATGAGAAAAAAAAATCGCTCCACCCTAATGCATACTCAAGTAGGTACCTCTTGCATATAATACATAAATAATTCCTCAACATTTCGTCTAAATATAGAGTTGTTTCAAGAAAATACAAAATGAATCAAAGTCAACAAGATTATAAGACGTTCTCCAAGTACCTTATTGTCTTCCTTCAAATCTTTAGATTCAAGTAAGTAAAAAAAAAGTATTTAAAAACACGCACTTTTTATTTAAAAATAACACAGAACTAAAAAAACACAGTATATTTGTATGTCAATAAAATCAAACACAAAAGATAGCTAAGTCAGTTAGTCGCTGCGTTACTGATGTTGTTACGTTGAATCTGAGTTGAATTCGAACCTAATTATTATATTTAGATATTACTTGAACAGTAAATAATAATCAAGTGCATTTCGTGGTCTCGCATTTTCGCTACATGGTTTCACTACATACTTCGCTACATGTTTCCGCCATATGCGCACGCATGGCGTGCGCAACTTCCATTAAAATGGATTTTTTACCCTAAATGCGACAAAAAAAGATGAATTCAAAAAACATCCTTAAGTCTCACCGATACACCGATAAAAACCGATACCGAAGAAAAATGGAAAGGAATTCATTTCAATTAAAAAGTGTGTTTTTTCTATAGGCACAGAACTTTAAATTGAAATAAAACACAGAAATATGTTTTAAATATCCTTAAATTAGAGTTTTTAACAGATAATTTTATGGCATTAATATATAAATATAACTTTGCCACGTGGCTGTCGTTGGCATAATCTGGAGGTCCAATCTTCACACACTCTTCGCAGTAAATCAGACTGTATTTCGGCAACACTACGTCGAATGTTAGCTTCCAGATGCTCAATTGTGTATAGATCGACATATCGATAAACTTTGGTGACTAAAAAAACGGTCACCAGAAAAATATATCTTATTCCATACTCAACAAGGAATATCAATCTTTGATATATCACGGAAACAGAAACCACAGTATACCCAGAACAGTAGCACAGTATACTAAGAACAGTAACACGTCTTCATACAAACTGGCCGCTACCCATTAGAATGTGTGCGTGCGTGCTCGGCGCCGTGTACGCACGCACTGTGACGCACACATTGACATAGAATATGGGGGCACAAGGCGGCGGTAGTAAGGGCCATGCCTTCGGCGCCATTCGCACTCGCAGCCGCCGCTTTAGAAAAAAAATGCGCTTCCTGAAAAAAATGCCTTTTTTATGTTTGTGGTGTTTTACTAAAAAGGTGTGTTGATTATCACAAAGACTGTGAGTTTTTGAAAGTCTACGTTGATGTTAATCAGCGTTCTTGCAATTTAAGTGCAGTGTAACTCGCCGACAGGCCGTAGATAAACTACTGTTCTGAGTATACTGTGACAGTAGTTTATCTCCGGCCTGTCGGCGAGTTATTAGCCTACTCTTGCCTTGGCGCTAGGGTTATCACTTTATTTTTACTCCCTTTCTTTTAACTCGTAGCGACTGAGATTCCGACGCATAAGGTACAGACGAACCCCGAAAATTTCTGTAATTAGTATACCTAGTTTCTGCGCTTAAATTGCAAGAACGCTGATTAACATCAACGTAGACTTTTAAAAACTCACAGTCTTTGTGATAATCAACACACCTTTTTAGTAAAGCACCATAAATTTTTTTAGTAAAACATAAAAAGGCATTTTTTTCAATTTCTGTTCTAAAAGAACAGTTCATTCATGAACGACCCATCTCTATAATACAATACAAATACAGACATCGTATAGAGATATTAACTGCTCTTAAGTCCGAGCCTTTGGCCTTCGCCAGTGACCTGGTCTGGGGACCCAGCAGCAGAATCTGGGGCTGGTCGCGGTACCGCAAGGCGCTGCTCTAAGCGGAGGAATGGCTGATTTTAATCATGGATATGATAATTTTTGGTAAAGCCACTTTCCTTGGAGACGAATTATATTTTTGCCGTTCAATTCGCTATCTTATATTTTTTATTCTCCTATATAGGTCTTACCAATCACTTGTAAAATCTTTTCTGTCTGCAACCCCCTGACCTACTACAATATAATATCTTACTATCTTACTACCTATCTTACTACCCCCTGACCTAATGCTTTTAATTATCGATATTTTTGAATCATTAAAAAAATTATTCATCCATTTGCCTTCAATAAAGAGAGATACGCACTGAAAAAATAAATATCTCGGTTTTTAATTATTCTTTTATTAAAACTATGGACAGAGTCGCACTTCTTTTGCGTACGCCCTCACTCGACCAATTTTTTTAGTATTTTTTTGCACTCTTACTGTCGATTCGTGTAATAACGTATTTGTTAAAATATTATTCCTTTTTTGGTAGATACAACCATCACTGAATATTATTACTTTTTTATCTTGAGGACAATAAGTATTTATGTAATCTATAACAAAAGAGCAAATGGTGATGCCGATAAATTTGAATCAGTTTCGTTTAACACATTCAAACAAACGTGACAGTACAATTTCGTTTTATAAAAAAATGTAGGTAGTTATCTGCAATGATAGATATATTTTTACTACTTGTAAATCCATCGTTAGAATGGTGCATTTGCTGTGTATTGCCTACAATTTGTTCAGGTCTTTTTCTTTTCTTGCCTCATTTTTTTTCAATATGTTTTTTAAAAAGTTCATCAGATAAATTTCCTGCTTCGTGTTGAGCACATACATTGCATTTTTTTTAAGTGTACACAAACATAGGAAGATTTTTTAAATGCTGCGATAAAGATTGATCTGCTCACTGCGCTGACAAATTTATCACAGAATAAAAAGTATCTACAGCGGTGTTAAAGGTGATTTCAGTCGTATTCTGAAATAAGCAATATTGATATTTCTGTATCTTGACAGTTATTGTGAAACATTGTAACACCACCAATTATGAGATTTTTAGTTTGACAGATTAGGAAATTAATGAATTCATTAAATTAAAAAGTTTATTATTCATGATTGTCAATAACTTAACGTTTGTTTACGCTTTAGAGCCTTCTGATTGATTGAATTTTTTTATTTCAAATCTGTCAAAACGTCAAAATTGGCGACTTTACAATGATAAACAATAACTGTCAATATACAGAAAAAGAATTAATTATTTCAAAATACGACCAATTGACTATTCTAAAACAGTTTTGAGGTATTTTTACGACCATAGTGTGAAGGTAATTTTTATAGATTATAGAAAAATGATGTAAGGGAATCTGAAGCTTCTTTACGTTTAGGATAATATAATATTTCATTTTGACGCACTCTCTTCCTGTAAATCTGCTATACCTTTGCTTGTCTTAACTCAATCGTGAGTAGAAATTCACCTAACGATAATGTGGATAAAAACAAATTTGCATAATGGAATTTTTTCTTCGTCCACATTGAGATGATAGAGCAGAGTACTATTTCTTTTACATTCAGAGGTATTTTTATGTATCGCCTTTTAGATTTTACATTATTTATAACAAAAATAAACTAAAGTGAATAATGAGGCTGTTCGGGCAAACGATAGTTAGTCTCTGGTCGGGGACTTTATAAAAATATATATCTATGAGCGCGTAGTTGTCTGTGTATGGCAGTTGCCAGAACAATGGGTTGTTTGGACAGCTCGAACCAACGGTTGAATTGGTCGCGGCGGATAAAAAGTATAAAATATAATTAAACACTTGGTCAGTTAAAGTGGTGCTGTCAACGGATTTGGAATAACTGGACGAAGAGAACGGAAATCGGACGGAAAACACCAACAAACACCAAAGTCGCCTGTAAACTGGTAAGTGGCATCTTTCATATCTAGAGAATTTCGAGTTCAATTTTTCCTTGTAGAGAACCTGAACACAAATAAAAGAAAACCAGGAAATTGCTCGAACATAGGGTTACGAATGTCATGTCAGTCAGCAAGCGGCCATGCTTGTTAATAATTCTAAAGCCATACTTTAACTTTAACTTTAACCTTAAACCTCTTTGCGAGGTATTGCAGCGGACAAAATAGGATATGAGGAATTGCTTTGATGGAATAAAAGACACAAACAATTATTTTTGTGAAGGAAGTTTTTGCCAGATTATAATATCCATACATTTTTAAGATAGAAACACAAATAACTTGATTTTGATATAAGTGTGGCATGCGAGGTATTATTTTATCATTAGCGATAACTTGTAATATTCGATACTGCTTTAATAAATGTTTATATTTCTTTTAGAAAAAAGTACACTGAGTGAACTTCTGCAGGCCTCTCCGGGTCACGTCGTCCTTTACACGACGTGGCACGAAGACGTCCTTTTAGAGCAAAAAATTGTCATCGAGGCGACGTGTAAGTAGGGTCGATATGTCAGCTCATAAAACGACCCTGGGAATGCGGTGGGCGTCCATTCACTAATTCTATAAGTCTCGGCGGAGAATTAAGACTTCTTTTGGCTGCACATAAGTTATTAATAAAAACGTAACATTGACCTTCAAAGCATTGTACAAAATACGACTAAAATATTCTGAATGTAATAAATCAAACAAGACGATACTTTTTTCGTAACTTCTTAGTATAATTTTTGTGTTTGCACTGTGGACGTTGTCCAAAACCCGCTCTGGGCTGTAATGCCACGATGACCTCGGGAAGAGACACACATTCAAATCACCAACCGTAATCAGTAAAACTAAAGAACAATACTTATGTTTGATTCCAGCCTATTAAATACTTAACAAAGATAGGTGGAAAATATTTTCGCTACACTACACAACAATAATTCACATTTTAAATTTCTGTATTGTGTGAAATGATGTGATGATAAATAATAAATAATCTTATTATATGAATGCTCGACAAATGGTGTTAGATATGCGTGTATTTCATTGCCAGCATAAAAAATTCGTATGATTTTTTTTAAGAAATGAGGTTTAGAGATCATTTTAAAATACATTTAGATATAATTTAATGTGCAAAAATATTATATGCGTTATTTAATATTCGATTTACTTTAAAAATAACATTTATTCATTAGGAATATCGATGTACATATTTTCTTCAATCAATTTTGTTTTTACTCCTCACAATTGAATTTTGACATATCGACCGAATGATTTGACAAAGGTGAAACGTGTTTAAATATGTCTTTATATTATGCACCAGTACATGGAAATGAATGCGAAATGATGAATATTAGTTTTGAGATTAAAACACACACGCCATGGAAATGAACGTGAAACGCATCTTTGTCGTGAATTTTAGTTTAGAAATTAAAACACACACGTTTCCTTATGTGTCAATTTTTGTCATTCCACGTATTTCTTAGTTAAGCTTACCTGAGGTAATAAAAGAGCAATATACTGTAGGAATGATATAGCTTTTGCATTTTTTGGAATCCAAAATATTGATGTACCAGATGTTGGTCCACATTGTTAAAAAATTTAATGTAAATCGTATCTTGCAGAAGTTTGCAAATTGACGTTACCGGCATATACGCAGCTATACATTAAGAGGCCAGATGCAAGACGCCGTCAACAGTAGTTCAAAAATGAGTCGTCATTGTATATGTACACAGTATACCAAGAACAGTAATACGTCTTCATACAAACTGACCGCTACCATTAGAATGTGTGCGTGCGTGCTCGGCGCCGTGTACGCACGCACTGTGACGCACACATTGACATAAAATATGGGGGAATAAGACGGCGGCAGTAAGGGCCGTGCCTTCGGTGCCATTCGCGCTCGCAGCCGCCGCTTTAGAAAAAAAAATGCTTTTTTTATGTTTGTGGTGCTTTGCTAAAAAGGTGTGTTGATTATCACAAAGACTGTAAGTTTTTAAAAGTCTACGTTGATGTTCTTCAGCGTTCTTGCAATTTAAGCGCAGAAACTAGGTATACTAATTACAGAAATTATGCGACAGATCGAAATTTACTCATGGTCCCACCCGATGACTTTGTTGCCAATATAGAAAGGTTGGAGCAGGTCTTTCGCAAAGAGTTCGAAAAGGACCACATAAATATTAAAATCGGCACATCAATTTAAAAATTATACTATAATTATTAATTTTTTTCAATGAAAATTTGATCGATATTCTTGATCTTTGCCACGAGTCTGCTTGCAAAGTTTCAGATTGATTGGATCACGGGAAAAGGGTTAAAAATCGATCCAAAGTTTTTTCGTCAGACAAGCAACCAACCAGACGCTACGAGTTAAAAGAAAGGGAGTAAAAATAAAGTGACAACCCTAGCGCCAATGCGAGAGTAGGCTAATAACTCGCCGACAGGCCGGATATAAACTACTGTTCTGGGTATACTGTGATATGTAGCAGATCACACAATTACCGTTGTAATTAAATTTTGCTGTTCACCCTAGGAATGTATAAGGTCACTTTACCATTATTATTTCCGTGAGGTGAGTTTAGATACACTCTGGAAATTGAGCAAAGCATTCGGTTACGCAATTTTATGCGGGTCGGATAGCCGCACGAAGAAATGTTTTTAGTTCAATGCATTATGCAGCTATTAAGGCTTTTCAGCAGTTAATTCAATATGTACCACCGATTGATATATTTTCGAATATAAAAACAACATCTAAGAGTTGAATGTACGACTGCATGTCGTATTCTGAAATAAGCAATATTGCTATTTCCGTATCTTGGCAATTATTGTATAACATTTTAATTCTGTCAATTTTGTCATTTTAAGGCTCACAGGTTTGAAATTATTTAATTTAATCAATTAGAAAAATCGAATATATAAATAAGATTTATCATTTTAAGATTTTTAATTTAAAAATAGTTTTTTTTTAAATTATCTGAAAGAATTAAAAATAAAACATTATAACGAATTACATTAAAGTTATATGCAGAGCTCTTTCCACGAAAGACAATCGGAATAGTATGTATAAGCCGTGCGTACGAGACACAGTGTTTCGTTGTGTTAGTGTTTATACCCGTAAACACCAACACAATAATTTTCGAAGACTGAGATTCATTAAGCTGCGTGGAGTTTTGAATGTATGTATCGGTTTTCTCACTTTGGAGCTTAAACATTCGATGTGCGGAGCCCAACGTAGGTTTTCATCGATTTTCAGTCAAAGATATCTTGTTTCTATCATTTTATCGATTGTGTCGCGATTAAATGTAAGATTTATGCTTGAAATACATGTGTGTGTTGTGATATTGTTTGTGATGGGAGATTCTCTACTTTTAAATTAAATTATCTTATTTTTATTCCTAATGTACAATGTTTAAAAGTATATTTCCTTAGACCTTGTCTACTGAAGCAACTACCTTCATTTATATATATAAATTCATATGAAATAATTAAATAAAAAAAAATAAAAAAATGTCCAGGCTGGATTCGATGTGGCACCTGTCGGATCATCTCCAAACTAGCAACGCGACGTCCTCCACGCAGGCGCCCCGCATTGGTACGGCACGGTACACCGAGGTAACTGGCCACATGACTAGTTAAATTTCCCATGTGCGTGTAATTGTTCTAATATTTAATGGGTTTTTACTCCCTTTCTTATAACTCGTAGACTGCTTGACTGTTGTCTACCGAAAAAACTTTGGATCAATTTTTAACCCTTTTCACGCGATCCAATCGAGCTGAAACTTTGCAAGCAGACTCGCGGCGATGATAAAAATGATCTAACAAATTTTCATTTAAAAAAATGTATTTGTAGTGTAATTATAGTATAATTTTGGATATTTCGAAATTTTAACGATTTATGTATTTTTTAATTTCGAGCCCGACGCGTTGAGTAGGCGCGAAACCTGTTTCAATGAGAAAGGGAGTATAATAAAAACTTCGTTTTTAGGATTACTTTTTTTACTTTATTGAAACATTTTTACAGAATATTTTATTTATTGAGTTATAACTTTTCAGGCCAAAAATCAAGGACACAGTTATGCATCTCTTACTATTTATATTCCAAATCCTTTGTTTCAAAATTATGTAAATTCTTCAATATTTCAACAAATTCAACTGCTGTAGGTGATAGGTAGTGTGTAGGTCTTTTCGTATAAGCTTGCAACTGAGTTAGTGTGGGTACAGTGCGTTATACGCGCATAGTTTCGTTGTGTTGAGTTTACGCATATGAGAGGAGCGTATCATCCGCTCATCAAACTGTAGTATTTCTTATATGCGAGCGTTTCTAAACATAATTATTTACACTTCTCTATTTTATTGTTATTGATATATTTTTTTAATGATTTATTATTAGTATTTTACTATACTTTTTAAAGGCAGAACATGGGAAACTGCTCACAAAATAGCAGAAAATGGTATAGTGACCGTTAAAAAGTGGCTTGACCGAAATTTACTTTCACTGAACATTGGAAAAACTAAGTACCTAACATTCAGTCCAACAGAAGCTGGTCAACCTAAAGACATCATAAATTATCAAATACAGTTACATAACTGTAGTTTACCAGATAGATGCAACTATATATGTCTGGAAAAAGCATGTGACATCAAATACCTAGGAATTATAACAAACTCAGTTGGCAGGGACACATACAAGATCTCTCTAATAAGGTTAGGAAAACGGGATACATATATAGAAGTCTGAGAAATGTGGTAGATATTGTATCCCTCAGGACTATATATTATTCCATCACTCAATCCCTATTATCTTATGGCATAATTGGATGGGGAGGGTGTGTCAAATCAGTCATGGATCCGCTGACAAAATCACAAAAATGCATCATGCGTATAATCACCAAGAAATCGAGAATGTTTCCTTCAGATGATTTGTTTGGAATATTTAACGTTCTTGACCCGAGACAATTATACCTTAAAACCATACTTTTAAAATTCCACAAGGACAAGGTAAATTTTAATCGTACACAACAAACACGGGTTACAAGGTTGGAAAATGCAATTAATTTCGAGGCACCTAAAAGGAAAACGTCTTTTGGGCAAAGACAATTTAATTTCACTGCCCCGGTTGTTTTCAATAAGATACCTAATGAAACTAAAGAAATAACTGTACACAAACCTTTTAAACATCATATTAATAAGTTTATAAAAATATCAGGTAGAAGGTATGCTGAAGAAGTGATCCGCCCTTGACCTCTGAATTGGCAAAAACTATTTATATAATTTATAGTATACTATAATATAATATTTATTTTTGTACTTAAATTCTTATCTTAATTTTGTATATGTATTTTCTTTTCTTTTCTCTTAGATTTATTCCTATGATTTACTTTAAATTTTTATCTTGATTTTGTATGTATATTTTTTCTTTTTATTTTCTTTTAGATTTAGATTCTTCAATTGTCATTTTTTACCACTAAATAAATACCATATGAGAATAACTGCCACAGAACAGGTTTTTACCTAGTGTGGCAGTTATTAGTATCTTGTATCAACTAATCTTAATGTAAATAAACAATAAATAAATAAAATAAAATAAATTTTAATTATTTTTGATTTTTATGTGCACGTACATATTTGCATGCTTTTTTGACCATATTTATAATATCTAAACAGTTAAATAATTTTATTTAATTTTTTGTCCTAATTTTTGTCTAAAAGCTGCTCATCTCGGCACAAGTTCACCCTAGTGAGAAGATTGGCTCTCTTCATATACATATATGTATGTGCGTAAGTTCATGATAAATAAATTTAAAAATAAGTGTTCTACAATTTCAGGGAAATGGAGCAAAGACGCAAAAGAGATTTTATATGATCGTATGGATGTGTTGAGATTCAATTCTCGAAATTTTCCTGCAAACACGCATCCAAAAGCCCGAAACATCGTCAGTTCATATTGTATCAATGGCACACAAACGACCCCTAGCATAGAGGAGCAACACGCCTCCTTGCAGTACATACAATCTGCGGCCGTGTAAGAAATAATCAGTCCGTCCTGCATAGGGTACTTTCCTGAGGACGCTGTGATATGATTCCAGTAAAACGTCTCAACGTATCCATATATCTGTTTGTTTCAATGCCAAAATTTTTCAATCGACCATAATATAAACCGGATATCTTTAATTTTACTTCTGTGTGTAGTTTTATGGTATATTTTCCCGCGTATATCTGACGTAGCTGGCAGATGTTTCGAATCCCATTGCAGAGTCCACATCAGCTCTGATGATGGACCTACAAAAAACATAAAACTACACTCAGAAGATTTTGAAACATGACATCTTTAATTTTACGTTCCATATATTTGCGTACTACGGCATTCCGAATAAACTGTAATCAATCCAGCTCAACTATTCTAGTCCAGCATAAATACTATAGGTAATGCTAGTACACACGTGATACCAAAAATGTATTTATGAGTGGACAGGTCAGGTCAGGGGGAAGATGTCTCCGAATACTTTTAATGTGTGTCGGTTGATAAAAGCACTGACTGACAATTTTGTTTATTATTTCCTTTCTTCTTTATTTTTCTGTGTTTCTGGATACTCATATATAGTTTTCTTCTTTCTTACTTTCTTTATTCTCCAATAATTTTACACTTTTTTAAATATTGCATAATTATATATTAAAAGCACGCATGAGCATTGATAAATAGATTTGAAGTTCACTTTTCATCATAATATATTTTCTCCGCCTGCTTTTGTCTACAAATTGTTAATAAAATAAATAAATAAATACAGTTTTATTATGATAAAAGTCTTATGATTTAATTATTACAGTTTTATTGCGGTTATTATGGTGAACGGGTACATTGGACAACGGGTAAAATGACTGCAATCACTTGTTTCGGAATTAATTGCAGCATGGCAGCTTCGCATGTTCGATAGGCAGACACCATCGATGCAATATTTGAAATCATTGAATTGAATTGCATCACCTGAAAAAATAATATTTTATTTAACTATTACAATTAAAAATCATTAATTGCAACGAGTTGAGGAATCAACGGCATTGCACATATTAAACTCTTTTCTAAAATACAACATTTAGTTGAAGTCTCGTATGATAATATGAATACCATAAATATATATTTTATTGTAAATACAGGGTGTCCCGTATCTCGACGTCAAACCAAAATCGGGTGAAGGCCAATTCATAATAGTTATCAGAAAAAAAAAATTTCAGTATGTAGGCGGTATATAAATTTTTGAAAATGAGCAAGATTGAAGATGCAGATAGAATACAAGTGGTACAACTGTATTATGAACTAAATTCTTTAATTTTGGTACAGAGAATATTTAGGACTCAAACAAATCGGGATGCGCCCCCCAGTCGGTGGACTATTATGGGGATTGTTGAAAAGTTCAATACACATAGCACTCTCCAGAAGACGTCCTGCCATCGAAATCCAACAGTTTGAACATCAAACATCATCGCCACATTGGCAGCAGCCGTTAATAACAATCTTAGCATTTCAACGAGACAATTAGCATTGAATACAGCTATCGGTCAAAGGAGTGTTTCACGTATTTTGCAAGATTTGAATTTGTTTCCATACAAAATTCAAATGACAAGCTACTTGAATCCAGAAGATGCACCAGTTGGACTAGAGTTCTGTCAAAGTTGTTGCGTTTTGTTGAGAGCGATGCAAACTTTATAAATTGTTTATTTATGTCTGACGAGGCGCACTTTGATTTAAACGGAAACGTAAACAAGCAAAATTGTCAAATTGTCCAATTGTCAATGAAAATCCTTGAAACATCCATCATCCCAGTGAGGTTGCATGCAGAACATGCGACTGCGTGGTGTGCAGTATCTGCCAACCGTACTGTCGGCCATTACTTTTTTGAAGAAAACGATGTCAATGATACAGTGAATGGAGAGCGCTATTTAAACATGCTGGACCATTTTTTTTTCCAGAAATGCGCCAACGACAAATAGCTTTCCGAAATGTATGGTTCTAATAAGATGGAGCCAGTTGTCCCATAACAAGACCAGTAATGGCGGCCCTGCGTGAAAAATTTGGTGAAAAAATAATCTCACGAAACGCCGAACATCTTCGGTCTCCAGATTTTTTTATGAGGATATTATAAGCAAGAGGAGTATAAAACTAAGGCACGATATAAAATCAGATGCAGAGTTTGCATTAATGGAGGTGGAGGAAATCTAAAACAAATTATATTCAAAAACTAACACCTATGTTAAGAATTTAATAGTTCTTTATTTAAAACAATAAAGAAATAAAATTAAAAATAACAGAAATATTCACATTTGTTTTTGTAGCAATATTCGTGCCCCACCCTGTATTTTCGTTTATCAATATATATTGAAAAACGTATCCACGTCACCTCAGAATATGATAGATGATAGATGATTTTCGTTTATTTATATATATAGGTCTTTTCATGTAAGCTTACAATTGAGTTAGAATATATATATATATAGAGAAGAGGAGAGAGATATAGACGAGAGGAGTATAGATAGAGAGATGGAGAGAGAGCGATATATATAGAGAGAGTATATAGAGAGGGATAATAGAGATAGAGCGTATATAAGATATAGGAGATAGAGATATATATACGCAAATATATATATATATATATAGGTATATAGATAGATATATATATAGATGATATATATATATATATATATTACTAATAGTATATATAAACGTTGCGACCTATGTAATTTACATAACTACCGTACGAAAACATTCCAATTGGATTTTTTTCAGGGTTTTTATCATATTTATTAAACTTGTATTGAAACGAATGAATTTTTCGTAATCGATATGATGTTACCGTAATGATAGTCCAAACGATTTTACAAAATAAGTCAGAAATATTGAAAAAAAATGCAAATTGTGTATATATATATAATATATAGATTATAGATATATATATATATATATCTATTAGACGCCGGACATATGAAATTGACGTTCGTTTTCCGTATGCAAATTTGATCTCAAATATCTTCTCTTTGGTTAGGAATTCCAAATCCAAATTTATACAGCTATTTACTCATGTATTTGTGTTTTGAAAATTATAATTCATTTGTTTTTTCCTCAATTGTTTTTTCTTTGCGTCACTCAGTTTACAAAATGAAAAACTTGAAATATCGCGTTATTTACGAGTACGAGTTCCACCGTGGCACCAGTGCTGCAGAAACGGCTCGAAGGATTAATGATGTGTATGGCGACGGTGCCGCAAAAGAAAACACAGTGCGTTTTTGGTTCCAACGTTTTCGTTCTGGAAATTTCGACCTGCAGAACAAGCCCCGTGGACGGCCGGAGACCAAAGTTGATAATGAAGAATTGAAGGCTATTGTGGAAGCGGATCCATCGCAAACCACATCCGAGTTAGCTGCAGGCTGCGGTGTTAGTGATAAAACTGTTTTAATCCACTTGAAGCAAATTGGTAAGGTGAAAAAGCTTGAAAGGTGGGTACCTCACGAATTGAGTGAAGCAAATCAACAAACGCGAGTTACTTGTGAGCGTTTGGTGGACTAGTGCTGGTGTCGTTCACTACAGCTTTCTTAAATCTGGCCAGACGATTACGGCAGATGTCTATTGTCAGCAACTGCAAACCATGATGGAAAAGCTAGCTGCTAAACAACCGAGGCTGGTTAATCGCTCTAGGCCACTGCTGCTTCATGATAACGCTAGACCACACACTGCACAACAGACGGCTACCAAATTAGAGGAGCTTCAATTGGAATGTCTAAGACATCCACCGTACTCTCCGGACCTTGCCCCAACAGATTACCATTTTTTTCGAAATTTGGATAACTTCTTGCAAAGGAAAAAATTCAACTCCGATGGGGCAGTCCAAACCGCCTTCAAAGATTTTATTGATTCCCTTCCGAATGGTTTTTTTAGTAAAGGGATCGATGAACTACCTATGAGATGGCAAAAGTGCATAGATAGCAATGGTACATACTTTGATTAAATAAATATATTATAATAAAAAAAAATCGACTTTATGTTCCTCCCATACTAAACGTCAATTTCATATGTAAGGACCTAATATATATAACTCAATGTGGGTCTGTTTCTCTATCGTTCTACATCCTTGACCGATCTAAACCAATTTAGCGTAATTTATCTTTTAACTGAATTTTTTAAACTCTTTAGGACTTTAAATAAAACATAGGCTTCCGTCTTCCTCCTGGCCACCTCACCTCTTGATATATTGTCACTAATAAGAATCCTTCATAAAAGAAATATCATAACGACAACGATTAATCGACGAAACGCGCTTCACACACCGAGTTTAGAAGTATTGATTTAGTAACTTTGTACTATGTTAAGTATATTATAATTGAGTTACAAAAATAAAAAAAACCTTATGTAATTAAAGTATTGCGATATACTGACTTTTTAGATTTAAAGATTTAAATTTTTTTTAATAATTTGAATTAATAATTTGAAATAACAAAACAATCCATGGAGATAAAAATAAATTCAATTGACTTAAAATAAAAATACTGAAATAATTACAAGTCCAAATATATTGCAGACCACTTTTTTGCTAATAACGTCCGTAATGTGCGTAGAAATAGGTGAGCTCTTCTTAATAAAAGTAATTAAATATCACCATTGTTATTAGAAGCTGATGAAAAAATTGGTAAGCGGTGGTAGTTAATCGTTTGCTTTTTAAGTCTATTTTTTTTCTTCTAATATAATTAAACGAACAACAAATCTAATTAAAATAAAATGTAAGACAATCTAATTTCCATTTTTTTTCATAATTTTGGTGTTTATTACAAATTATAAATTGTGTACAAACCTTTAACATCAAGCTGATAGTAATTAAAAAAAAATCATTGTGAAATTTTTCAAGGCCTTTTTTTATTATTATTATTATTATTAATATTATTATTAATAAATTTATTAAATTTATTAATAATAATAACACTGTTAATTGTCACAAATTGTTATTTATAACAATTATAACTCTTTCAATTCTGACGAATCATCTTCAGTGATACTACTAAAACTTAACTTTAGACTAAGGACTATGTGCTATATTGGGATATTATAGTCAGTAGGGTATAGGGGTGGGGTCAATAAACACAGGAGAGGGAACGTAATAGGTGTTTGAGTATAAATTACATTTTTGTTACAATCAATCGCTAAGTTTTCTAAGATATCCAGTTTCCGTCGGGTATAAATAACAATTAGTAAAAGTAAACAGTGTAGTTATTATTTTTAGATATATTTTAAGATTAATTATCTCAAAAGTAGTATTTTGACTTGTTTTTTTTCGTATAAAACCCACGATGTGTTCAAAACCCTTTTCTTTTACTTTTATGTCAATAAGATTATAATAATATAGTCTCACCCGTTACGTTTTGTAAAAAAATATTTAACTTACATTTCCAGGGACGCCTATACCTTGGACTACAACGTTCGCGGTGAGGCTCGCGCGAGCGCCTTTCACACATATTGGTTTAAAAAAATTCCAAAATAGTAAGTTTCCGATGTAATCTCCCGGGTCTGGTGCTGGACAAGCTGCCACCACCGTACTGTTCAGATTCACGACTGTGTCAGTGATGTTGTTGCCGGCCGTCGAGATGCTATCGATTATCCTTATGGCTTCAGCAATGTTGGGCATGCAGGTACTCATGATGTTCATTTCGGTGGTGTTGCAGAATCTCAAAATTGCTTGTTCTTGTAACTGAAATAATATATAGAGACAGGAAAAGATGAAGTACCAGCAACATTATGGTCAAAATAAACCTATTTAACTGAATATATTACCTCAACATTATGATAATTATAGTAATAATAAGGAATAAAATATAAAAAATCATTTAATGATTAATAGTAAACATAAAATTGTATTTATTTTAGTAATGTATTTTATAACATAAAAGATTTTTAATTAAAGAAATGATGAAATGTATTATTACGCAAATTGTTTGTTTAATAAAAAGCCTTCATTTGAAATAAACTTTTCATGCACATAGCACATCGGGCGATTTAATATGTTTGTACAAAATAGTAAAAGGCAATGACCTGACTGTATTTATATCCTATTACATATCTATTCGAAGCATTAGGTGCCCAGTTTCACATAAAAGTGTTTTTTTTTTTAATGTTTACCTGTAGGGCACAGGCTTGAGAACGAGTTCAGTCTCGTTGATAATGTCCATGATTAAATTCGTAAGTACGTAATGTTTAAGTTCAATTGAGATGTGTGACTGAATCGGGTTTTAAAGACATTCTCTATTAAACTTTTTTGTCTTAATTTTAATTTGATTTAATTGAATTTAATTTATTTTGCCAATTTTCTTTTCTTATCAATAATATTTTATATTAACGTATTTATTTATTAAAGCTCTTCGGGGCTTTTACAAACAATAAAGTAAAGTGTACATCGAATAAATGATTTTCTTATAATATTTGATATATCCTTAGCGTGTATTGAATAGCACGTTACAGTGTTCCAGAATGATTGAGTGAATAAGTGTATATGAAGCAGTCACATGGTTTAAAAAATTTAAACATAAGAACCGGGGACAATGTTAATAAATAAAAAGGAAAAATAAACATTTAACATATGCTATGTATTGTTCAAAAAGTGCAAGGGGTAAAAAATTGCCTTCCGAGATTGCATCCAGATAAATCCAGAATGTAAAATAAAAAATATTTTTTTTATTTTTTATTTTACATTCTGATTTATGTATTACGCGGACGTTCACCATAGCGTGGGTCAGAATAGATGGAAGAAGATATCCGTTTATTGTTGTTCTGTATATTCCACAGAATTAACAAGTATGTATGTTCATACATAACTTGTTAATTCTGTGGAAACTTGTAAGATGGTCTCTTCAGTTCCATTAATATTCATGTGTAACCTGACTTTTATTTGTACTGTTAGTTTTCCGTTAAAAAAAAACACATCAGATTCCTTGATAAGTGATTCGCTGGGTTAATTAAATAGCATAGTTTTTAGCATATAGTACCTACATAATCAATGGGTCGTATATTGACA
Organism: Agrypnia vestita; assembly: GCA_016648135.1. Classification (NCBI taxonomy): domain Eukaryota; kingdom Metazoa; phylum Arthropoda; class Insecta; order Trichoptera; family Phryganeidae; genus Agrypnia; species Agrypnia vestita. The sequence continues at coordinate 24,353 of JADDOH010001028.1, read as the reverse complement.
AGGAGCTATGTAAGTTTTAATTGTACCATCTTTAATGAACAAGAATATAGTATATCATCTCTGTACTTATATATAAAGATTAAATAATGGTTAATTATAAATAAAAAAACCATTTTTTTTAATTATTTATATTAAATAATTATATATCACATAAGATTTAAATCGTCTTAATAAATGTTATAATATTGTAATTAAAACTGAAACCAAAATAGACGAGGTCTAACAGATGAAAAATTGGGTCTACTTCAGGGGATGGCGATATCGAGTGGAATGGTTAACAACCCTCGATGAAAGATAAAAAGAAAAAAAGAAGACACCTCGGTAAAGGGTCAGACTATTACAGAAATAACAGCGTTACAGAGAGTACTACGGAGTACTATGGAGCGTTTCGTATAAGTCAGAGACAGTGTAGTGTTGTTGGTCCTGACGAAGAGACGGGTACGTCTCGAAGCCGGTAGAACTTAAATCTGGTAGTGGTTTTTTTAAGTTAACTAACATTCTGTTAAAAGAAAAATTTTGTGTTTATTTTAATAAAATATAAAATGTTTTACCTGGAAACAGACATATTTTATGCAGATATGTTTGTTATATTTATGTTGTTTTAATAGTTAAGCTACACTCTCATACCTACGGCTCATACCTTATTTAAATTTATACACCAGGGACGCAAACGGATGTTAACGATTTTCGTATGTTAAAAAAATGTATAGATCGCTGTGTATTATATACAATTTGACAAGAATTCGTGAACTCGGATGACGAAACTAGGAACATAATTGCAGCTATAACTTACGTTTATGCAGTCGGGAATTTTGGCCTGTGATCCTCCAGTGGCAATTACCATAGCGGAAGTAGCGTCAATTGTTGTTGTATAAACACTATTCTTCAGATCGCTCGACAAAATGTCCAAATTCGTCTGCAGGTCGAGCAGGAGTTGCTTGCCCTGCGCGGTCGCATTTTGCCCCACGGTGTTCACGCCAGACACCAAAATGGCGGCGGCTCCCTCGATAATGGCATCAAATTCAGCAAACGCGTCATTTGCCTGAAATGATTACAAGTCATTTTTAAATCTATTGAGCCCATAAAATATATAATATTTTAATAAAGATACATCCACAGCTCTTACGACGCGTCTTGGTTGGTTTGAGTAATCACTTTACACGATGCAATTATTTCACCGATTCCAGCCAAGAATAACCACATACCTATATAAAATGTCGTATATATGTTCTTCATGCACCAAATTTTGCATATTTGGAACAACTATTAGGTATGTTTGAAAATTTATCATTACCATGAAATAATATATAGATGTCGCTGCTGGTAAATGACATTTCCATATTTTATTTTTTTGATTAGAGTACGAAAAAATATTAATTAATTAAGGTATGTATGATATTCATCCGAATTCTAAACATACACACTAGAACATGCCTGAAATTTTTTTATTTATTTCTTTGATAGTCCAGTAATTTCTATAATTTATTTTCATCAATGATAATACCTCTGTGGAAAAAATCGAGTAATTGTGTTCCTAGAAATATACTAATAAATATAAAATATTTTTCGTTAATACGAGCAGTATAATATCAATATTCCAGCTAAAACTAAAAAAAATACTTATAGAAATGACATGTATTTTTACTAATTTTTTTTACTAAATGTCGATTTTTACTAAATGTCGCGATTCTTACTAAAAATACTTATTTAAGATTTCAATTTCGAGGAAATAAATTAATACTTGGATATTAGCTGCGATAAAAAAGAACTTTTGAAATAAAAAATATACAAAAGATCACGTGATCATTAAATAAGTGAAAAACGTCAACTTTGTTACCTTCTACGTAAGTTTAATTATATTTTTATATTTTTCTACTAAAATCTCGAGGATAACAAAATCTCTTATCGACAGGTGAACTGTTTAACTGATATCGCTCAAAAACAAATAATTAATTGGTTAGGTACTAACAAAATCAGCTGAAATTACTGGTATCGTTGTAATGAAAATATTGAGGAAAGAGGAGAGTGGTTAATGAAAGTAATATTGTTAAGCAAATTAATACCAGAGTTCAAATTTTCTTTAATTTCAAGACTTTCAAATTTTTTTATTTTATTACTTTTATCTTATGGAGGAGGTTGATAATACATAAATGAATAGAATGATTACTAGCTATGATATGGTCCGAAAATTCAGAAAAATTACTGCTAGTTGGACAACGACGATGTATATATTATAAGACAATTAATTATTTGTATTTGAACCTAATCGATGTAAAAATTCAGTCAGTTTAATACTTCACCTGTGGATGAGAGGTTCTATTAATAAAGTATAAAAATATTATTAAACTCACGTAGGGTAACAAAGTTAATTTTTTTCATCTAATTTAATGATCATCATGAATAATCTCTTAATCTCTACGATGTAAACGTCAAATTCATCAATTATATAAGATCACATGTTTATGCTAAAACTTGTAAAAAGCAGTTTATTCTCATTTAAAATGGTTAACAGTAATACATTATGACTGCGTATAGGTATTTTCTAAAAATTAACCAAATATCAGAATTAAATAACCATATTTTCTACGTTTTTTTAAATGTATAATTATATGCAGATATTATTTTTCAAGCACAATTGAATTGTAAATTTTAAAAAATCGGAATATTTACTATCTTTAAAGAATTTGATTTTTTGTATTAATTATTCAAATTATTTTTTTATAATATTTTTTGTTTGACAGAACACACATAAATACTGCGATGACATAATAATTAATAATATTATATGAAAAAGGTAAATATTTTTTTGCTTTTATATATACTTCAAAACGTTAACAGTTATTAGATATTTGTAATAATTACCTAAAAATATTAATATTTTCTTACCTGGACCAAATAAATAGCTAGTAGAAACACGAAACCAGTCTTGACGGACATCTTGTCATCTTGATGTTCTTGGCTAGAGTTGTTGATTTCATAAACAATCTTGTACTTATACTAATAATATGCACGGGTAATTTGCTACAAAATTTTAGTGTTTTTATACTAAATTATGCAAAATATATAGTAAGTGAAATAAAAAAAAAACTTTAGATTAAAAGTAATGACGAAATCAAGGTAGTTCTAGTTATCAATGTATTTTTAATATTTATTACTTACCTTTTACATATTATTATAAATTTAATATTTATTAAATACCTATGCATTAATTCTTATGAAATGAATTACTGTATTGCATCGATTATAAGACTTTTTTTATTATTTTGGTGTCTCTATTCGTAATGTGTCTAACATTTGATAGCCTCCTACCAGGGAAAAGGTGATAAGATGTGTATTCAACCGTGGTCCCGTGAATTCGAAAATTTTAATTGAAATATGAAGCTGGTGGTTCTGATTCTGATGATCATAGTGCAATTGTGGTATATATGTGCAAATGCACCACTTCCATATGGATCCCACAAATAAATACTTAATTTTTAAATTAAGTATTTTTATTTTTTTATTTTTGGTTAAGTATGGGTGAAAACCCAATTTAACGATCAACATTAAATTGGGTTTTCATTTTTGATCCATTTCTTTTTTCATTTATAATTAATATTTTTTTCTTTTATATATACCTATAAAACTCAATGTCTTTCTGTCTGTCTGTCTGTCTGTCTGTTCTCGATACAAATCCACACCGTTTGTCTGATTCAATTCAAAATTTGCATACTTATGCTTTAGGACCCGGCGGGTAACATAGGCAACATTTCCCCCTATTCTCTAACCCGTTCCTCTTCCCCTGACATATTTACGATGCAAATCTGTACTGTTTGACCGATCGGACTTAAAATCTCGAAACTTATTCTTTAGGACTCGGCGGGTAACATTTCCCCCCTATTCTCATATCCCTTCCCCTACCCCTGACATATTTTCGATGCAAATCTGTTTTCCAAAGTTGTTTGACCGATCGGACTCAAAATTTAGAAACATATTCTTTAGGACTCGGCGGGTAATATATTCGACATTTCCCCTCTATTATTTCAACCCTTCCCCTCTCCTGATATATTTTCAATGCAAGTCTGAACCGTTCGACCGATCAGACTCAAATTTTGGTAACTTATTCTTTAGGACCTGGTGATTAACATTGATGACATTTCCCCCTTTTTTTTACCTTTTCCCCTCTCCCTGATATATTTTCGATGCAAATCTATACCGGTCTAATCGAAACTTTATTTACCCTCAAAAATTTATTTTAAACTTTATCCTTAATCCGTGCAACGCCGGGTATGAACCGCTAGTAAATAATATAATTAATAAAAATGTATTTTTCTTTTCCTTTTTACTTTTTTTAAAACGCTTCATTAGGCCCATTAGCCAAACATTGATGCTGACGTTACCCACACAACCCTGTAGCATAGCAGAAATGGAGATCACTCACTGTATTTTTGTGCGATAACCGTGTACCTGTGAGGACTAAGGATTTCATATATGAAACTGCAGTAAGACCGACAGTTAACTACAGGAAAGTATGCTGGACCGTAAAGAAGGTGCACGAGCGAAAACTTCATACAAGGGAAATGAAGATGCACAGATGGTTTGGAGGTGTAACGAGGCTTAATAGAATGAGAAATTAACAAATCAGGGTTAGTTTTAGAATGGTCCCTTTTACTAAAAAGGTAAAAGAATCGAGACAGAAATTGTATGGCCATGGAATAGAGATTATGCAGTGCATACCGTACTCAAATACAAGAGACAAAAAGAGGTAGAGGTCGACCCAGCCCCATATGGTGGAATAGTGTGGAGGAGGACCTGAATAAGGCCCAGTTAGACGATGTGATGTCTCAAAACCGAGAATAGTGGAAAAGAAAAGTAAATAGACTCAACCCCAAATGAAATGGGAAGTTATTGAAGAGGAAGAAGACAATAGGCCCAGAGGCTCAATTACTAAAGTCGTTACTTCACAAAAGCACCCAAGCTTGAGTAAATCCCATTGACTATGATATTTTTACGTAAATTTAATTATAATTTTATATTTTACCACTCATGTTTCGAGAGTTTTAGAATCTCTCATCGACAGGTAAAATATTTAATATTAATGCTATACTTGTTAGTAAAAACGAAAATTTAACCTTTGACAAATTTGACAAAAAAAACAATCATAGTGTGTTTCAGAACGATGAACGCAGATCGATTCAATTATGTAATGTGGTTAGGTGACAATTGTTAGGCATTATTACAGTTTTTTATTTTAGACATTTTTGTGTGTTGTACTGTGGACCGTTGAAATAAGCGGACTGGCGTGGCCGTCATCGATTGTGGTTGTTCTTGCACAATATGCAATCGCGCTATTGGTAATAAATAATAAACCTTATAAATATGTTAACTTACCTGCTGTCCATTCCAGGGCTGTTACTTAAGCATTAAATCTATACCTATAAAACTCAATGTCTGTCTGTCTGTCTCTTCTCTACACAAATCCACACCGTTTGTTCGATTCGATTAAAATTTTGCATACTTATGCGTTAGGACCCGGCGGATAACATAGGCAACATTTCCCCCCTATTCTCTTACCCCTTCCCCTCCCCCTGACATATTTTCGATGCAAATCAGTACCGTTTGACCGATCGGACTCAAAATTTGGAAACATACTCTTTAGGACCCGGCGGGTAACATAGGCGACATTTCCTCCCTATTCTTTTAACCCTTCCCCTCCGCTGATATATTTTCGATGCAAATCTGTACCGTTTGACCGATCGGACTCAAAATTTGAAAAATTATTCTTTAGGACTCGGCGGTTAACATTGGTGACATTTCCTCCTATTATTTACCCTTTCCCCTCCCCCTAATATCTCAAATCTGGACCGTTCGAATCGAACATTTGTTTACTCTCACAAATTTATTTTAAACTTAATCCTTAACCCGTGCAATGCCAGGTATGAACAGCTAGTTAATAATATAACTCGGTATCTTTGATCATTTTATCACATTTATTCAGAATGGGATAACACATAACTTTTTTTCAAATTGTCTCCCTTCATTGGATTATTGTTGCCCATTACAATCCCATTATCATTTCCCGTTACAACGTATACGCCACACTACGGAAAATCGAGGCCTGTTTCGGACCAAAAGTCAATAACTCTTTTATTTCTACACGTATATCCATAAAATTATCAACACATATAAAGTAGTCTATATATCTTAAAATGGATATAATTTTATTCAAAATATTTTTTTATTTTGATACAATTTAATATATTAAAAATAATCATGACAAAATTGAAAATTGCTTTCATTTTTATTTATAAAAATGGCAATTTTACTTATGTCGTATTCTAAAAATAATTATAATATTATTTTATATACATAATAAATATATAATCAATAAAGAAAATACAGAAAAACATGAAATGTAAAGTGCTTACCCACTTAGATGTCCATGTCAAGTCTGTTTACTATATCACATTAAAAGTTAATTTATTGTTAAGTATTATAAATTACTGAAGCTTATTTTTAAAAATTTTAGAACAATTAAAATGTTTTTGATTTTATGTTAAAATTTAAGTTTAAATGGCTAAATAGTAAAATGAGGAAAAGTTTTATTTATTTTAGTTCATCGAGACATTTGTCAGTTACTAAAGTCTTCCCACGCTATACATTTAATGTCAATTTATAGTCTAGATATTCATAAGAAACATTTATAAAAATTATTTTAAAATATTTGGTAATTCCGGAGTTATTGGGAAAATTGTGATAAAAGTCATTTTTTTTATGTTTTCATCATTATTTTTAAATACAATATTATATCAAAATATAAAAGTGTTATTTTTTCAATTGATTGAGCAACATTGTAATACCCTGACGATGGAAAGGTATTTCTGAAACATGTAGGTGAAATACTCATATAAAAGTAAATAGGTATATAGAAATAAAATAATAAATATTTTTTTATAAAAGTGTTATTTAAAATTATTTAATTTGAAGCCTTATAGGTTACATTTGTGACATGACATTTGTGCAAAATTTTATTAGTATATTATAAGAATTAAAAGAGTTATTGATTTTTGATCCGAAACAGAACTCGATTTTGTATAGTACTACGGAAAAAACGCGTGGGAGATTGTAACTATTATTTCAAACGGAGAAAGTAAACAACACTACATCGTATGGACTCGAGGCGTAGGCGGCGACAATTATAAATATTTTATAAATTTACTTGCAAAACTAGTGGGTGGGTCATAACATATCAGAAACGATGCAGAAGGCTTCAATAGTTTGGAATCGACAGACTGGTGGCGGAACCGGAGAACCAATCACAGGCTGGGAGACCGTTTTCGGTTGAATGCATTTGGTACAAACAACAGATGTGCTGACCGGTAGCAGAGGGCCGGGAGGAGAGGAAATCTATAGTATACAGGACGATAACGGCTGGGTACTTTACCAGAGTTTTGGATACGAGATATTGACCGGAGGTGCTGGTGAATTTCCGATCAATCGGGGCTTACATTTGACGCAGTGGAGATCAATATCGATGGATCAATTTTAACTTGTGTTGACCCTGGTAGATAGGGGGTCTTCCAAATTATTAAAGATGAATTCTATATTAATAATTCATTTAAAATGTCGTTGCTTAATCGTCGCGAGTTGAAATTAAGTTTCATCTATTATGTACAATTGATTTTCCAACTCCTGGTCGCGGCTACCAACTGTAATGACCCTGGTAGATAGTGGCATGGGGTCTTGATACATTTTATAATAATTTAATAAAGCTCCTGCTTAATCGTCGTGAGTTGAAATTTATTATTAAATATTATTTCATTTCGACTTCCTGGTCGCGGTCAACACTGCGATGACCCAGGTAGATAGGGCATCCTAATCAAATCAAGCAGACTGTATTTAATGTCTAAATGATGTTAAATTAATATGATAAAGCATTTTATTATATTTTAATATAAATCGTCCTCCTGGTCACGGTAAGCATCACTGTGATGACCCTGCTAGATAGTAGGGCATCCTCATCAAAAGGTGTGGTTTTGTTAAATATAGAAATCCAATATATCTCTTGGTCCGGCACCAGAGTGATGTATGAGGGATGGTCCAAACGTATAAAGCGAAGTACAATATAATACAAATCTCAATATTAAATAAAACATTTTTCTTATATGTGAGCGCGCGACGCTCTGCATGGCGCGAGAGGGGCACGACTGCGAATTGCGTTGTAACTACATAATGAACGCCGAATAAAATATTATACTCTTCTATGAAATATTATAAATAATGTATTCTATACAATATTCATGCTCTGCCAGTGCTAACTATACATTTAACTGAAAATATATATTATTAACTGAAAATAATTATTCTGTGGTATTTTTGCTTTTGAATGCAATATTAACTAAAAATATTAACTAACATCTTGGGTTCGCATACGAAATTGATAATACCTAATGTCCTTTGCATTTACTAAGTGTTTTTCCTGTCCGTCAGGGACGAAACATAAAACACAGTTATGTTTCTAAAAAGTGCTACCTCTTACGCGACAAAAATACCTATCACAGTCAGGCTATGAATATGAACTATTTCCGCCTCATAATGGAGCCTGGTACCAATACTAAAAACCTTACTAGAAATAATAAATGCGACTAAATCTCGATAAATACAATATATACTATTCGTAATACGTCGATGAATTGGCACATGATTCGTCTAATGGATGAAGGACCCCGTTGTGTATCATAATAACTTCAAATTCTTTTATAGGAGCAGTATGGAAACGATTGCATAATAATACGTAATATCTAACGAGTCTAATAATCTATATATTTATGTTATAATAAAATACGTTCACCAGAAAGAATTCGTGTATTAGAAATAAAACATTTCCGTTTGGAGACAAACCAGTAGAATTGTTCGAACGGTGCAAAGGGAAAAATTCACACATATTAAATAACATTGGAATTAATAATCATAAACACTTTGTATTAGCAAATTCTTACCTTGAATGGTTCCATCTTAGACGTGCATGAACCTGTTCATATTAATTCCGTGGGGAAATAATACATATATTTGCTATCTAAGAAATACGACATTTTTGAAGCGAAACTTCTTTATAAATAAGTAGATAAGGTCTCGGGGATGGTTTGTTCGAAGGGATTCTACAACAGCCCGTGAGTTTATATGAAATAATAGTTTCTTTGACTGATAAATTTTTGGTTTTTTAAACCCTCAGCATCTCTGCTGAGAGGGATTTAGGCCCTAGACCCGGTGACCAACTTGACAACAACTGCTGAGAGGGGTTGAGGCTCCGCGCCCGCCTAAACCCGGTGGCCGACTTCCTAAGTGACTAAACGGCCCCCCTTGTTCCTCCGGAACTTACTGCATCCCGAGACTCTATCTCTTCTTTACGAGATGTGATCCTGTGACGCCCCTCTTTTAGGCTTATAATTGAGATGGCCGTACTCTTTTGGTACGAGTTTCTGATGATGTGTGTTGTCTTGAGGCGCCTTTCTTTTAGGCCGGTGTTTGAAGAATCATGTACTCTTTTGGTACGAATTGATGACGACATTAGCCTCCTTTGCGGGCGTAGTCAGCGATGTTACAAATTATTGTGCAATCTCATTATGCCTTTTCAGAGCGGCGTCCCACGATTCTGCATCTTGCAACATTTACTTTGGTCAAATGTTAGAGTGTTAGTAACATATTTATAATATCCCAGCTATTCCATATGAGTGAATGGTTTTTATACTTATTCTGGCCCTGTCTTTCTTACAGAGGACGAAATAGAAGTTAACGTTTTCTATCAAGGTTTTACAGGATTCAGGCATGAAAATCCTTCCAAAGTCAGAGAATTCACGACGTTGGTTCACGCTGTTTTTGGGCAGGATGAGGCGCGAAGGTCGAGTCTAGTGGTCACTCCGATCAACAAGGGAGGTCCCGCTTTTAAGAGTACCTCACAGGGGCTTGCGCGGATTCCAGACTTATGACACGAGCGTCATCCACAACCTCACCTAGCTCAACGTTCATAAACCAGAAAACTCCAATTTCAGTTAGATCTCCCCATTCTGTCCTTTACTCGTCGTTCTGAAGCTACTTGTTAAGCCGGATATACCGAGGTACTCAAATCATAAAGAGTTAGCTGAAGACCGGATTGCGCAATACTTATGCAATACAATTATTATAAGGCTACTAAGCGTTTCTTATAGAATTATGTGTATTCGATTGTTAGTACAAATAGTATGAAAATCCCCATACTTTAAAATATATTCGTTCGGAAGAAATTCTCGTACGATTTGGATTGATATCTGGTTACGCAATACATAACGCGTCGACAATTATTATGAATCTATTAAGCGCTGCTTATAGAGTTCCGTAAAATCAATTGTTAATACAAATGGTATGAAAATCCCCATGCATCAAAATATATTCGTTTGGGAGATATTCCCGTACGAATTGAACCAATATCACACAAGAAATTGTAATATTATTTATATATAATTGCTCCGATCTTAAATCTTCCCAAAATAAATACATTTCGATAGTGAAAATAATTAACCGTAATAGATAATATAAATGTGTTCCTTATCTGTTACACAGTGGTGGTATGATCCTCTCTGGTACTGATGAATGGTAGATTCCTCCATACGTCCGGGCAGCAACTCCGTCCGCAAATGCTGTTCTCCAAATGAAGTCTCTGGCAGTAGTCTCTCGGGCAGCGCTTCCGCTCGCAGGTCTGGTCTCGAACTGAAGGGGGCAGAGTATATGGCGTCCGCTCCTTTTATAGTAACGATTGCACCATACCTCCGAAATCCACGCTAGTGCAGTGACTCATCCTATGCGCGATGACTTCACCGCCGGCGCCCGCCATTGGCTCAACCCGTCGAAGGCAAAGCGTGCCTGTGATTGGTCCGTTTCGTTAAAATAATAGTAAAGCACCCGCTACACGCGAGACTTGCTGTTCCGATTCTGAAATAATAAATGCTCGTTCGCACCTACTCACAAGGTCGAGTCTATTAGGATTGGCAAACGATATTAATTTAACACAGAATTATATCTATGGTATAATAAAGATCTAAGAAATATTACTTGTATAGCTGAATATTCAATATTTTGTTAGCCTCTTGTATTACATAGAATCTTGAGAAGAAATATATCAGGCTTTTACTTTTAAACGATTCAAACCAGAAGAAATATATTCTTGATGTCCATACTCGGCTTTTTTTAAAAATATTATTTTAAGATTTTCTAAATTTATTAAATCTATCTCTATGTCGATCATCACAAAGGTATTAGTTACATCCTATCCTGTACGTGAATTTATGAATTATACTTTCTAATCCTGTCTACCGCTTGGCCGGCAAAATGAGAGTATTAACTTCCAAAGTTTCACAACATCCATGCATGGAAATCCTCCTAGAAACGGTGAATATCACGACGTTGGACTCTGTCGTCTGGGCAGGGCGATTTCGTAATTGGTCGGATTAGGACTACCCGGTCTACAAAGGAGGTTCTACTTTTAAAGACACCCCACAGGTGTAAATTAATATAATTCATAAATTCACATACAGGATAGGATGTAACTAATACCTTTGTGATGGTCGACATAGAGATAGATTTATTAAATTTAGAAAATCTTAAAATAATATTTTTTTAAAAAGCCGAGTATGGACATCAAGAATATATTTCTTCTGGTTTGAATCGTTTAAAAGTAAAAGCCTGATATATTTCTTCTCAAGATTCTATGTAATACAAGAGGCTAACAAAATATTGAATATTCAGCTATACAAGTAATATTTCTTAGATCTTTATTATACCATAGATATAATTCTGTGTTAAATTAATATCGTTTGCCAATCCTAATAGACTCGACCTTGTGAGTAGGTGCGAACGAGCCTTTATTATTTATGAATCGGAACAGCAAGTCTCGCGTGTAGCGGGTGCTTTACTATTATTTTAACGAAACGGACCAATCACAGGCGCGCTTTGCCTTCGACTGGTTGAGCCGGAGGCAACCGTCCCGATGACTGAATCCGGCCAATGGCGAGCGCCGCCGGTGAAGTCATCGCGCATAGGATGAGTCACTGCACTAGCGTGGATTTCGGAGATATGGTGCAATCGTGACTATAAAAGGAGCGAACACCATATACTCAGCCCCTTCAGTTCGAGACCAGACCTGCCAGCGGAAGCGCTGCCCAAGAGACTACTGCCAGAGACTTCATTTGGAGAACAGCATTTGCGGACGGAGTTGCTGCCCGGACGTATGGAGGAATCTACCATTCATCAGTACCAGAGAGGATCATACCGCCACTGTGTAACAGCTAAGGAACACATTTATATTATCTATTACGGTTAATTATTTTCACTATCGAAATGTATTTATTTTGGGAATATTTGAGTTCGGAATAATTATGTGTAATTAAATATCACGATTGCTTGTGTGATATTGGTTCAAATCGTACGAGAAAAACGTTCCAAACGGATGTATTTTTATGCAAAGCGAATTTCATACCGTTTATGCTAAAAATTGAATACACGGATTTCTATATGAATTACTTAGTAGCATTTTGATGGTTACTGTATTGCGTAGGTATTGCGCAATCATTACACTCGGTCTACAACTAACTCTTTATGAATCGAGTACCTCGGTATATTCAGCTTAATAAGTGGCTTCAGAATGACGAGTAAAGGACAGAATGGGGAGATCTAACTAAAGATTGGGGATATCTGGTTTGTGTTAGCCTAGCTGGCTGAGGGGTGGATGATTGCCGGCACTTGGGCGTGGAACCCGCACAAGCCCCTGCAGGGTCCCTTAAAAGCGGGGCCCTCCTTGTTGCTCGGGGTCGTCAATAAACCGACCACCTAACCTTATCTGGCGCAAACTACTTAAACCAACAAAAAGGTTCCCTTTGTCTTTGGAAGGATTTCCATGCTTGAATGCTGTAAAACCTTGATAGAAAACGTTAACTTCTATTCCGTCCTCTGTAAGAAAGACAGGGCCAGAATCAATATATAAATCATTCACTCATATGGAATAGCTGGGATATTATAAATATGTTACTAACACTCTAACATTTGACCAAAGTAAATGTTGCAAGATGCAGAATCGTGGGACGCCGCTCTGAAAAGGCATAATGAGATTGCACAATAATTTGTAACATCGCTGACTACGCCCGCAAAGGAGGCTAATGTCGTCATCAATTCGTACCAAAAGAGTACATGATTCTTCAAACACCGGCCTAAAAGAAAGGCGCCTCAAGACAATACCCATCATCAGAAACTCGTACCAAAAGAGTACGTACATCTCAATTATAAGCCTAAAAGAGAGGCGTCGCGGGATCACATCTCGTAAAGAAGAGATAGAGTCTCGGGATGCAGTAAGTTCCGGAGGAACAAGGGGGACCATTTAGTCACTTAGGAAGTTGGTCACCGGGTTTAGGCGGGCGCGGAACCTTAACCCCCCTCGGCAGAGATGCTGAGGGTTTAAAAAACCAAAATTTAGCATTCAAAGAAACTATTATTTCATATAAACTCACGGGCTGTTGTAGAATCCTTTCGAACAAACCATCCCCGAGACCCTATCTACTTATTTATAAAGAAGTTTCGCTTCAAAAATGTCGTATTTCGTAGATAGCAAATATATGTATTATTTTCCCCAGGAATTAATATGAACAGGTTCATGCACGTCTAAAACGAAACCATTCAAGGCAAGAATTTGCTAATACAAAGTGTTTATGATTTTTAATTCCAATGTTATTTAATATGTGTGAATTTTTCCCTTTGCACCGTTCGAACAATTCTACTGGTTTGTCTCCAAACGGAAATGTTTTATTTCTAATACACGAATTCTTCTGGTGAACGTATTTTATTGTAACATAAATGTATAGATTATTAGGTTCGTTAGATGTTTTTATTACGTAATATTATGCAATTGTTTCCACACTGCTCCTATAAAAGAATTTGAAGTTATTACGATACACAACGGGGTCCTTCATCCATTAGACGAATCATGTGCCAATTCAACGACGTATTACGAATAGTATATATTGTATTTACTGAGATTTAGTCGCATTTATTATTTCTAGTAAGCGTTTTAGTATTGGTGCCAGGCGCCATTATGAGGCGGAGATAGTTCATATTCATAGCCCGACTGTAATAGGTATTTTTATCGCATAAGAGGTAGCACTTTTAGAAATATAACTGTGTTTTATGTTTCGTCCCTGACGGACAGGATGGTATGGTTGTGGTTATTTAGGTAATACACTTAGTAAATGCAATTAGGTATTATCAATTTCGTATGCGAACCCAAGATGTTAGTTAATATTTTTGTTAATATTGCATTCAAAAGCGCAATTTTCACAGAATAATTATTTTCAATTAATAATAAATATTTTAGTTAAATGTATAGTTAGCACTGGCAGAGCATTAATATTGTATAGAATACATTATTTATAATATTTCATAGAAGGTATAATATTTTATTTTCGCTAACATCATACAGCATATGACTTTATTCATTGCAATGAAATTTATATTATTGAATATTATTGCCATGCCGTATATTTTTGACGGGTCACCCCGCTTGGATTCATCACATTGTTAGCCGCGGCCAGGAGTTGGCAAATCAATTGAACATAGTAGTTAAAATTAAATTTCAACTCGCGACGAGTAAGCATCGAAATTTTAAATAAATTATTTATACAGAATTCCTCTTTAATACGTTAGGAGGACCCTCTATCTACGTGGGTCATCACACCTTTAATTTGACCATTTTTGTCTTCACGAAATGCAATACCATGGCACGCTTTTCTCGTAACATGAGGTTGTTCCATATTTTAATATACTCTGTCGATGCCTAAAAGAAAGGCCAACCATTGTCTACGAATAGTACAAAAGCAGTACTGATCCAGCAACAAAGTCTAAAAGAAAGACTCAACGTTCTATTGGAATATGTGTAACGGAAAGGTGTACACCTCACCGTGAATGCGAGAGAGTTGTTCTGTGGTCTTCATTTTGGAGAGGGAAAGTATCACGGGTTGCTATCAGTTCCATGAGGGAACGAGAAGCCTCGGTTAAAAAGGTAGGGGGCCATCGGGATCTGAGCGGGCTAGGGGCTCTAATCCCCCCTGGGTTTGATGCCTGGGGTGTACTTACCTTACAAAATAGAAAAAAGACTATCTTCAATAAATATTGAATCACGGGATGCTTTAACTATCCTCCCCGAACTGATGTTCCCCAAGATATTTTCTTCATTAAACCATTTTGGAGAAGTTCCGCTTCAATTTTGCAATTAAGTAGTTAGAAATTATTAATGTGTATTCATTTCCCCTCGATTTTTTATGTGAACAGCTTTACGTACGGTGATTTGAAGTCACGAGAGAATTATTGAAATTTGTAAATATTTCTTTTATTGTTAATTTATGTTTAATGTTATATGGATTTTCTCCCATTTAAATGACAGTGAACCTAAAGTATGATGATTTCGTAAACATCGCTAACGTCCGCGTTCCATAATTTAAACGTATTAATTGTGACGAATCCATGAGGGTATTAGATAATATGTATTAAAATTCTCTCGTTTTTGTATGATATATCAACACGGCTTGTAGAATCACGGGATTACCATCGACATAATTTAGGGGGTCCAAAACCACTAGAAACGATCATGTGCCGAAATAGCGACGTAATACGAGTACTGTAAATTATGTGTGGATTACTTTCATCGATAATCAGTTGTATTTATTAGTTCCGGCAAGGGGTCCGAGTATCGGTGCCGGGTTCCATTATGAGTCGGAAATAGTTCAGCTCCCTAGATCTCAGCAATCGGTATCTTGGCCGCGCTAGAGATGGCATCTCCAGGAGTATAATTATGTGTCGAACCAGTCGTACGAGATTTAGTATAGCTACGGTTATTTGGGATTTACACGTAGTAATCGTAAAAAACAGCGTTATACATTATCATCAATGTAGCAATCGGATCGGAATTGTTGAAATGTAATTAATATCGTATTCACATTCAAAATCTTAATAGTCAATAATCAGAGGCAATATAGTATAGTCTCAGTAATTAGGTTATAGAAACATATTTCGTACGAAGAAATCGCATAGAAGATGATTCTCTAATAATATCTATTTTATATTACACTTATTCAGCTTCAGTAATTAATTAAATTTTCGGTAGGGACCCATTATCTAGCTGGGTCATTCAGATCAGGCGCGCGGAGCTCCTTTCTACGCTTACAGTCTGTACTTCACGCGCGCAGAAAATTATTTTCAGTACATCATATACGAAAATATTTATTATCAATTTGCTTCGCCTTATATCTGCGGTGCCGGACTAGCGGGAGATATACGAGTACCTATACTGGATTATTGCTATATTTAACACGACCCCGACTACTATCTAGCTGGGCCATCACAGTGTTTGCCGTGAGCGGGAAGACAATTTATATTAAAATACAATAAAATGCTTTATAATATTAATTTAACATCATTACGACATTAGATATCGTCCCTTTAGAGGTAAAACTCACTAACTGCAATATTGGCCAAAATGAGTTATGAATACAAACATTCGTATTTTTTCCATCTTTATTCCAGGTAAAAATCAGTAAGTGAATATTCCATGTCTATTTACAGTTATTTAGTGGTAAAACTCATAATTTTATCATTTTCAATAATTTTTGTATCACATGTTGATGTTTAAGCCTCATTATCTCAAAACTACTCTAATGTCGCTTAGTGAGTTTTACCTCTAAAGGGATGATATATTATTAAATGCAGACTGCATCTAAACCACACTATTTTGAAAGGACCCCCTATCTAGCAGGGTCATCACAACTGTTATCTAAACGAGGTAAATTTCGGTTTTAGTTTTAGGTAATGAGGATTGAAAAGGATATTTTTGAGTAGAGATAAAATATGAATTTTATGACGCTGTCGAATTGTAGGCCAATAGAGAAAATATCGGAAAGATGAGATATTCCGAAATTTGTAATTTTTTTATTTAATTTTTTATTTTATTTAATTCGGTCATCCAACAATGACGGTAATGTAACCCAAACTCTAATAAAATAGCAAATGTGTACGAAGTTCTCCAATATATTCACATATATGATGTTTCAACGGATCCTAACAAGACCCTGAGCCAACTGCCCGCCTACTAGAATAAGAGAAAGCGAGATACCTGGCGCTCAGTCTTTTTATAGCAGCGCCACCAAATTATTTTTTTGATATTGAAGATAAAAAAGGAAACACACGTTTTAAATACGTTCCAGTTCGTTGAAATGCTCTACATGACATCAATAACACTCTACAGATAACACACTTCAGCATGATCAATTAATGATTTCTCTGTTAGGTAATCACCTTTTTCCGTATAAGAAAATACGCCGGTTTTAATTCATCACTATTCTAAATTGCTTAACCTGTTTAAGCAACTTTCGTTTTAAAGTGCTGATTTTTTATTATTTTTTATAGAGTAGTGAAGTGATAGCGACCTCTAAAAAGTAAAACTTATTCGTAAGATCATAAATATAATACTTTATAATATAATCTGGATTGTAAGAAAAATCACCAATTTATTTTCCTAAAATCAGTGACATCTTGTGGTTGTTATTGAAATTGAAATGTAATAAAAAAGCAATTATTGTCTGAAATTCAGCTATCTATTAATTGAATTACATTTTTCAAATATGTTTTACGTGGTATTCAAAAGATAGATGGGAATTTTTAAAAAATTAAATCATTCAGATGTACCCCATCTATACGAATCGAATCTGGACCTCAAATTTGTGAATCATTTCCTTTCGAATTTCGGTCTTTAACTGGACAATTGCCATTATCGTATTGGTATTAACGCGGCCCTTTACATATCTCCAGAGAAAGAAATAAGGGGAAGTCAGGTCTCTACATCTGGGAGGCCACGGAATATTCCCTCTATGCGATATCAATTTTTCTTTAAACATCTCGTTTACGTTTAATGACTCGTTAGACGTATGGCATGTAGCATTTTCTTGTCGAAACCATGTCTATTTGTTCGAATTCTTCCAATTGCGAAAAGAAAAATTCTCGTAATATGGTTGTATAGTGTAAGAATTTACTGTTACAGATTTACCTCGCTTATTCTCAAAAAAATTGGGACGATGTTCCTTAGTCCGAAACGGCCGCCCAAACTGTAACTTTGGGCAAATTTAGAGACTTTTGATGTTTACATTTGGGATTTTTACAACGCAATAATGATAAGTTTGTTTTTTGACATATCCATTTAAGTAAAAATGAGCTTCGTCCGAAAGAGAATATTTTTTAAATACTGAAAGCGCTCCAATACTGTGTCGACAAAAAAAAGCAGGTTATGGCAATTTTAGATCTTTTTCCAAAATATACGATAAATATTTTCTTGATATGGCAAGTTTAGCTGATGTCTTTCGTGATGATAGTCTGGGATTGCATTATACGGGATCGTTACTTCGCACACTGTGTCCTCTGTTCTTGGGCGTCCCGCAGGCGTCTTGCGGTTGAGTGTGGAACCCGTAACTTCAAATTTTCTGATCCTAAGAAACTGATTTAAGTCACATAATTTGATATTGTCACATAAACTGAGAGCTAAATGAATTCCACGCAATAATGCACGATTCACTATTTTGGTAATAACTCTTCACACAGAATACGCCCTGCTCACCTATGAAACGCACCATCATGACTAAATTTTCAAGACCCGAGCTGCTAATCCCCATTACCCTTGTACTGCTCCCATGCGCTGGTCGTATGCGATAGTGTTTTTAAATTCGTAAATCTTTCTGGCCCACTCTATGGTATACAAATGTATTATTTTATATTTTATATATCAATATGCATTTAACAGATGTACATAAATACTCCTCTCATAAACTAGACAAAAGTTGTTGGCTCATTTTATCGTGAGTATAATAAGATATTTAAAATTTAATAACAGTGTAATTTATTTTCCAAAATCATTCACTGTACATACATACTATACAAACAAACGAGTTCTTGAGGAGGCCAGGATTCACGCTGGCTAAAAGACTAAAAGTTTAAAAAATGAAACTTTAAAAAAAACTAACCCATAAAAAAACAAGTTTTTATTATACTCCCTTTCTCATTGAATTAGGTTTCGTGCCTATACACGCGTCGGGCTAATTACTCATTTGTATTTACTCCAATTTGAAATACCATTAAAATTTCGAAAAATCCAAAATTATACTATATATATTAAAAAAATTTACACGACATTTGTTAGATCATTTTTATCGTCGCCACGAGTCTGCTTGCAAAGTTTCAGCTCGATTGGATCACGGGAAAAGGGTTAAAAATCGATCCAAAGTTTTTTCGACAGACAAGCAAACAGACTCTACGAGTTAAAAGAAAGGGAGTAAATATAAAGTCTTTTTGCTTTTTGCTCTGTAGAAAAAAGTTTCTTTAGACCCCATTATATTGTAGATACGGGAAGTTTTGATTGATGCAACACATAATTTGAGACAACGAAAGTAAAAACCGTGTTTCTTTAATTTATTTATTTATTTATTGAAATTAACGGACATAGTAAGGAAGAACAGGAAGGGACACAAGAACAAAGGCGTCAAGAAGATAAAGAAGAACGAAAAATACAATTGGACGAAATAGAGCGAAAATTCGGAATGTTGTTGGACGTCAAATTCGGAGGCATTAAGGCGCCTACGGAAATTGTTGACAAGCAAAAAAATGAATTGGAGGTCACTAAACTGGACGTCAATAATTTCCAAGAGGGTGCCGAAGAACGGGACACTGTGTCGACGGAGATAAAGCCTCCTACCTATGATGGACGATGCTCGCAGAATACGTACCATGAGCAGTATGAAGCGACGGCACCCTCAAAAATTAGGAATGATCAAGGAAATGGGACAACACCTGCAGAAATGACCTTCTCCGACAGTGAGAGGCCGGTGGAAAATGCGTCCGAGGACCAGGTGGCGATAGAAAATGCGGCCGAGGACCAGGTAGCGATGGAAAATGCGGCCGAGGACCAGGTGGCGATGGAAAATGCGGCCGAGGTCCAGGTATCGATGGAAAATGCGGCATTAAACTGGAGACTCATGATGTTACATTACGAACCGTGTCTTATCTGATTAAGGTCACTATACTGACATGAAACAGAACAGAAGAAGCAAGAATCTATATTTTAATTGCGCTTCGAATAACGAGTTTACAAATTATTTTAAATTAGATATTATTTAACATGTAGGGTCACCTGGTCTACAGTGCATCGGTGTTATACAGTGGATCACTCAAATATCTCGAAAACTTCTTAGTATGTGTGTATGTGTATTCAGCTAATAAGATCCCATGCTTTTGCACCCTCGAAGAGGTTAGTATTTGCCCAGCTGGGCAGGTGAATAGACGTGCCTCAGTGTATTTTGTGGTTGGAACCAAAAAAATCACGTATGTAGATTTTTGTGTACTATTTTATTAATTATTCTATGCTTCACTTAATAATTTATTATTTACTATGATATACATACATATGATACACTTAGAAAAATGTATTATTCAAAAAGGTAAATTCATGATTTTTTTTGTAAGAAATGAGGGGTTGGTCTACAGTGGATCACTGAGTCATCTTACACAGTGGGTCATGATTCACTATGTCCTACTTGGTACTGATTTTCAATATTTTCTTGTGTTGTTTTGAAGGATGCCTCGAAATTGGAGAGAAAAATTGGGAAAAATACACAGCACAAATAGAAGAGGCGTTGAAGCTAGTTTCAGGAGGAATGAGTTTCCGCGGAGTGGCAGCGCATATAAAAATTGCATTCACTACATTACACAGCGTTACCACAAAAAACAAGCTAGTTCGTTGCATCTGAATTTGCGCTCTGTACCTAATTATGAAGTAAATATGGTGTTTTTGAAGGAACAAGAAGAATTACTGAAAAAATATATAAGAAATGTGCCACTCTATTTTACGGCCTATCAACTAATGACTGCGACAATGTTGTATTTGAAATGGCGAAGCTCAATAATATTAAAATGCCAGTCTCTTGGGAAGTCAATAAAATTGCAAGCATTGAAAGGCTGAGATGTTTTCGCTAACGTCATCCCAATCTCAGTCTTAGAAAACCGGAAGCTTGCAGTCTCGCAAGGGCATCATCATTTAATAGAGAGACTGTGAAATTTTTTTGAGAATTTAGAAAATGCTATTCGAAGAAACCCAACATTTGCCAATAGTATTCGTATATTTAATCTGGACGAGACAGGAACAACCACAGTGCAGAAAACACAGAATATTATTGCACCAAGAGGTCACAAAAACTTAAGGCAATATCACACGCGGAGAAAGAGGTGTACAGTGCACAACATGTTGTATTATCGGTGTTGGCGGTCAAGCATTACCCCCAGTATTTATATTTCCACGGAAAAAAGTGAACCCTAGAATGACTTCTAAGACTCCACCTGGCACACTAGCTCTGTATTTTTTATTTTATTCTCTCACTGTTAATTAATGTGTTCATTCTTTAATATAATTTGTTGTTTTTAATTCCTACTGAAAGCTACTTGATTAAATGTTTTTGATTTTAATTTATTTGTATTTATTTTAAATGATTTTAATAACGAAACGCCAATTTCATATGTAAGGACCTATATTACCTAATATTAGGTCCTTACATATGAAATTGGCGTTTTGCCGTACTGGCAAATTTGATCTCAAATATCTTCGACCTGCAGAAGAAGCCCCGTGGACGGCCGGAGACCAAAGTTGATAATGAAGAATTGAAGGCTATTGTGGAAGCGGATCCATCGCAAACCACATCCGAGTTAGCTGCAGGCTGCGGTGTTAGTGATAAAACTGTTTTAATCCACTTGAAGCAAATTGGTAAGGTGAAAAAGCTTGAAAGGTGGGTACCTCACGAATTGAGTGAAGCAAATCAACAAACGCGCGTTGACTGCTGCGTTGCATTACTCAACCGGCACAATAATGAAGGGATTTTAAATCGAATCATTACCTGTGATGAAAAGTGGATCCTGTACGATATCGGAAGCGCTCATCGCAATGGCTGAACCCTGCCGAACCAGCCAAACCATGCCCCAAGCGAAAATTGACTCCAAAAAAGTTATTGTGAGCGTTTGGTGGACTAGTGCTGGTATCGTTCACTACAGCTGTCTTAAATCTGGCCAGACGATTACGGCAGATGTCTATTGTCAGCAACTGCAAACCATGGAATTTTGGGGGGGAAAAGCTAGCGGCTAAGCAACCAGGTGGTTAATCGCTTAGGCCACTGCTGTCTTCATGATAACGCTAGACCACACACGCACAACAGACGGCTACCAAATTAGAGGATTATTAGCTATAATTCGAATGTCTAAAGACATTCACCGTACTCTCCGGACCTTGCCCCACAGATTACATTTTTTCGAAATTTGGATAACTCTTGCAAATGCAAAAATCATCCGATGGGGCAGCCAAACCGCCTTCAAAGATTTTATGATTCCGTTTCCGAATGGTTTTTTTAGTAAAGGGATCGCCATATTGTGATTGCTTCTCAAATAAATGAGGACGGCGGGCAAAATGAAGGGAATCATTGTGATTGCAAAAGCGTAAATCCACCTGTTGATCTAACCATAAAGGGAGTGGAGAATGAAAAAAAAAGCGGCGGGAGGGGCCGCCTTGGAGACCTGAAAACAGCCAAGGGCAGGAGGGCAAGGGGGAGTGATCCGAAGACAGAGAGAGAGAGAGAGATGATATATATATATATGTAAGCTTTTTGTATCAGTGGCGTGCATTGGGTACAAACGTAGGTTATGCTGTGACCAACTATATACCTATATTCAAAAAATATATATACGCATATACCTATACGGGTATATACATTTTTAAATTTTTGAAGAAGGAGTTAAGTCCATTTCTGTACAATTTTATACTCTGTA
Source organism: Agrypnia vestita (assembly GCA_016648135.1). Classification (NCBI taxonomy): domain Eukaryota; kingdom Metazoa; phylum Arthropoda; class Insecta; order Trichoptera; family Phryganeidae; genus Agrypnia; species Agrypnia vestita. Next base: position 1,457 of record JADDOH010001028.1, on the reverse strand, counting down.
TTCGCCACCATGTTTCATTTCAATTCAATAATTCTATAACTTCTTTAATATTGGTGCCAGAGGAAAATGGTAGAGTACCAACATGGTAACATAAAATATTAAACATATTATAGGTATAAACACAATTTTTCTTTATTTACTTGTTGGGGCCAGTTCCGAGAGATTAGTAAGACGTTCTTTAAGTCACGTGATCACAATATTAAATACAATTTACTCTGTGGCGTAAAATTATTAATTTAATTTACACTAATTTATACACAAAGGTTGAGTTATTTTGTCATAATTATAGTTTCGAGAGAAGCAGTTCCTCTCATCATCAGGTGAAATTAAAAACAGGTGTTTTTGAATACACTTGATAATCAGAAGGACTGCTCTTCTTCGAAACTATACTCGTAGTACTGACAAAATAATTCGCAGTGTGTTTATTACAAATGAATTAAAATATCAAAATATTTTAATTTAATTTATTCGAATATCTATACCTATAAAACTCAATGTCTGTCTATCTGTCTGTTTGTCTGTCTGTCTGTTCTCTATACAAATCCACACCGTTTGTCCGATTCGATTCAAATTTTGCATACTTATGCTTTGGGACCCGGCGGGTAACAAAGGCGATATTTCCCCCATTCTCATACCCCTTCCCCTCCCCCTGACATATTTTCGATGCAAATCTGTACCGTTTGATCGATCGGACTCAAAATTTGGAAACTTATTCTTTAGGACTCAGCGGGTACATAGGCGATATTTTTCCCCTATTCTCAAACCCCTTTTCCTTCCCCTTCCCCTCCCCCTGACATATTTTGGATGCAAATCTGTACCGCTTGACCGATCGGACTCAAAATTTGGAAACTTATTTTTTAGGACTCGGCGATATTTCCCCCCTATTCTCATACCCCTTCCCCTCCCCCCGACATATTTTCGAGGCAAATCTGTACCGCTTGACCGATCAAACTCAAAATTTGGAAACTTATTCTTTTGGACTCAGCGGGTAACATAGATGACATTTCCCTTCTATTATTTCAACCCTTCCCCTCTCCTCCCTCTTTTTTTACCCATTCCCCTCCGCTGATATATTTTCGATGCAAATCTGTATAATTTGATCGATCGGACTCAAAATTTGGAAACTTATTCTTAAGGAATCGGCGGGTAACATATGCGACTTTTCCCCCTATTCTATTAACCCTTCCTTTCTCCTGATATATTTTCGATGCAAATCTGTACCTACAGTTTGACCGATTGGACTTAAATTTTCTAAACTTATTCTTAATAACTCGGCGGGTAATATGGGCTACATTTCCCTCCTATTCTTTTAACCCTTCCCCTCCTTCTGATATATTTTCGATGCAAATCTATACCGTTCGACCGATCGGACTCAAAATTTGGAAACTTTTTCTTTAGGACTCGGCAGGTAACATAAGCTATATTTCCTCCCTCCGCTTTTACCTTTTCTCCTCCCT